>JAHWGI010000380.1:75000-405000 GCA_029379305.1 Frankliniella fusca | reverse complement strand
ACTCAATTACAGGTGGGTGAATATCTTTGCTCACTTAGGTGAGTGAGAAATAAATAAATTAAAAACAAAAACTGTCGCATACTTGAAGGTGTATGAATGAAATGTCGCTAACCTGTAGATGAGCGAAAGATTTGCACAACTGCACGTAAGCGAATTTAATTGCGCCAATACTTATTCCCTCCAATGATATCTATTTTCACACGCCTTCTAGTGTGAAAATATTTTTCACTCACCTACAAGCATGCGAATAAATTCAGTCATCTGTAAGGTGAGCGAGGCACACTTGGAATCACTGAAAACGGGGGAATGTTGCATGTCGATCACTAGGCGATAACGCGCGTTATTGTGCGGTTTTTGTGAAATACAATTTAAGCAAACTTCTGAAATTTATTTTCGATGACACCATCGGATTCCTCGAAAAATTTTCGTTCAAACGAGTGTACATTTCATCGGGTTTCGACCCCGGAAAAAGACACTTACAAGAATGATTGTAGTATGACGTGCCACGAAAACATGGGCTGGAACCCCATGACATGTATGCTCGTTCAAAAGGAAATTTTATGGGGAATCTAATGGTGTCATCGAAAATAAATTTCAGAAGTTCACGTTAATAATATTTCACGAAAACTACATAATAACGTGCGTTATCCTCACGTGATCGACATGCATCATTCCTCCATTTACAGCGATTGCAGTTCATTCATCTTTCCCTCATTCATCCACGATAATGTTCCTCGAAATGGAACGCGAATAACGTTATTCCCGCCGCATAAGGTCCCAATCAAGCAGAATCGTCCCTCGGTTCCCCTTTCTCCCTAATACACGCTCGCGAGGTCGCGCCTGTAAATAGGGAAAGGAAGAGTTCCCGTAGGAAAGAGGGGGTGGAGACAGACACAGTGGGCCGATGGGAAGCCCGGAAACCAGCCGCCTGGACCGAAAAGGAAAATAGCTTACCTCCGGAAAAAGGGGCGCCTGCGGTATGGAGGGTGATCGAGAAGGGAAAGAGGAGGGAGAGGAGGCAGAGGAGGCAGAGGTGCCTGCCGTTGGGTCCAATTCAATATCCCAAGCGCCGCGAACCGGCAGCCGTCGAAATTGCGTCGCTTTGAAAACGGGGAGGAAAATGCCAGTGTGCCCTGCAGTTTAGCCGCTCAATCTTGTCGAAGCGGCGCGGCGGTGTGCGTGCGCTGAGGCAGCTGCTCGCTGGGTGCAAGGCGGACTGCTTTGTATTTCTCGGACATGGTACATTTCCCATCTCGTAAAAAAATATATTTGCAAACACGGGTAAAACTAAGGCATGACACTTCGGCATTTTTCATAGGCGTGCTGATATAATCGATATAACGCTTTAAATTAAGCGTAACAGGTCTTACTACTCCTGTTCGCCCTATATTAATGGAAGGGAGAATTTCTTTCGTTCGTCTAATTTCAAATGAATTCTCGTCAAGCGTACTTTCTAAATGTCAAAGGACGTTTTTTGTATCTAACTATGAACGATTGTGTACGTCACTAGACAAGATACAATATTGTGTGCTGATAGTTATAATTTCTAACGAACTCCACACAATTTGTAAGTAACTGCACACAATTCAGAGGTGAAAATTGCATCTAGTTACACTGTGGGAAAAATACTCTTAAATTTACGACAAATTATGAAATTTATTAACACGATATTGATTTGTACAGTGACGAATTATGATAAGTAAATTTACAACAAATTTTGTAAATTCTGTTTATGATTTTTTGCTGTAAGAATACAACATTTTCCGTAACGCAACAACAGAAGTAATAAAATTACGCATCGAATAAATATAAACCATTTACGAGATTTGTTCGTAAGCTATGACATTGTGCAGAAAAGTACGAAATTTATCGTAGAGTCGTTACCTCCGTAAGAATACGACAATTTTAATAAACTTACGAGAAATGTCATAAACTTACAGGAAACATCGTAAAGTTACGAGAAACATCGTAAATTTAAGATAAATTTCGTAAATGTACGAGAAATTTCGTAAGTCCTTGATGGCTGAATTTGAGATTTTTGTGTTGTAAATTTATGACATGCATTCGTAAAACTACGAGTGCTAACTGTAAAGTCAACGAAAAAAATTATAATCTTACGACTTTTTAATAATAGCCAATTACAACATTTACGTCTTTATCAATTACAAACGTGACTCGTAAAAGTACAACAACTGTCATGGAAATTTTTTCCATCACCGCTACGACTATTTTTCACAGTGTAGTGACGTACAGAATCGTTCGGTGCTAGTTACAAAAATATCCATGGTCATTTAGAGTGTACATTTACGTCTTTGTTTTCTCGCGTCCATCCGTGCACTTTTTTCTATTCTTTTCTTTTTCTTTTTTCTGTTTTCCCTTTCGTTTTTGGAATTTACCTTTCTATAAGTTAAAGTCTTAGACGCGTTGCACAAGTATTTTGTCTTTCTTTAAATATCAGAATGTTTTAAATATCATAATCATTGTAATAATTACTCCCGGCAGTCTGAAAGTTAACGGACCGCTGCGGTCACTGCGATATAAACAAGTAGCAGCGATGGGAGGGGCCGGGCGGGTGAGGCAGTGCTGACAACTTGACGTATCAGCCGAGCCGTGCAGCGTGGAGGGGAGAGTTACAAAGTGAGAGAAGCGCTGTCTGTTTTTCCAGCTCTGCGCGCACACACACACGCGCGTACACACACACACACACACATACACACACACTCACACTCACACACACACACACACACACACACACACACACACACACACACAAGCGCGTGTGTGTGCGCGCCACAGTCAGGCAGCAGCGCACGTCTTTTGATTTTGCGTTGCGCACGCATTTCATTAACGCCATGAAAGTCGTCATCGTTCAGTGTTTCGCGTCAAAGCGGAGGGGTTGATGAGAAACCTGCATGATGCGGTGTGCGGCAGGGCGGCAGGGCCCTGTAAAATCGCCGCATACGAGGCTGACCGCGACCCCGAATGCCCGCGCGCACACCTACAAGCAGTACTTCCCGTTGTTATGAGTTGTGGAGGGAATTTTACTTTTTGTTTGTCATCGGGAAGATACAGTTTTCCATTCTGACAAATGATGCAACTTCGTTGTGACCGAAAAAAAATCGCGCTCGCTTTGCTCCCAAAATATTTCTTCCGCACACGGCAGCGGCTAAATTAGGGGCGCTGAAATGCGCCATCACCACAAACCAGTTTTGTTGTCCCTAGGCCCTAGCCCCTAGACGCATTTTTGCTCCATATGAAGAATCACTGAATACCTTACCTAACTAGCTTCTTTTTTTTCGAGCTTGCTTCATCGCGATCACTGTGAAAAATATCCTCGTAAATTTACGATATTTTTTGTAATTTTGATGTACAAAATATGTCGTAAATTTACGACTGCCCATTCTTGCTTGTCGGTCAATTCCAAGTCGATAGGGAGTGCTTGTAAATTTACAATTCCAAATTGTAATTTTACGACTTTTATCATGGAAAATTTTCCCGTAACCCTTACGAGTATTTTTCACAGTGATTTGGACTGACTCTCTAAATGCTTTCGCTTTGCTTTTGCTTTGCTCGCCCATGCCGAAACGTTGGGGGAAAATTCATCCTTCTCCCTCAAATTCACGAACATGTGGAAGGTATACCGGGGATTGAATAGCTGAGCACCCCCCATCGCGGGACACTTCCTACGCCGCTGAATTTTTGTACACCTCGAAGTTCAGAAGAACAGGAAAATTCCGAAAAAAAATCAGGATAAATCACAAAAAAAAATACGAAAAATTTGGCAACATTCATGTAAAAATTCAGGAAAATTCCCAAAATGTGTACACCAAAATTCAGCGTTGTTTTCCCATAGGACCGAACCCCCGCGGTAATGGTGGAAAGGGGAGGGGGGGGGGTAGTGGCCGCGAGCCGTGGCCGGGCCCAGTGTGCAACGGGGGACCGCAGGGGAAGTCAGATAGGGTCGCACACTGCCACACAGTCAAACCGCCAGCGCTCCCCGCCCGCCCGGCCAGCCACCATGCACGCGCTGCCAGTGAGCTCAAGAAACACCAGCGGTATTCTAACTCTTTACACGAGGAAAAGAGCTGGTTTAGCCGAGGGAATTTTAGTTGAAAAATTTCGTGAATTTGTTTTGAATTTGTTTTGAATTTTTGCTTGAATTTCACATTTTTTTCTGATTTTTTTTTTATTTTCTCTGAATTTTCCTATAGTTTATTTCTGAATTACGAAGGATAATATTAAAGCTGTTTCGCTCTCGGGCTTTACCCTATCTCTCACCTGTGCAAGGTCCTGCTGTGGACCTCTTGCCTGGCGCTCGCGCTGGGAGCGGACTGCCCGGTGACTTCCACCCCTTCGACCCCTTCGACCCCTTCGACCCCGCCGCCGTCGAGCTCGTGCGAGATCCGCCCCGCCGACCACGAGGAGCTCCGCGGGAACTGTGAGTCTGCAAAATCAAGTGTGAGACAATATTGCAGGAAATTGTGTGAGGCCGACGGTCCTAAGTGTCTTTTGAACTTGGACTTAGTTGGGTTTATCGGCACCACCCAAGCGCAGAGAGTACTTGATTCCTACCCGGCTTAGATAAACCATGCCTCTGTATCAGCAGTATTTAATACTTTTGAGTCAGTGCACTGATAACAAAAATGTTCTACTGGCGTGCACATTAAAGTGTTGAACACTACGTTGCACACTTTTAGGTAGTCGACTGGAAATTTGCATACTATAAAAAGTGTTTGAGAGTAAATTTGAACACTTCTACTTGAGGGTTAAACGTGCAGGTTTGGACACCATAAAGTGTTCAAATTCACTGTTGAACACTTATAAGTGTGCAAATTTCCAGTCAACACATGAAAGTGTGCAACGTAGAGTTAAACACTACGATGTGCACGTCAGATGAACACTTTTATTGGTGTTCAGGAATAGGTATACCTCTTGAATTGACAGTGACGGCACGCACGTTACTATGACAATAACACTAGTAAAACAGCGTAGTTGTACGCCTTTCTTGTTGCGTACGAGTCCGCACGCCCTTATTCAAGCGTACTAGAGCTCATGTGCTCCTTATCTCTTATCTAAATGCCTGGGGTGTATTGCCTTGGAGCGTAGTTGAACGCTTCAAGAAGGGCGTAATTGTGGTACGCAAGGCGTACAAGTTTTACCATTGAGGGGCTTGGCTCAGTCTCCAGCACACGCATCATCGGCGGGACCGAGGCGGCCGCCGGGCAGTTCCCGTACCAGGCGGCGCTCTTCATCAACGAGACCGGCTCCGGCTCCGAGGGACTGCGCTTCTGCGGAGGCTCCATCATCAGCAGCCAGCTCGTCCTGACCGCGGCGCACTGCACACCGCAAGTGTCGAATCTAGGGTTCTAAAAAAGCGGGAAAAATATTTTTTTGGAAAAAAACCATGGAAAAAAACGGTTTTTTTCCGAAAAAAACGGAAAAATATTATCTTGCCCTCAAAAACGTGAGTTAGACGGTTAACGCGAAGCACGGAGGGCAAAGTGGCTCTAAAACAGGGAGATTCCTTTAAATATTTCCAAACTATAATACCTATGACGTTATCTATTAATACCAGTGCCTAAAAGCTCAAATAGCATAAAAAAACAACGAGTCATACAAAAAAGCAAAAAAAGCATATTTTTCGGAAAATTTGCAAAAATAAAAAACCGAAAAAAACTGTTTTTTTCCATATTTTTCATGTTTTTTTTCCGGCTTTTGGAACCCTAGTCGAATCCATAGTGAGGGGTCCCTCATAAGAGATTCAAGCGTACGCTGATTTTTCTAGTTTTTTATGACTTTTCTAAATGTTTACTTTTTTTTTTGCTATTTTTTTTTATTTTTCCTGATTTTTGTTCTTTTTTTTTTCCTGATTTTTAACCGATTTTGTTTTGGAGGCGTACTCTTTTATTTTTTATTTTGTTATTTTTTTTTTTTCGTTTTAAGTGAAGGACCCCTCGAGTGCGTTATTATAGCGCCGATGCGCCGAAATGTGCGTGAAACCCAGAAGTGCGCACCAAAATGCTCAAAAAAGGCGCATTTAAAGGCAAGTGTGATTTTATGAAGATGCATGCGTCTCCTCCTCTCCTTAGTGACAGGACGCAGGAGATTGCGGTGATCGTCGGCGAGCTCAACATGCAGTCCAGCGACCTGTACAAGAAGAGGATTATGGCCGACGCCTTTTATTCTCACGAGAATTACACCAACAACGGAGAAGAACTGATCAACGACATCTCTCTGGTTCATTTGTCTACCTCCATCGAGTACAGTGGGTGTAATGATGCGTTCGGACGAGCAAACAGAAAGTGGAAAGAAAGTGGACTTCTTTTATTTCTTTTTTTCAGACGAGCGCGTTCAACCGATTAGGTTGCCGGCGTCAGACATAGGTTCTTTGGATGGTGACAAGGTGGTGATGAGCGGCTGGGGGCGCACTTCGACACGTGTGTACCAACATTGTAAAAGAATATCCTCGCACGCTGCTAATCTTAGTGAAACGTAGCTGCTTTCCACCTCAAACTGCGAAACAAAGTCCTGCACTTGTTTGGCCCAACTGCAAATCTCTTTTTCGGTTTTGCACATTAAAGCGGCAGACACAATAGGATTAGCAGAGTATATTTATCATGAAATTTATGTGTTTTTCAGACGGTGACACCTCGCCTGTGCTCCGCTTCGTTGAGTCCATTGCTATTCCCAACAAAATTTGCCAGCTGGCGTACCTCGCCTTCGGGAAAATCCGCGACTCAAATCTTTGTGTGTCCGGCTGGTTCATGAAGGGAACATGTCTGGTACGTACTGTGGTGCAGCCGCTAGCCCACCTCACGTTGTCACCGCGGTACAAATAACGCCTGAGCTTTCGTGGTAAAGGGGAAATCTTGGAGAAACTCTCATTTCGAGGAAATAAACTCAGATTTTGGAGAAGTCCCATCGAAAAAAAAAAGAAAAAAAACATCCTGCTCATTTTTGGGGATTTTCCTTCATTTTTGAGGGAACTTCCTCCAAATCAGAATTTCTCTCAACTGAGAGATTCTCTTAAATTTTGCCTTTTTTTTCTGAAAACAGTCAGACATATTTTTTTTAACCGTGCTGTCCACAAACACTTGACCCTCGTCCGCTATAAACGACCTGCTTGCAGGGTGACTCTGGCGGGCCGCTGGCGATCATAGAGGATGACGGGAAACCTACCCTGGTCGGCATCATCTCGTTCGTGCTCAAATACAGCTGCAACCTGTCCTTTCCGCCCGTGTTCACCAGAGTGTCGTCCTTCGTCCCGTGGATCCTGACCGCAATAGAGGACATGAAGAGAGGACGCAATGCCAAGAGTAGGGCCGTGAGGCTACTGCTGTAAAGAATGCTGCAGGACTATTCACATTCGGCATTCAAAGTTTTAAAAAAATAAATAGAAAGTGAAAGAAATCTGTCGGAAAACAAAATGCTCAATTTCCAGATTGAATACGCGACCCCTGGGATTACCAGACAAACAGGGAGAATTTTTCCCACATTTTCTGGGAATATTCTTGTCGAAATATTAAAATTTTCTATATATTATCGATAGTACGATTAATATTGACTAATATGTTTAGGTTTTATCGGCGTGTGTTCGGCGAAATCTCGAAGTTAACGACCCCTCGAACCTCGTGGACTTTTAAGTCTTTTTCGGAAGCCAGGAAGCGAGGTTGTGCTCTTTCTTCGACGCCTCAGATAAGATGCCGGTGTAATTAATTCGAATGATTACACGAGCGACGCACAACTTTCGCAAAAGCAAGAAGGGGGAAGGGGCAGGGAAAAAGTAAACACAGGAGTCGCATAATATTTTCACATCAGTCTCTCGCTGCTACAATGATTGCGGAGCAAGCCCAGATGTGAGCGTGTGGTGAGGGAGTGTGCAGGTGCCGGTGTTTGTGTGGGTGCAATGTCTTTGTGTATGTGTGTGTTTGCAGAGACGCAAATAAGGCAGCCGCTGACGACTTCCGTGTCGTGTTCTTTCGCTCGTTCTGCTATGAATCCAAATATTGTTCTGTTTTCGGAAGCCGCAGTGCATGGTGCACCACCGGGCAGGGGGCGGAGGCGTCGCGGTGGCTGCGTAACTCCCGATGTAGCAGCTGCAACGAGTCTGCGCTTGATCCGAACGTTGCTTGTAAACGAAGTGTGTAAAAATATCTCTCGCCTTACAATTTATTAAGTATTAAGTAGTTTTAAATCGCTGATTCACAGTATAATGATCGCTTCAACGACTTCAACACAGTCGCATTTAGGCTAGGCACTGAGCATGCGCATACAAGCTGCATCTCTCCTGGCTCCTACAACTAAAGCATGTTTCCTCCTCGCAATTTGTCGACTGGGAGACATATTTCTCTGACATGGCTTGCCTTCCCTGAATGCTACTTCATTAAGCAAACAAGGTAACGCCGGGTCCCGAGCCCCGGGCTGCCGGGAGCAGGGCGCCGCCTGCCTGAGGCGCACGGCTGGCGTGGAAGTACGAGAATTATTTTTCTCGCAAGAAAAAGAGAAAAATGACAGGGCGGGAGTGACGATGGAGTAAGCGAGGGAGAGGGTGGGTTTCACTACGTAAAATCATTGTATGGCCCCAAAAAAAACGTTTAAATGAAATCAAAATAAAATCAGGAAGAAAAATACAAAAAAATCCCTCTAAAATCGAGAAAAGATTACGGCCACCAAAAAAAAATGAAAATAAAATAAAATAGGGAAAAAAATAAGAAATGGGGGTAAAAGATCATAATTTATCAAAAAGTGACAGAAATTTTCCTTGAAAAATCAAAACAAAAAATCAGGTGTGGATGTGGCTATCTATTTTTTGGATGTGGATATCTATTCGTACACCTTGGCCACCAAAGAAGAGAAATTGTCGAGAAATTTCGCATATTTGGAGGGCCAAGTGGAAATTCACAACACCTACAAGTGCGTGAAGTTAATACGCTGTTGTTTTTTTCTCGTTCTTTACGCAATCACTTTTTCTTCCTAGTGTAGGGAACGACTATTGTGCTCAAAAATACATAGGTGTTCGACATCTTTCGTTGTCAAAACTATTATATACATTATATCATGAATGTATTATTTTCTGTTAAAGTTACACCCAATCATAACTAAATCACAACTAAATGAAGTTTTTTTCAGGTTCCATGGGAAAAAGTGAAGAAAAACCATGTAGAAGAATCTGTTTTGAATGACTGAGCTCAATACTACTACTTCTTACATAATGTTCATTTTGTCACATACATTAACTGACGTACATATTACATATATTACTAAACAGTCAACCAAGAGTCAGGGAAGAAAAAATGTGCAGGAACTAATGTAGGTAACATTGAGAAATTTAAAGAAAAAAGATAAAATTGATATTCAGTATCCTCCTTATTCATTGGTTGCCATTGTCCCAAGCAGCCAACAATCAGTACTGTGCAACAGTCAAAAATATCCGCTAACACCAGTCATTCAAAATATATACTGTTCAGCTAGTTTTTGTGTGTAAAGAACGAGTATCTACTTTTAATAACAATTTATTGATATTCTGTTTCTCTTCTTCTTTGATATTTGCTTCTTGATTTTTTTTTTTTTTTTTTTTTTTTTTTTTTTTTTAAATTTCTGGTGTATGCTGCATGGTGGAGGGTACCGATGAGAATTCGCACTCGTATACAAGGATGTGACCTCGGATGTGACACTCCATTATACGTGTGTGACATTCACACTCCTGCTGGGGTTTTACAAGTGGAGAAGCACCCGACGCGCCAGTCGGGAGCCGACATCACACCAGCCCTACCCCGCCCCGCCCCGCCCCGCCCCAGCCCGCCCGCCCCGCCTCACGCAAGCGGTATAACATATCCGGTTTACTAATCTAGAGTCTGTTGAGCAATTTGTGCGAAAGGCGATGAGAGCAGTGGCCACGCCCCTCCACGCTCTCTAATGGAGTTTATTAGAATCCACTAACACCGCGCTCGAATGGGTAGCGGGGCGTATGTTTATGAACCCAGCAGCGCCAGTCAGGTACACTGTACTCTGCAAACGTAAGTGTATTACAGCACTGCAGTAAAAGGACTGACACCAATGGTCCTGTAGCAAGGAGTGTGAGACCTACACTGTTCTATAATCATCACACTTTGTCCGACGTATCGGGTGCCCTAACACATAGAACAAAATGGGACTTCCACTGTTTACTGTGGGGACATCATGAGTCCCACACTTTTTACTGTATAGGGCAATTTATTGTCTCACACTTTTCACTGCAGTGTAATAAATACGTTGAAAGAAGGTTTAAAAAGAAAACACCCTAGTGAAATAGATGCGTGGTGGTCAGCCTGACGCCCGCAACTCTCGAACGGCACACTTCCTCCCCCCAGCAGGCTGTGGATGAGGCTCCACACCACTGATGTCGCGTCGCGCTGCGTTGTTTATTTCGAGGTAAATGCCGAAGGGATTTTGAGGGGGCGCCGATACCCCTAGATACACTGCGGAAAAAAAATACACCTTTGGTCGCTCTGGTCGCAACTATTCGCGAATCCAAATCACTCGCTGAAACTGTTGGTGGAAGCGAGCGGATCCATCGCGAAGCCACCATTGTGTTGAATGTTGAATTTTCATCTTAAGGTCTTCCTCTTGTCAATGAAAGCTACGGTGAATCGAGAGTCATTCGCCATCACCACTTTACCGTCGCATTACGGTGAAAATAACGCACCTACAGGTTTCACTGTAGCTTACACTGGAATCCGCCTTAAACATTTATTTAGTATGTCTTCACACTAAACCCTTAAGCACAATTTTATACAACCATAGTTATGCACAAAATTTTATACAGAACTATGTTACACAGTTAAGCATTGTTATGCAGGAAAAATTGTGCATAACTATGGCTGTGTAAAATCCTGCAAGGCTTATGCACAAAAAAGTGCATAAGGGTTTAGAGTGTTGTCCTCGGATTTTCTTTTCCTGTATCAGCTTACTCGTCAATAGTTTACGAGATAAGAGCAGTTTCTATTTTAAGGATTGTTATTCAATACATTATTAGTCAAAGGCACCTACCCCGTTCGTTCACAACTCGTTTATTGTTGAACGCTCGCGGAAAAATATTGCTGCGGCTGTCACGGGCTTAAATATACCATGCGGGAGAAAGAAAAATCGCGCGCGCGTAACGCCGCCACCGTCAGCCAGCACCGCGGCCACAGCGTGACCACATGGTGACCACAGGGGGAGGGACCGCTGCGCAGTGCACGCCCATAGCCCTGCGGGCCTCCCCCTCGCCACGCTACGCCACGCCCTGCGTTCGCAGCCGCCAGCGGCCGGTCGGCCAGGCGAAAGTCGAAAATTCCTGTTACGCATCGAACTGCCGCGCGCGGCTGCGGCTTGACGACGCCTTAACGCCGCCCCCTCCGGACCTGGCGGAGCCGTAGATTGATTAGGCCCACAACGCCACGCCACGCCACGCCACGCCACGCCACGCCACGCCACGCCACGCCACGCCACGCCACGCCACGCCACGCCACGCCACGCCACCTAATGGCGCGCGGCAGCCGCCGGCCAGACCATTTCACACCCAAAAGCCTGCGCGTCGCCGCGCGATTAACGCTTTTGGGCAGTGCGCCCCTTCGTCGTTTGACTTATACGATGCGATAACTGGATAACTTATTATTTTCTTTATTTTACCTTTTTCTGGAGCAAGCCGAATTATATCGCTGTTTGTTTGCGCGGTGGCAAAGTAGCAGTATTTTTTGTTTGATTTTGTGCAGATTTTGTCGCTTATTTTTTTTAGGCTGATGATGCAAAACAAGCTGCAGCTGGTCGGGTGGGTTTACGGCGTTTCGGCGGTCTTTCTTTTCATGTCATTAATTGTCAAACAGTGTCCATGCGTCAAAGGGAAGAGAAGGCCTCGTTTAATCGTCTGTGCACAGAAAATAAAACATTTTAGTAGACCTCTTTCTTCTTTTCTTGCCTGTTGGTTGAGAGAAAAAGAGGAAGAAATTGCACCATGTTAGCGCTTGGAGGTATTCGTAGTTGTTCGTTCCTGCTGGTTGTCAAAATGCCGCCTCGCACCCGAGTGAGAAATAGAGGAATCGCTGGCGATGCTCATGGGAGACGCGGTAGAAGAAGAGGAAGCAGAGGAAGGCCGCGATGTTCGGTGGGTGAAAGTCAGTGCAATGCAATGCAATGCAACATCAGTCAGCCGCCACCCAGGAAGCGTAGCCCCACCCCAGCCCAACCCGCCCGCTCGAGGACCGCACCCACTTCGATAGGCACTTGCTAGAGCTAGAGCACCCATGCTCTTAATCCCGACTCAAACAAAATGACATTTGAAATTCACTGCGAATAACATATCCTCGTGAATTTACAACATTGGTTGTGATTTTGAATTACGAAAAATGTTGTGAATTATCCTCCGATGGACCATTGCCGCTCGTCGATCAATTCGTTCGATCGGAAGTGCTTGCAGAATAATAACTCAATATTGTGATTTAACGACTCGTATCATGTAACACTTTTCCTGAAAACCTCCGACAATGAATTTACGTTGGAACATTTCGTACAGACTATTCGGTATCACACGGTATTTCAGCGGTATTACACACAAGATTTGATCAATCAAGGACATTTTTTGTGTTTTTCGGCATTACATTATGGCTATTATACCACATATTACATGGATCAGGTGTAAGGTGCACGTATAACGGAAGTGAATTCCCCCTCATATTTTACATAGTAAAGCTGGTGACAAGAAAAATTCAAGACTGTCCCAGCAAACTGTTTTTTCTCGTTCCTGCGAATAGAACCGGATAATTTAGACGGCGTCGGATATAGGCCCGCATAATAACCCAGCACAGATCCGGTGGGGCCCCGCCTTGGGCCCCGCTGAGGGCAGGCGGGCCCCTCCTATGGTCCCTGCCCGGGCTGTCCGCTGGAGTCACCTGGAGTATAGGTTTCAGTCGCTATGCGGCCGATATGGTAGGAGGGGGAGCAGGAGGGGGAAAGCCGCGACACGTGACGTCTTGATCAGCCCTCTCGCTTCTCCATCAGCGGACTTGTTGGAGAAGATCCCCTCCCTCCTTCAAGCTCACCTGGCCGCTGCTCAAATTCACCTGATTCCCCTGCCCCCTGCCTCGAGTCCTCTTTGCCGTAGGCGTCGCAACCCCTCGCTGCTGTCTAGGAAATCCGAGAGCTGCTCGTCTTCTGAAAGGTGGACGGGGCATGGTGCCAGCGATACCGGGGAGCTATATTTATACCTTACTTTATCTTTTCCATCTCTCTGTGCAGGAGTTCGCACAGACACTCCCGTACGCCTGGAAAAATGAAAACGATATCGCCAATCCAGAACTGCTCAATGCCTCGGTATCGGCTGAGGACAAGCGCTCATATCTCATGCATTGCCGACCGGGAACAAGAGCTTATCGCGACTGGCTCTCCGGATAACCACCTCACAAGCTATTTTGTCGAAAACGTGATTTTGGTATCATTTTTGAAAGTTGAAGAAATCGAGGGGATAACAAATTTGAATTTTGGTATAACACATTTTGAGAATTTTTGTGAATTTTCGTCAATTGTTAAAGAATGTTTGTATTACCTAAATCTTTGTGAATTTTCCTGACTTTTTCCTAAATTTGCCTAAATTTTTGTATTTTTTTTGTAAATTTTCTGAATTTTCCTGAATTACAAGGTACTAAAATTGTCATCCTCGGAGGCAACTCTCTGGAATGACACCTAAATTACAAACATGCGAGCCATCCATAACCGCGCACGACCATGATCCAGATATTGCAGATTTTACCGTGAGGTGCTCTTTCGTAGTGATATTCGCTCGTGAACGGCACCATTCAGCTCTCTATCCGTCGTTTAGACCGCTCTAATCCCTTCCCGAATGGCCTCCGGATACGCCCTCGCCGACTGACGTCCGCGCACCGCCGCTTTCCTTACCAGTAATTCGCTCACTAAAAGGCACCCGGACACCGTTTATGAATGAGCCAAACTACCGAAATTGTGTCTCATTACAACTCGACCACGCACCGTAACGGACGGCTGTAAATTTTTATCACGGTTTTTTCCCCCTCTCGTCTGTTACACGCCACCACGGTCCCGTGCGGGAGCGCCGCAGAACTAGCCTCTGCTTGCTCTCTTTCTTCTCTCTCTCTCTCTCTCTCTCTCTCTCTCTCTCTCTCTCTCTCTGTCTATTTTGCACTTTTCCAATCAGTTGTCTACTACGGTATAACACTTTGGGGTTTCTCAAGTCAAGCTGAAAGTATATTCATTCTTCAAAAGAAGACCATAAGGGGAATGGTAAACGTAGGAAATACAACTAGCTGTCGACCATATTTTAAAAATCTTAAAATTCTTACATTGCCAGCCTTATTTATTTTTGAACAACTTAAATATGTAAAAAAAAATCCTCAATTATTCAAATGTAATAATACTATTCATAGCCATAATACTAGATCTAAAAACAATATTAATATACCAAAAAAAAATCTTGTGAAATGTCAACAAGACATATTGTATCAAGGACCCTGTCTGTTCAACTGTCTTCCACAAGCCATCAGGGAATTACCGGAGAAGAAATTCTGTTCTAAACTGCATCAATTTTTGATTGGAAATGTATTTTACAGTACTGATGAATTCTTAAACTTTGACTTTACTAGTTTTTAAGTAAATCATTATCTATGTAACCATACTTTGGTGTTTTAAAATAAATCAAATAAATCAAATCAAATCTCTCTCTCTCCTCTGTCTGTCTCTCTATTTCGCCCCCCCCCTCTTTTCCCTTGCCCCCTCCCCCTGCCCTCCCCCTGCTGTTCGCGGGTCGATGAAGGATATATACGCTCACTTGCTCACTCTTGCACACACACACACACACACACACACACACACACACACACACACACGCGCGCGCGCGCGAGCGCGCAGCAAGACTAAATTTCCATAGGCAGTTGACCGAGCAGGGCACCGGACTTCCACACACTCCCCTCTCCCCTACACTCAGCTTACACCTCGATTACCTAGTTCGCGCAGCCAATGGTCGTGCGTCCAATTATGCAATGTAGGCCCCCTTGTGATTCTCACGCCTTGGGCCGCCTCGCCCCTCCACCGGCCGGCCACTGCCCAGGATTACCCACAATTCTCCAGAGTGCTCTGACAGCTGACGGCTGGAGAGTGAAATGGAAACGACGAAACGGTGCCAAAAGGGTCAACTAGCGCCGAATAATATCCTCAACAATCTTGTTTTTTGTTTTGTTTTTAATATTTAATTTGTTGAAAACGATTTTCTCGCTCCGTTTCGTCTGATTTAGGATCGGATGTGAATCAATTAATTTGACTTTTGGATTTCTGAAATCGAACTGAAAGCAATGAGCGAATTAGTGTTATACCAAAATGGTCGACGAACTTAACAAAAGCAGTGTCCCAATTGCAAAAATGCCAAAAAATAACAATAAATTCATTCGTAGTAATTTTTTTTTGAATTGATGTTGGTGCGGTTGAGATGAACTTTTTCGCCTTTTGGCTCGAGTCAGACCGACCCAAACCGTTGCGTTGGCGAGTCGAGGACTGCGGAGGCGGGGGGCGCCACGGGCAAGGACTGAGTAGACTCGCAGCCGTTATTCGCAGAATGATGCAGTCGTGCCCCTAACGCTGCTGTCGCCTGTTTGCACCGCACGGACCCGTATGGCCTTCGCCATACATGTGCGCCACAAATGGGCCGCTGGCGCCCCGGCTCGTCACGAACCAGCCCTGCAGCAGCCCTGCAGGGTCAATGGTATCCAGTGAAATTCTAGCCAGGTTAAAATAAAAATTGAAAAAAGAAAAGAAAAAAGAAAGAAGACGGAGAGAGTGATTTTTTGATTATTATTTTTTTACTTTTTCCGACTATATTTCCGTATGACCGCAGGCAGGGTCCTCTCTCTCTCTGCTCATCTCTCGTGCCCACCCTTCGGTCCCGTCTCAGGACACACTGTGGTTTCGTCTCTTCCGGCCGCAACCTGATAACCTGCTGCGTGGCGGGGCGTGGCGGGGCGTGGCGGGGCGTGGCGGGGCGTGGCGGGGCGTGGCGGGGCGTGGCGGGGCGTGGCGGGGCGTGGCGGGGCGTGGCGGGGCCTGTCAACCTCCGTCGTCACGCTGTGTGCCATGAGCGAGCGGGGTGTGTTTGATTCACAAAATTATTTATGTCAGTCGATGCCGCGGGCGTTGTCGGAGCAGTTTAGTCTCTGTCATTAGTTTGTAACTCCTACTTCGAGTAGAGCTCAACAAATGTCGTTGTGTGACTACTGATCCCTGACGAGAGCGAAACTTTGGGTGCCGATATTTTCTTGTTACCAGACAAGCGATTCAGGAGATCGTTCAAGGGAGGCTCTCCTATACCTGCCTCATGCAACAAGGACGGAGCTATACGGTAGGTATAGGAGAGCCTCTCTTGAACGATCTTCTGAATCGCTTTTTACATCGCTGCGGCGTCACGCTGGATGTGAAGTGAAGTCCCCTCTTTTTATCGAGTACACTATTTCCTGAATACTTTGATGTAAAGGTAAATAATAAGTGATTGTCCACACCTGGTTTTACAGAGTACCCTTTTCAGTAAAGAGTACGTCTTCCTCGTCGACCGCGCGAAGAGCAGGCACGTCGCTAGACATGTACGCGTTGTGGACTTCCCTCGAGACTTTCGAAATGTGCTTCCCTTCTTCGCAGCCTGCCGCCTCCTCCGGCCTGGCAGCGCAGAATGGTTCTGTGGCTGGTCGTGGTGTGTCAGTCAGTGCTACCGAATCGGGCCGTGCGTACTACGCCGCACCTCGATATGAGAGATGTCATCATCTCTCTCTCTCGCTCTCTCTGTGGGAACACGGCCATGTGGTGGTTATTTACAGGACGGACTGTTGGCCAGAGTGACTGTCCGCCCCGGTCGGGCCTTACGGCTACTCCGAGGACAAACGGGGGCTCCGGCGTGGACGTGGACCGCAACGGAGCAGCACACCACTCCGGCGGCCTACGTGACGGAATGGACACGCGTGCTCTCTCTCTCTCTCTCTCTCTCTCTCTCTCTCTCTCTCTCTCTCTCTCTCTCTCTCTCTCTCTCCCTCTCCCCCTCTATCTTCCACTCCCCGTCTTGTAAATCACGCAAGACACGCGTAACGTTTGTGTTTTTCTCCGATTGGCAGTACTGCGAGCGCGCCGCCGCCGCTGCACCGCTGCGTAGGCTCACTGGAAAAACTAATGCGACACATGTCACATGTGCTCATGTGACCAGTTTAGGTAACATCACGTAATGTTACCATATTTTCGGTAACGTTTGTAATGTGACATCCTCCATGCTATTACTATAGGCAGACATAACACGTGGCACCGGATGTCACATTACCAAACGTGACCGAGAATTTGGTAACGTTTTGAAATGTGACATATACTGGTCACATCAATTGATGTGACTCATGTCACATTAGTTTTTCCAGTGCTCCTCATGTGAATTAAAAAAAGTAAGAGGGGTAAGTAGTGAAATGCACGATGCAACCTAAAATGTGAGCAACATTACAAACAAAGGTCAGCCTGCTCACCAGCTGATCGGTGTAGTCATTGAGCCCCTGCCACATAGGCCGTGCCGCCGGGCGCGACTGTTTGGCGGGGTTGCCTACCTCGACTTCATCAGGCGGTAGAGTCCCCTGTGCATAGGCTGTACCGCAGAGCACGGGCGTCCGGCAGGGCTGCCTAGAGAGAGAGAGAGAGAGAGAGAGAGAGAGAGAGAGAGAGAGAGAGAGAGAGAGAGAGAGAGAGAGAGAGAGAGAGAGAGAGAGAGAGAGAGAAAGAGAGAGAGATATGGGGGGGTTTGGGGAGGGGGGGGGGTGAACGAGGTGGAGAAGGAAGCAGAGGATCAAAAGGAAGGGGAGACGACGAGGGGGAACAACGCTGAAATTTTTGTAAACCTCCTAATTGAGAAAAAAATACTCTGCAAACTCAAGTGTAGTACAGTACTGCAGTAAATAGTGTGAGATCAATGGTCCTGCAGTAAAAAGTGTAGGACCCGTTGTGTCCTACAGTATTTAGAGCAAGACACCCTGTATCCGACAGTTTTTAGTGTAGGACACCACTGTCGGACACAGGGTGTCCTGCACTGTAGGACACAACGGGTCCTACACTTTTTACTGCAGGACCATTGGTCTCACACTATTTACTGCAGTACTGTACCACACTTGAGTTTGCAGAGTATAGAAAAAAATCAGGAAACTAATGGTAACATTCACAAATATTCTATAAAAAATTCAAAAATTTCTCGAAAATTCACAAAAATTCACAAATTGTGTACAACGAAATTCAGAGGTGGATCCCCCTCGGGAGGAGAGGGATTGGGAGTACGTGGGGGATGAGGAGGACGAAGCAGAGGAGGAGGAGGACGAGCAGGGGGAGGAAAGGGAGATGATGTAAAATGCAGATCCCTTGTCCACCGGAACACGCGCGCGGCGGCCGAGATTAAAGCCCCGCCCCGCGAGCCCCGCCGTGCACCGCTGCACCCCGCCCTACCGGACTTAAAGAGGTCCCATGAGGCTGCCATGCGGGTACCGCCGGGTACCGCCGGGCACCGGGTACCGAGTGCCGCACGCATGGTATCATGACGTGGTGCGGTCGCATCTCCGCCATGAATAAAACATCCCGGACAAAGTGAGCTGACATGTGATGCGGGCCGATAACGCTCTCATAACTACAAGAACAATGCAGGCCGAGCCCTCCCCGCAATTAGAGTCGCGCCGATGTATTTATACGCGCTCGCCTTTCGCAGCTTCCGGGTCATCACCTCCCGCGACGCGCACCTTTTGGACGAGAAATTCTCTCGACGGGTATTTATACGCACTTATTTTACAATGTGTGTGCCTTTTTGGGGCTCGTTGCTTGTATTCGCACATTTTGTAGAATCAAGGGTGCAACCACTTTTAATTTTAGTAAAATATGTCATATGAATTCATCTGTATTTTCCTGACAAGTGTATTTTTATATATATATATAGTTTTAAACCAAAATCTGAGTGCAGGATTCGAAATTTCTTAAATTTCCCGGATGAAGCTGCTACGCGCCAGACTCTCCTAACAGCACAGCGCAGCGAAGGGCGGCATCCCGCGAAAGGGACCGCGGCAACTCAACAAAACTGATGGCAAATCGTAAAAAAAAAAGAAAACAACCTGCAAACCATATTTTACCTGCGGGATGGCTTTTCTTGGCAAGTTTGGTCCGCGCGCTTCTCGACCGGCGCGAAACGGCATTGTCTGCCTCAGAGTCGCCCTCTATCCTCACGGCGAATAAGGATTCTCTCAGCAGGGGGTTTGACCGCGTGGCGAGAAAGTACACTGTCATGTGTGTGGACAAACAAAAAAGGAACTCTGGGGAAAAGAAAAATCTCATCGAGCACTCCGGCCAAATATTTGCAGCCTTAAATCTTCTTAGCTCGAGGAGCTTAACATTCTTAGCTGGGCTAAACGATTTCAATGCCACGAAAATCTTGAAGGTGGGAACCAATCAATCAGTAATAGGATTATGTTTGCTTGCGTTAAACAACTGTTTAGTGCCGGGTTAGTTTTCTTTTCTTTTTTTTTCAGTGCATATCGCTATATGACCGCTGTCATTTTATATTTTGTCGGTGATCGCCTGCTAACCATGTAGTCCGCGACGTGGAGGTTCATCGTCCGTCGTCGGCACCGTCGTGACGACCCCGCCCCTCCCAACCCCACCCCTCCCAACCCCACCCCACCCCACCCCACCCCACCCCACCCCACCCCACCCCACCCCACCCCACCCCACCCCACCCCACCCAACCCCACCCCACCCCACCCCACCCCACCCCACCCCACCCCACCCCACCCCACCGTCACTCGGCTCAGGCAGGCTTCGGCCAACGCGGGCGGGACAGCGTCGTATTCAGAGCGACGCTGTCGGACGCGGCGTCGTGAACGTCAGCCGTCAGGTTCCGAAGATCGCTCTCGCGCCTCCGTCCTTGTCGCTCACGTGCTGGGCGGTGGCATCCTCTGCATAGGTCACCGCTAGAGGTGCGACAAGGACGGAGGTACTAGAGCGATCTTCGGAGTCAGACGGCATGGGTTCGCCGTCAATTTGTGGGACAATCTGCTCCGCGCGCTGCTCTGGCCGCTTCGCTCGCGCGCAGGCCGTGCGGCCGTCCACTGTAAAAAATGTCTTTGTAGACTTACGATATATTTAGTAAATGACGACGCATACGAAAATTGTTATAAAGGTACGACATACGACAACTCTTTTTTGCTCATATTTGTATTTCAAGTAGAAACGTAGTGATTTTAATTTTACGATTTGTAATCGTAATTTTACAACTTAGATTCGTCGAAAACTTTCCTGTAAACTTAAGACTATTTTTCACAGTGTGCGCAGGCCCGCTGTGCCCCACGTCTTGCTGTCAGGCCGGGGGGTCCGCGGGCCACGCTGTCAGTCTCCCCCCTCCCCTCTTTGCCACACCGCCCATAACGCGCGAGAACAGGAAAAGCCACAGTGTTGCAGTGTTGCTGTGCGGAATAAGAAAACATAATTTTTCGCCCTCTTTTTTCGCGGCAAACTTTTGAACCGTCATTCTTTTACCACGCCAGACTTTTCTTTCCTTATTTTTTTTTCCACACGGAAACCTTCCTCTTTTATTTCCGCGTGCCGTTATTGTTACGCGTGCGACCGTATTGAGTTGCGGGTCTCTTGTTGTGGGCGCGCTCCATTCGATGTTATGTTCTCGGAAAGGAAGGAAGCGTCTTCCAATATAAAAAGTGTGCGAAGCGCCGCAGCGCTGCAGTTCGAGGGGAGAGAGGGAGTCTCGAGTCCGTTAACGAACCGCGTCAGCAGTAGGGCATTTGTTCTAGCAACCCCCCCGAATTTACACTATAAATATCAATTAGGGACACATATTTTTGTCCATTCTTGGTGACTTCTGTGTGCACAACCTATGCAAGCTACAATTTAGTAACCAAGCAGTGGCAAATCTACATCTTTTGCTACACTGGGGAAAAAAATCGTCTAGCTGAAATTAGATGGGACAAATTAGCAGTGCGGCTACTAACTTAAAAGAGCGGAAAAATAAATAGCAGGGTAGCTAGAAAAAAAGGAAAAAATGCCGAAGCTTAAAAACTAGCTGCGTCAATACAGCTAAAAAAAAATGTACACCTGCTGTTTTATTGCTGCTCGGACCCGATTTTTTTGTGGTCGATAAAATAAAAAATTGTCCAGAAAACAAGTAACGGAATTGTCTCTTGCAGGGATGTGCATGCAGGTTGTCACCAGATTATGGACAAAAATGTCCCTTGACATTTGGTGTCAGCAAAAGGCAAAGCTTGCCCTTCCACCTCCACCAGCTCCTCAGGTCCAAGGGATCTGATGGATGCCTGTCCCGGTCCCGATCAGGGTTGCGGGGTGCTTGTTTACACCGCGGCAGGCGGAGCTGTTCTCGTCACTTTGTCGTGCGAATAATCCGTGCGGTGCAAACATCGACAGCGCCTTAGCACTCGCGCTGGTTTAACCACTTCATCGGTCCGGTCGTCATTTGTTCTCCCGATAAACGCGCACTCGTGCTGCGACCCGGCGCGGGGCGGCCCTACATGGGAACACTTTTACGCGTGGTTTATGGTCCGGCGCGGGTATGAGTTCGGACGCAGTCCGCCAAAGTCGCACACGTGATCCGGAGGCAGCCCCACCCTGCACCGCCTTACCTCGCCCCGGGCTGACCGGTCCGGACGGCGCCGTGCGCGCGAACAGCGACACCCGTAACTGAGGGGGAGGGGGGAGTCACTTCGGAAAAGCATTGTACGGCCCGATCCAAAAAGACAGTTTTACAAAAAATTAAAATTAAATCAAGAAGAAAAATACAGAAACATACGATAAACATCGAGAAAAATGGAAAAAAAAAAAAAAAACGAAATGAAATTGAAACAATTTAGAAATGGGGGTCAAGGATCAAAATTTATCAAAAAGTGGCAGAAATTATCCTTGAAAAATTTAAAGACAATTCAAAACAAAAAAATCAAAAGTTAAAAATATATATATTGTTCACATTTTGTATAAGTGATCCCCCCCCCCCTCCCCCGTACCCTCCGCATCCCGGGGCATGGCGGGGCGTGGTGCGGCGGGGGTTGAAAGTCACTGAAGGGCCCTCGGCCGCCCTGCCTGACCCGACTGGCGCCGACGGAGACGAGATGAGGCGGTCTTTTGTACTTTACGCGTGAGTTTCTCCCCTGCTGCCAGAGAGACATCTCACATCTCTTTTTCTCCCTTTCTACCCCATATTTCTCGCTCTCACTCTCTCTCACTCTCTGCAGAAAGGTCGCCCGCTACGGCTACGTCATACCGACTAGAGGATAGAGGGAAGTTATTTGTGGACATTAATTATATTTCCTTTGCGCTACGCGGTGCGGGGCCTGCTTGCTTGTGTCTTGTCTCAGTGTGACATGGCGGAGAAATGTCAACACGAGGAGAGAGCAAGCGAGCGAACAAGGCAGTCAGTCAGACAGACAGACAGACAGACAGACAGACAGACAGACAGACAGACACAGACAGACAGACAGACAGACAGACAGACAGACAGACAGACAGACAGACAGACAGACAGACAGACAGACAGACAGACAGACAGACAGAGCTGGCTGAGGGAATATTAGAGAAAGGGAGAGGAACGATTTTTGACTACCTAGAGAAGGTATCAACTATACTGTGTACTCTGAAAACAATGTTCTTAGATTGACAGAATTACCAACTATGAATCCAAGCAACAAAACCACTGCACTGTTTAAAAAATGTTGGGAATTCACAGCACATCTCTTGTGGAAAAAAAAATGCCAGAGCTCTTCGTTAAATTACAACAGTCCTCTATATTACCAAAACTTTTTGGGAAATTACAACAACTGCCCTCTGCATTTTTGAAAATTAGAACTGTCCTCTGTATTTAAAATAAACTGGCTTCAAAATTTTTTTAGCCGGCTGACAAAATACTTCACTTTGAGGCAGCAAAAGGGTCAGTTTTTGATTACAGGGAAGTGTTGGGATTTCACAATCGTTCCGTATCGAGGAAGTGCTGGGAAATCACCATGAATATTTAACAGTGTTCCAGTCTCTTGTATTAGTATCGTGTAAATTATCCTACGTGCGGGGTCGCAAAAACTTAGACGAAACGCGGAAAATGTCAGGGGCCGCTGAGCACGCGGCGTATAAGTAAGTATGGTTGGATCTGAGAGGTGAGTCGAGAGTGTTCCTCTTGGCGGGTTCCGGACAGGGTCGGTATACTGTACCCGAATGCAGACAGGCACCCCGACCCCCGCGACCGTTTGTTTTACCGAGAGAAGCTTTTCATACAAATGCATTGCTTGACCTTTGGGACGTAACATTTCCCCCCACATCCTGGTGTGTGTGTGTGTGTGTGTGTGTGTGTGTGTGTGTGTGTGTGTGTGTGTGTGTGTGTGTGTGTGTGTGTGTGATACGTGTGCACATGAGAAGGGACAGAGGGGGTGGGGGTCCTCATGAATTATTCATTTTTGGGCAGGCTGTGTGGTTGGCGTGCGTCGTGCTCTACGTCGCCGTCCTCACCGACAAGAGCGTGGCGGAGAATTGATTCGGAGGTCGGAAGTACCATCCCGCGCCACGCCGCGAGGTGCCGAAAGGCGCGCCCGGCCGGCCCCGCGGCCTGCTGGTCCAACGGGAGGCACCAAAAAGGGGAGAGGCTGAAGACGCAGCGGGAGGTCATGCCGACGGCATGCTGACTGCTCCACCATGCACAGAGTGGATCTTGATCGGCCGACCGCCAGCAAGGACCTCCGAGTATCCTGTCAAAATATAATACAATAAAGCGTAACTTTACCTTTACATTAGGGGTGCAGCCGAGGGGTCCCTCACTCCCATTTTCCGTGAACGATGACTTTCGATCAAAAATGACTTATTGACTGAAAAGGACCGAAAATTGACTAAAATGATGAAATGATTCAAAATTGACTAAAACTTATTGAAACGATCGAAAATGACGACAGAGATTAAAAATGATTAAAAATCATTGAAAATGATTGAAAATGATTGAGAATGATTTAAAAATTATTGAAAATTGATTGTAAGTGATAGAAAGTGATTGAAAATTGATTGAAAGTGATTGAAAGTGATTGAAAGTGATTGAAAGTGATTGAAAATGACTGAAAATTGAAAATTATTTCGGCGACTAATTTAGGCACCAACATCCTATGATTCACCCTAACAATCAAGCTATACACTGTAGAGAAAAACTACAGCAAATCCAGTTAATTTTTATGCCAGCCTAAACTGAGTCTACATCGGTTGTCCGACCGTTTTTTGTCTGACCTCGGGATTTTTGCGGCCGCTACCGCTTCATGGTTTGTTTTTTTTTCCGACCTGGCAAACTGGGTGTCATAGTTATTTTTTGTCCGACCTCGTTTTCTCCGTCCCCAACGAACCGTTAGAGTAGCCTGGAGTCTACATCGGTTGTCCGACCTTTTCTTTGTCCGACTTCGGGATTTTTGCGGCCGCCACCGTCACGCGTTTCTTTTTGTCCGACCTCAATTTGTCCGAACTGGCAGTCTGAGTGTCAATTTTTTTTTTTTGCCCGTCCTCGTTTTATCTGTCCCCAACGAACCGTTAGAGTCGCCTGCTATCCTCTGCGATGCAGCCAAAAAGTCGTCAACTCCGATATTCCTCCGTACACGAGATGATATTATACCTAAAATATTACTTTGATTTTACCCATATTACAGGTATAATTACGTTGATATTACCCATTTTCGCAGGATTATGACGTCAGTACTGTAAAATTGGCGTAATATTACCAATAATACCTGTAATATTCCATATTCCTCCGTACACGGTCAAGCAGAGTTGACGATCCTTTGATGCAGCTCGATTGTCCGACCTGATACTTTCCCCCAAATCTGAAAAAGCGCCTGGATTTTTTCCGACCTTGCTTACACGGGTAAAATGGAGAAGATAAATGTATCATGGTCGGAGCATGCACCAAAAAAATAGTACAACACCTCAAATTCAATTTATTTAAAAGATACTTTTTAAAAAATTGAAAAATTGGTAGGCCCCTACCTAACTCGCAACCTGCGAGCCCCGCCTGCTTAACTTCGGAGTTCTGATGGGATCCGGTGTGTTCCAGGCGACCGCCACCCCACGGGCACGAGAAGTCCTCTCCGCTTCGGGGAGAGTCCCCGCTTAAGGCTGGCGGCCTGTCAGGCCCGCCGTACCACCCTATTTAAACAGCGCCTTGAAGCCGTAGGTAGCATTTCGGACCGACGACTGGGCACCACCGGACCGCATGACCGGTCAGTGGGAGGTAGAGGCAAGGCAGGACGATAGAGGGGGAGAAAAGCAGAAAGAGAAGTTTTTGCGGAAGAGTAAGCGTACGGTTGGTTAGACCTGTACTGACCCGCTCCCGCACAGGTCATGGAAAAGCTGTTTACTAAGGAGCCAGATTCATAGGCCTTACTTCCCCACGAGGGACCACCCCCCGTGGCATGGGACGGAACTTCCTGACAACTCGCTTTCGCTGCCAGTGAAGAACCTACCTGGGAATTGAACCCAGGCCCCAAGTGCCGAGTCTCATGACACCCCGCGGCTTTCGTGGCACTAAGACCACTAGACCGTCGGCGATTCCACGAGGAAGCTCCGTTGAAATGGGGGGTTTGAATTCCACTCCAGCAGGCTGCTGTTGTCGGAAAAATTTATATTTAGCAAGATTCGAACCTGGGTTCTGCGGCTCGCGGGACAACACTGAGCCGGCACGGCTACGGAGCCACGGTACAAGACCCCTGCCCACTAGGGGTGACGCTGCGAAGAGCCGTAGTCGCAGACGAACCTGTTCCGGTGGCGTCATCAGGAAACCTACTCTCCATGCAGCAACAGCCCGGCCGCGTGGCGAGATTGTTATGCACATCGGCACCGTTAATAACACTGGGTAGGCAGAGATTCGAATACCGATCACAATTTCTTTCTTTATTTTTTCCTTTTTCTTTAAGAAGCTTTGTCTCTTTGCAGTTGCCCAAAGACACGCGAGTACAGTGGATAAAAAGAAAAAGTAGGTTTTATAAATTGAGTCAAAACAAATCCACACTCCATATTGAAAAAAAAAATCCGCATCGAAAAAAAATTATTGTGATTGGTATTCGAACATGTGCCCACCCAGTACTCCTAACGGTGCCGATGTGCATACCAAAGTCACCACGCGGCTGGGCTGTCGCAGTAAGGAGAGCAGGCGTACTGATGACGCCACCGGTACAGGTTTGTCGGCGACTACGGCTCTTCGCAGCTTCACCCCTAGTGGGCAGGCATCGTGTACCGTGGCGTCGTAGCCGTGCCGGCTCAGTATTGTACTGCGAGCCACGGAACCCAGGTTCGAATCTTGCTAAGTATAATTTTTTCCGAGGACAGCAGCCTGCTGGAGTGGAATTCAAACCCCCCATTTCAACGGAGCTTCCTCGTGGAATCGCCGACGGTCTAGTGGTCTTAGTGCCACGAAAGCCGCGGGGTGTCATGAGACTCGGCACTTGGGGCCTGGGTTCAATTCCCAGGTAGGTTCTTCACTGGCAGCGAAAGCGAGTTGTCAGGAAGTTCCGTCCCATGCCACGGGGGGTGGTCCCTCGTGGGGAAGTAAGGCCTATGAATCTGGCTCCTTAGTAAACAGCTTTTCCATGACCTGTGCGGGAGCGGGTCAGTACAGGTCTAACCAACCGTACGCTTACTCTTCCGCAAAAACTTCTCTTTCTGCTTTTCTCCCCCTCTATCGTCCTGCCTTGCCTCTACCTCCCACTGACCGGTCAAGCGGTCCGGTGGTGCCCAGTCGTTGGTCCGAAATGCTACCTACGGCTTCAAGGCGCTGTTTAAATAGGGTGGTACGGCGGGCCTGACAGGCCGCCAGCCTTAAGCGGGGACTCTCCCCGAAGTGGAGAGGACTTCTCGTGCCCGCGGGGTGGCGGTCGCCTGGAACACACCGGATCCCATCAGAACTCCGAAGTTAAGCAGGCGGGGCTCGCAGGTTGCGAGTTAGGTAGGGGCCTACCAATTTTTCAATTTTTTAAAAAGTATCTTTTAAATAAATTGAATTTGAGGTGTTGTGCCATTTTTGACTGAGAATGATTGAAAATGATTGAGAATGATTGAAAATGATTGAAAATTGATTGAAAGTAATTGAAAATGAGTGATAAGTGATTGAAAATGACGAAATATGACCGAAAATGACGGGACGACAGACGAAATGATCGAAGTACTGAAAATGTGATTGAGATGACGGAATGACCGAAAATGACTGAAAATGATTTATGCTGATTGAAAATGATCGAAAATGTGACTGATTTTCCCCGCGTACGATGGTCGAAAGAAGTAAGGGACCCCTCGGGTGCAGCACGATGTAGGGTGCAGTTATTGTTAGTATAGATAACTTTTGAGTTCCTTTTAGTAAATAAAATTACTTTCATTCGGCCTTCTCCTACGAGGACGCCGAAACCTGACATTAAAAAGGGCAAAACCTTGGCATTCTTCATAGAGGGAAGCCGCTGGTATTACAGAGCAGGGCTATCAGTCGAGCCGGCGCGTCTCAATCCAACCGCTTTTTGGAACTGGCCGATGCTACAGGCTATGGGCGAGAGGAGTAGGGGGGGGGGGGATTTGGATGGCCAGTCTGCTGTGCTGCGAGGCGCCGCGGCGTGATTGAGACGCCCGGCCCAGTCCGATCCCATAGGATGACGCGAGTTCATAAAAGTGGTAGAACAGACCCCACTCGAGTCGAATGACAAAACCGAAATGGCGCCTAAGATAAAAATGACACGAAGTCTATTAAAAAAAAGATGAAGTGAAATATAACAGATTTGTGAGAACCCTGGCGGTGACCTGCACTACACCAGCAGATCAAAACCACAAAAAAAAAGTCTGATTTTTTTTTAAAAAAGGACAATTTTGAAAAATTGATATCTTTACTGTAAATACCACAGCGAGGATTCTCGCCCTTGGGAGAGCTAGAAATTTTTTCTCACTCTTTGAGAGCGAGGTTTTGTTTTCTCGCTCAATTAGAAAAAATAGTCTCAAAAATCTCGCCCTTCGCCCTATTTTAGCGAGGATTGGGAAACCTCGCCCTTTTTTTAGTGAGGATGTTTACCCTTTATCTCACTTAATTTGAGTGATGTTGTAAATTCGTTCTCAATAAGAGCGAGGTTCCTAAACTCTCACTTAAATGGGACAAGAGGAAAAATCTCACTCCTTTTTGGTGAGACATCTCAATCTTGCATTTGCAGTGTTTGAGGAACTTTTCTTAAAAAAGGAGGGAAATTCCCTGATACTTTCCTTTGGGGTGATGGGGGAGGGGGGGCAAATTCCTAAAAATGTGAGGGGCTTCTCTCAAAGTCAGGAAAGCTCCTCTGAGTTTTCCCGTTTTCCTAAAAAAAGTCAGATATATGTATATTTTTTTACCGTTTAAGATATTATAGCTGTTATTCGACGGCTACGAGAAGCCCCGTGGATATAGGCACTCCCGCCGCACACATGTGCGAGCGAGCGGCCTATCCCAGCTTTAGCCTCGACCGTCGAGGGTTCCTTCGCTCCAAAAAAATGATTGTACCCGCTAAAACAAAATCAGTAAAAAATCAGAAAAAAAATAGAAAAAAAATCAAGAAAGGGTCAGAGAAAAAATCAATAATAAATCAGAATAAATTAGAAAAATCAATGTACGCTTGAACTTATAGTAAAGGACTCCTCGGTCTCGACTGGTCCTGCGCGAGGTTAGCGACCCGGGCGGGAGGCGGGGCGGGGTGGGGTTGGGTGGGGTGGGGTTGGGGCGGGGCGGGGAGGGGAGGGGCCCGTCCGACAGTGACAACATGGTTCGGCGCCCATGCAGGACCGCGGCACGGGCCAGCAGGGCCAGCAGGGCCAGCAGGGCCAGCCTGCATGGACCGGGACCGACCGGGTTCGACTCTACAGGCCTGGCCCGCGGCGCGACCTGGCCTAGAGGGCGCACCCACTACACTACAACCAGTTAAAAGGTGTGGCGGGGCGGGGAGGGGGGGGGGGGGGTCTGGAGGGGGGGATGCGGTAGAGGCAGCTGAAGTGCCGGAAATGAACTCCCGCCGGTCGAATGGAACGGAAACGAAATAACAACAACAGCCTCGACGGAATCCTAAATCAGGAACGCAAACGGTGCTCGCCCCGCCACCGCGGGCATGAGATACGCTCTCTGGGTGCATTATTCACAGGATTAAGACCCGGCCATGCTCGGAAAAATGAATTCGGTTCTCAAAACTCACAACAAACATTTTTTAGCAGATGATACCTTTAGTTTCTTTACTTTCAGAACAGTACAAGACACTAAGGTGTCAGCTAGCTTGTACTCTCGAGTCCAGAAACCAATCGCAACTATACAATAATATAGGGTGGCGCTGCTAGGGGGGGCCCAAATGGCCGCCTGACGCGCAGTCTGCGCGGAACAATGACACCTTCTCCCGGCGCGCAGCTCCTCCCTGCCAGCGACCGCTTCGGTCCGCCACGCCGCCGGCGGACCCCTCCCACCCCTTTCCCTCCCAACCCCGCAGGCACGCCGCGCGGCGCTGCTGGCGTCGTTCGTCGTTTACATCGTGTGCGTTCACACACAAATTGTCGCACCCCATAGCAATTTCTCTTGCGGTGCGGGTATCATCTGCTATCAATACCAATCTTGATTGATATTTTTTTTTAGAGAAAATAGCCAAAAGAAGAAAAAAATGTTGTAGGAACTGGAAATGTGTTGGCCGATTTCAAAGTACATTTTTATTACAACAGAAATCCTGTTTTTGGAACACACTGAATAACAATACAATGGGTACATTCTGTTGTTCCAGCTAACTGATGGTTGGCCCCACATAATGTCTGTTGAAACCCCCACAGAGCTCCTGCTCCCTCAAAAGACTCACTGTAAAAAATTTCTATGGTAGATTTCCTATAAATGTATCTGACGCTTTTCACATATACATGTATAGGAATTTTCCTATACACGCGTGTCGTAATTTTACCATACACGATAGTATTCTTACCATACATGTATAGGAAATTTCCTATACACGTGTGTAGGGTATGTACGATAAATGTGTGGTGGTCCCACCATAAATGTATAGGAATTTTCCTATACATTTGCATCCATTTCAAAACAGAAAATAGAGATTCCTTCCTCTCCTGTACTGCTCTCAGCTTCCTTTCATTTCACTTTGATTGTCAAGTTTAATTGTTACATGTAATTATGCATTGAACTTACGAAGAATTACCTTACCTGAAGAAGAGTTGAACCCGGACTTCTTTGCTGCGAACCCGTCACGTTGACCACTGGACCACTGGGACGAGATGGGAGACGCGCCCCAGCGTGTCCAGGTCATCCCGAGGTCGCGCGCCCCTCCCGCCAGGCCAGTCCCGGATCGGGGATGGCCCGGTGAGGAGGAGTGAGCGGCCCGGGAGGCGTGGCCAACTGTTTACAGTTCGTGGAATTTTCGACCAGATGTTTTGATGTTGGATGCATTTACCTTCCTGCCTTTCGTGAACTTTTTACCACTGGCATGCAATATTGCTTCACTCTGAATATCTAAGAATAATATTTGGAACTGGCTTCGGACTGCTCATAACTACATCAGAAACAATGTATAACCAAATGAAACACAATTTGGTTCTGATTGTACCAAATGTGTTTAATTAGATATGAACACAGAAGTCCAGTTATCTTTAATACCATAGTCCTCGGACATTGAGAGTGTCCTCCCTCAATGTACGACCGAGCAGTGAATTGTAAGCGCAATCAAATTAAATGCGGCGACCCATTTTTTTTTAACAACTAACAGTGTACAGCAAAATTTCCATATCGTCAAGTGATTTTCCTATACATGCATAGCAGCGTGTGCCCTCCACACATGTATGGCAAATTTCCTTGACATTTGTAGTGGTTTTCCTATATAGTTTGTGGTTTTCCCATACACGCTTTGAGGTATGGTAGATTTCCTATACATTTATGAGATTTTTCAGGAACCATACCATGTATAGGAAATATCCCATACAAGCGTATAGTAAAAATCCCAACATTTTTTACAGTGCTTTTAGTTCTTTCCTGCGACAAAGTTTGCTCCTTGTTAGAATGTCTATTTTAACAGACTTATTGTTTGTTGTGACAACTAAATCGTTTTCCCCACGTGTTAAAAAATAAGGAACGAATACCCACGAAGTGCTTATTATTGCCGGTGCAGATGACTTACTGCTTACCGCTCTCGTTATGGATCACGCGGAAAATAATTACCATTTCTCTCGAATGGAGGCAGAGAGAGAGAAAGTCGATCGGGGCTGCGAGGCGGGGTGTGGCGGGCCGAGTCGGCATTGCCATCTTCGGTGGAGCCCCGAGCATCGCGATTTGAAATGTGACACCTGGGAGCCCACGGCACTCTCAGCTGTGATGGATGACCGGGAGCACTAAGGATTATTTTTTGGGAGAGGGGAGAGGGGGGGCATGACACCGCCTCAGTGTCGAGCACGGGTGGCGGGCACGGGCACGGGCACACTATGGGTGGCCGATCGCATCGCCAGGCATGTCTCTCTCTCTCTCTCTCTCTCTCTCTCTCTCTCTCTCTCTCTCTCTCTCTCTCTCTCTCTCTCCCTCTCTCTCTCTCTCTCTCTCTCTCTCTCTCTCTCTCTCTCTCTCTCTCTCTCTCTTTCTCTCTCTCTCGTCGAAAAGTCCGCGCCACCTATTCAATCCTGAGCACCCTCTCCTCTACAAGCCCGTATTAAAAACGGTTTGATTAATTACAAGTTTTCTCGCTCCGGATCTGATTTGCCGGCCCGCCTCACACGCACACACGCATTTCTCTGTTCCTGGCGCGGCTGCCTGCGTGCCGGCCAGGCCGCTCGATAAGCTGGTACATTATGTGGCCCAAGCGTTTAACCTCCCCTCCTCAAACGTCTCGTAGCACGACCCTAGACACGTGCAAAAATTAAAAATAATATATTTTTTTTATTTTATTTTTAAAATGAGTACACCGTAAATGCTAGAGCAAGTTGAAAAATATCGGCCTTTCTAGACGAGACATTTAAATGTAAATTGACGCTTGTCGGCTATTTGCAATGCACACTCACACAAGAAAGTAAACACTGTGGTCGCTTTAAATGGCCAAATTTTGCCAGTCCACCTAAACTGCCAAATCAGGAGGCTAAATTTCGGCAGGCCAACTTTGGACATTCGTTCAGCCAAGCTTAAAATGTTGCCTCTTCAAAGGGTAAATGTCAAAGAGGACTCCGTACGTTTAGTATAGAGACTGCCAATTTCTATGGCTTTTTGAAGGCCTCTCCAAAACTCGGCAAAAAGAATCCAGATAGTTTGGCATTTAACTCTTCTATGTCCTTCTAAAAGATTTGTTGTTGAATTTCACTTACTGACGGCACCGGAAATATGTTTTTTCACAGCTTGACGAGTGACTGAACGCCTGAAGGTGGGTGCTGACAGTTTCTTAAACCGGAATTCCTTTGCATATACACCCGCATAATGTCTATGCAAGGGCATGAATCCTTTTGCACATTTAAAAGGTGCGAAGCAACACGTTTTCTTTATCCAATGAGGAAGGGGTACCTACTGATAGGGAGCTGGATTGTCAGCATGCCCGGTCCATAGCGGCCACGGGTGGCCACTGGCCACTCCACCCACGCCGCCGAAAGCAGGGCTCAGAAGTTCGAGGCTCAAATGGGATCTCCCCGGTGCATTGGCCATTTCCATCTGATAGCAGCAGAGTGCAGCCCTGGCGGGTCGCCGCCTCTCTTTCTCTCTTTTCCTCTCACTCTTCCTCCCCCCTCTCTCTCACTCTCTCGCCTGATCGAATTTCCATCATCGGCCGATCAGGACCTTTAAAGAGAGTCTGGAAAGGATTGGGGACGGCATGGCTGCCGGTGGGGCACGGTGCTCTCAGCAGTCCCCACCAGCCACGTCGACGCCCCGCCCCGCCCCGCCCCGCCCCGCCCCGCCCCGCCCCGCCCCGCCCCGCCCCGCCCCGCCCCGCCCCGCCCCGCCCCGCCCCGCCCCGCCCCGCCCCGCCCCGCCCCGCCCCGCCCCGCCCCGCTATGCCCCGTGCCGAGGAGCAGAACAATGGTGGCGATAATGAGCGACTCTGTCAACCAGTCGGTAATGTTGTTTCAACCCTTCTTTCCGCAAGTCCGCTCCCCCCTCCCCAAGCGGCACCCTAAAAAGCGCGCGCGCCCAATCCCGGTCATTTGCATCGAATCCCGTCCCACCGCCGTCCCGTTCCGACTCGGCCAAAAGGAGAGATGTCTCCTCCTCCTGGCCCTGGCCCGAGATCCGGACTCCTGAAGGGTGGCGCTGTTGCCAGATCGTTGCCTGCGCACTCACTCACTCACTCGCTCACTCACTCACTCACTCACTCACTCACTCACTCACTCACTCACTCGCTCGCTCGCTCACTCACTCACTCACTCACTCACTCACTCACTCACTCGCTCACTGACAGAAAAGCGAGTTCTTGTTTCAAGTTAAGTGCAGTGGAAATAAGTACAGTTTGGCACAACAGTTACAATTCCAGTACATTTAGGGTAGAGTTCGCTGTAATTTTAAAGGAAAACACATGTTGCCTTAAATCGGCGACACATAAATGTGTGTCCTTTATCGGGGAAACATAAATGCGCTTCCTTTATCGGCTACAATTTTGTCGCCAAAACCTCCGCGCATCGCCGAAAAAGGTGACATGCGTCTCCGTTTCGGCGACACACGGAGCTTTTGGCGACAACATTGTCGCCGAAAAAGGTCAAACATTTATGTGTCGCCGAAAAAAAGGTGACAAAAAGGAGATGTTGCCTTTTTCGGTGTGTCGCCACAATAGAACACAAATTTGTCTCCTTTTGAGTTACAGAGTTCATGGGCTGACAAGGGAACCCCGCCAAGTGTAAATTCCCGATTTTGATGAAACTTTGGGAAGTTGAAGGCCTTTATGTGTCTACCTCAACCACTTCAAAACTTGCAGCTCAATTTCATACCTAGAGGGTTTCATGCTATAAAAGCAATAAAATCGACTTCCTGCATACCGGCACACGCATTGGGGAGTCGTTATAGGAGTGCTTCGTCGAGTTGCGACGCTATGAGCGAAAATTTCGTCCGTTTTGACGAATCTTGTACCGCTTAGGATACATAGATTTTTCACTGAAAATCTATGAGTCATAATTCTCGCCCCCATATACGAGTGAGAATTTGAGGGCAATTTTATAACTCTTTGGAGAGTAAGAATTTTTTTCTCGCCCTTTATGAGAAAGAATTTTGAAACCTCGCCCAAATAAAGTGAGAATTCGTGCTCAAATTAAGTGAGGTTCAAAAATCCTTACTCAAATAGAGCGAGGCTCAAAAATATCTCGCTCGAAAAGAGTGAGGTTAAAAATTCTCACTCTAATTTAGTATGGATAAGTGTCCTCTCCCATTTTGGGTGAGAAATTGGATTCCAGGGTTTGCAGTGTTGACTTAAATGGACAAATTCAGTGTAAAAAAAATTTCGTAAATTTACAGGAAATGTCTGTGAATTTTGTTAAACGAACTGACTGTGAATTTACATTTTATTGGTGTTCATTTACAAAAGAACTCCATAACAAGACAAAAATATTCCGTAACTTTCCAAAAGAATTCCGTTACTTTACAAACTTTATCTGTTGTTTCGCGATTTTTCTTGTTAATCTACAAAATATTTCATCAAACTACAGGAAAAACCTGTTAACCGATTTAACAGCGAAACCTGTAATTTTTTTTTCTTTTACAACAAATTTTTACAGTGTTCTTTATTTTACCCCGGCCCGTACATAGGATAAAATTGAATGTGAAATTGAGCAGCCGAATCAGACACAATGAGGTCTACGATTTTCCAAAGCCTTATTAAAATCTGGAATTTACACTTGGCGGGGATCCCTTGTGAGTGTCAAGTTCATTCGTGGGGCGTACCAAAGCCCAAAATAATGCCTACAATATTACATGAACACTTCACGTATTGCAGGGAATATTATGTTCATAATACACACATTTGAACTGCCTCGCACTCCGCCAGTTCTAAAACATTTCTTGAAAATTTTCGATTTTACCAGCAAATATTCAGTAATTCTTCGATAGTTGAGGAGGAGAGGAGTTGAAGGTCCCTCGTCCCATTATTTTCTCCCACAACTGCTCAACTAACTCTCTCTCTCTCTCTCTCTCTCTCTCTCTCTCTCTCTCTCTCTCTCTCTCTCTCTCTCTCTCTCTCTCTCTCTCTCTCTCTCTCTCTCTCTCTCCCCCTCTCTCTCTCTCTCTCTCTCTCCCCTCTCTCTCTCTCTCTCTCTCTCTCTCTCTCTCTCTCTCTCTCTTTCTCTCTCTCTCTCCCCCCCCCTCTCTCTCTCTCTCTCTCTCTCTTTCTCTCTCTCTCTCTCTCTCTCTCTCTCTCTCTCTCTCTCTCTCTCTCTCTCTCTCTCCTCTCAGCGCGCGACGATAGTTCACGTGCAAAGTACATATATAGATACTGGTGACATAATTTACGCTCTCCCGGCCGGCTGCTGCCCGCGGCTGCCCGCGGCTGCCCGCGCACGCGGCTCGCTGCTGCTGACCGCCGCGGCCGGTGCGCGCGGGGTGTGTATGGGGCCGTTAGTTTTTCTCGCCGAGAAATGGTGAGAAGAACGCCCGGTCCGTAATTAGCGGTCGTAAAGTGTCGCGTCGTTACTGCGGCGGGCGTTACTCGGCGTTACTCCGTGTCGGGTCCGTCCGGGCGTCGCGACGGGCCGCGCTGAGTGCATAACGAGACGCGGTCACGGGGTTGTGTCCGTGCCCAGGCCGCTTCTTTACAATCCCGAGGCAGATTCAGCACCTCACCGCAAAGTCTCATGGTCGCAGCAGCCCGAGGGGTCCCCCACTCCCTCACGTACTTAGTTACACGTGAGTATTTTGAGTAAAGTCAAGTATTCGTGAGTATTTGCGAGTTTTGGCGAGTAATGTGCGAGTGTTGGTGAGTATGAGCGAGTAATTTGCAAAAGAGATAGCGAGTATCGGTGAGTAGTGGTGATTATTGGTGAGTAATGCCGAGTAATATTGAGTTGAGTTATTTTCTTTGTGTACACACGAGTTACGAAGTGGTAGACCCCTCGCAGCAGCCACTGGAAACATTTTAGCTGTCATTTGACAGTTATAGATTTGATGAATTTGGAACCGAGTAAATTTGGAAATGTAAGGGTACAAACTATTTTTCATTTGACTATGACGGTACATTCGTCTAGATTTTAAAAAATTTAATGATTTTTGATAATTTATGATAATTTTCGATGTCGACAGATTAATCTTTTGTCAAATATATTTTGACTGCAAATGACAACTGCTTCGTCAAATGTGTTTGAAGAAGCAGTTGTCATTTGCGGACAGTTTTCTTGTCATTCCGAAAAGATAAAAATGTTGCTAAGAATTATTTCATCGCTAACACCGATAATTTGTCAGCGGTACTGTATAAATTATTTTTCACAGATGTTCTAAAATGATAAAATTTTTCCGTTCTGAGCGGCTTTGGTGTTTTAACGGTTTTATTAATTTTCCTGATTCTTGTTAACCCTTTTCCCTTATTATGTCTTCAATACGACGAAATGTGCCAAAATTTAGAGGGTTTGACTCTTTTATAAAACAACTGGAAAAGAAGGCAGTCTCGCTGTTATTGTCGAGTATGCATGCTAACGCGTTGCGGCGGCGCCGAGTGGTGGCACGATAGTGGGCGGGTCGGGCGGGTGGCCGAGGCTAACAGTTGGAGCCAGGGGTGGAAGGGGTGGGGGGGTCGTGGCGAGGCTAGCGGGTGGGCTAGGCGTGCGGGCCTAACCGGGCGGGGTGGGGCGGGCAGGGGCCGGACAGACACCGTGCAGCGTGCAGCGTGTCAAAAGGAGCGGGTTGGGTCGGGAGGGTTAACTGGACCCTACCGGCTCGGTAGCTCCGCTCCGCCCCGCCCCGCCCCGCCCCGCCCCGCCTCGCCCCGCCCCGCCCCGCCCCGCCCCCGCCCCGCCCCGCCCCCGCCCCGCCCCGCCCCGCCCCGCCCCGCCCCGCCCCGCCCCGCCCCGCCCCGCCCCGCCCCGCCCCGCCCCGCCCCGCCCCACCCCACCCCACCCCGGGACTGCCGCGTCGAGTGAGGGCAGGCCAGGGCAGGCCGCGCGGGCTCTTATCTGATGCCTCTAATCCCCTCCTGGAAATTTGTCCCTGTCCGGCGCGAAACCTATTTGGGCGGACCGGGATGCAGGGAGGATAGAGAGGGAGGTGCGGGGAAGATCCCCGTGAGCCGCGCGCGGGATCCTATTTTTATGATTATCGCGGTATTGTATTCCCGGCGATATGATGGATGGCGGTCGGTTCATCATACTTCACAAAACTGGCAACTTAGTCTCAGCGCGTGGCACGGTTTAGCAGCGTGTTCTACCCCTCCCCCCCCCCGCCCCGCCCCCTCTCTGTCTCGCTCTCTTCCTCCTCGTCTCCTTGATGAAAATTGTTTTCGTTTCTTCACTGGTGATAAATTAGAGGGATAGGTTGTATCCCCCTACCTCACCCCTTCTTTTTAATGCATGATAAAGGTGACTGATATTATATAAATAGGAGGCATATTAAAAAGTGAAGAAACCTCATCGTCTTCGCAGCGTCGAGCAAATTTTCTTCTTCAGTCACTTTTTTTTCTTTAATATTTTCCCGTCGACAAAGTAGTGCCCCCGCGTCCGTGGAGGGCCTCCGGCAGCCGCTTCAGCGCGGTGCATAATGCAATATTTTCCCTGACACATTTTCAAAGTCTTGATAAACAGCCTCCCTCGAGCCAGCAGTGAGCCACGCCACCGGACCCGTCAATATGAATATGTATGCAGGGTTAATGAGACCACGCGGCAGGGTCCTGGACCTACCGTCCTAGGCCGGCAAGAGAGAGAGAGAGAGAGAGAGAGAGAGAGAGAGAGAGAGAGAGAGAGAGAGAGAGAGAGAGAGAGGTGGGTGGTGGCAGGGTCCACGATAGCAGTGCGACAGAGCGAGCGCACCGTTGCGCCAGTCTATTCTGACCCGGAGCGGCGGCCGACAGAGCACTGGCCTCATCATAGGCTTGCATAACTTTATTCAATGGAGTAACCTCAAATCCGCGTGGCAGAAAAGTCGTCGTATCCGATCGGAGGTCTGGGCGGCAGTGCTGTGATCCCGACCCTACAGCGAGCTCGACCCCGCTTCCCCTGTGCCGCCCTGGGGCTCCCCGTCAGTCACTCAATCCCGATACGAATGCGATTAAGGTTATTTCCCGCTTTTTCCCGCCAATGATCTGATTACAGGTCCATGGGTCGGACCCGGCAACCGGCATAGGGCGGCGGCCATTCGATACTCTGTGCGATATGTTCACACTAATTTATCGTGAGAGAATGGGTATTCAAAAAGCGATCGCGACTTTACGGGAATTTTTAAAAAATAAAAATAAAAGAATAACAGTGCATCTGGCGTGCCATGGGAATTCGGCTCAGGTTTCGTGTAATTACTCTTTGTTATCGATCACTTATTACGTGGCCGCTGCCCTGGATTTCGTATCTCGAGCCGGCCTCAATTTTTGTGTCTTATCGCGGCGTCGTGGGCAGAAAAGATCTCCGGCGCTCGGGGAGGTTTGTAGGTGGATAGTTTGGCGTTAACGCCCTCGTCACGTTCGCCAAGGCCGCCCTGCTCACGCCGCTCCGCTTAAAGGGTTGCATTTTTTTTTTTTAAATATGAAAGATTTATTTCACCTTGAAAATGGGAAAACACTGCTCTATCAAAACATTAAAATGAAATGCATGGCACCAAATGGGAAAAGTTTTGTAGAACACGACGATTGTGGGATGGTCAGAAACGGCACGGTCGCGGTATTTCGCTGCGGGGCGCCTGCTCGGGACGCGCCGCGTAGAACGCGCACTGCTCCCGCCCGCGCGCCCAAGTCTCCAGCGGGGCCAGGCGGGAAGCGGTAAAAACGTTACCTACTTTGTTCAGAGGATGATACCTTAAAACACATACTCGAAGCATAAATTTACCTTCACCTTAAAATGTGAATAAGGAGTCAGCTAGCTTTTACTATACTGAGTCCAAAAAACAAGCGCGTACTCTGGATATATTTTTCACTGTGAAAAATATGTTCATAGACTTACGATTTATTTTGTAATTTACGTCTTACGAAAAATGTTGTAATTTTACGACAGCCCATTCTTGCTTGTAATTGAGTTTCAAGTCGATGGGTATGGGTACTGCTTGTAATTTTACGATAAGTGATCGTAATTTTACAACTAAACTTCGTAGAAAATTTTCCCGTAAACCTACGACAATTTTTCACAGTGTTTGTGGAAAAGAGAAAACTTTGAGAAACTACCCGATTTTGAGGAAAACTCCTCAGTGCAGTGCAGCTCGACCGGTCCATATAAAAAATTTTCGCCAGCTTTCAATATTGTTCACCAGGCATCAAAACTCCTAAAAAAGTGTACCTTTCGTGAAAAATTTTTGGCGTCGAAACTTAGAAAAATTCCGTGCGCCAAGTACTTAATTTTGTGAAAGTCCCAACCACAGTGCATCTCGACCGGTCCTCAGAAAAACTTTTCGCAAACTTTCGATATGTTGTTTCCCAGACTTCAAAGGACCCCATTCCAGAAAATATTCAAATATTCCGTATGTATTCCAGAATAGATTCCAAATATTTTAATGGAAAAGATTGGAATATATTCCATGTACGCTCACAGGTTAATGCCTTCGCCAGTGAGGTGAGGACCGTGTGCACATTCGAACAGTCGCTCCTCTCCCGCGCCCGGCCTGTACTACATATAATGAGTTCATTTCACGGCTGCGGCGGCTCGCGGCAGCACCGCGGCCCCGGCACCTGCCAGGCAGGTCGAGAACCAGACCACTTCCATTCCGCCGACAATTCGCTCCGATTACTTTTGTCTCGGATGATTATTTCGAGTATTATTGACGTTGCTGCGGCCGCTTTGTTTTGGGTTACCGTGCGTCCGATCGGGCTGAAAGTGCGAATCAGTTATTTACTCCTTCGCTGCCGAAGGGATTACGTCCCAAATAAATGCTTATTTTTATTATCTTTAACTGCTCACTGCTCAAGATCGCGTGTCGTGGGACAAGACTGATTTGAAAGCAAATCCCTGTGGTCGGATGTTCGCACGCACGGCGCATAACTTTTGCCTTGAGGTGGGGCGGGGCGGTCAGCTTACTCAGGACAAACGGTAGTCGTGGCGGCCTGGCAGCCTGGCGGGCCCGAAGCGTGCCGCTGCTGGGCCTGACGTGCCTTGCCGACCCAAAGCGGATTACCATGGTAAAGAAGTGTGTACGCGGACGGACGGGTGGTCGGCGAGGGGGAAACAACGAGGAAATTTTCGTATGCCTAGTAATTCAAAAAAAGGCGGAGAAGGAAAACACATCAGAAAAATGCAGAAAAAATCGGGAATTTTCTGAAGGATTCAGAAAAATGTAGAACCATTCACAAAAATTCTAAAGAATTTAGGAAAAAATTGTGGCAAAAGTAGACAAAAATTGATAACAATCAGCATGTACATTAAAATTTAGAGCTGTTTCTCCTTCGGTGGACGGACGGACTGACAGACAGAGAGACAGTTAGACAGCCTTCCAACCAGCCAGACAGACGGACACGGGCGGACAGGCGGACGGACCCGTGTGCGTGGAGCCATTTGTCACAGCAGGACGTAAGAACTGTTATGACCCTGCCGGGATCCAGGGGAGATCCAGTACAGGCGCCTGACTGGTCTGGGATGGGCTCGGCCGTGTTCACAGAAGTAGGATATCTGCAAATATCGCAGGAGGAGACTTTTTTTTTTTCATATTTCCTGCCGGGGAATGTGTTGCTCGCTAGTGATGAATGGCGCGTGGGGCGACCCGTAGTGTAGCGGACCAGCGCTGCCATAGGAAGGCCTAGAGCGATGGGAAGCGAGGGAGACTTTTCGACGAAAGCGCGCCCTCCTCGGTAAATGCGTAACGGAGCAAAAGGGTGAAATGCGTAGGGCGTTTTGCGAGCAAAAAATACAAAAACAACAACAAAAAAATCATGGCAATGGTAGAGGTGTGCTGTGCACTGCACAGCTGTTCGCTCCCTCCCACCGTTAAACTAGCCTGCCCTACCAGTCTCAGGGCACAGCGCGCTCGACAGCGCGGCGGTCCTTCGATTCCCATCACACACGACGGGCTGCCTTTGTTCCCGACTCGGCGCCTCAGCATGGCGAGGGCGTCACAGCCAGATAGGGGCGGCGTGGGGTGGCGAAACACTGGAAATTTGGGGGTAATTTTTTTTTGCTTGGGGCGTACTTTTCAGATTTAGATAAATCCTCAATTTTATTAAAACTTTTTCTTTTTTCAAAGGAATTTTTCCTTTACTGCCTGTAGCGAGCAATGAGTGTTGCGGCGCCTGCTATGTAGGCAGCCCATCCTTCACAAGCCCGCGGGCGCGGCGGCGAGTGGTGCTCCGCTCAGGTTCACATTCACATCACATGGAAATGCAATTTGCTGAAGTGGAGTGAATGTTCAAGGCGCGGCGGCGGCGGCTCGCGCGTGGCAATGGGGTGCGGAGAAAGCTCATCCCATGCACTGCTGAGGTCACTGCAAGTCCTGACCCTCCCGCGCAACGCACCTCAACCGGGTGGAGTCGGCACCAGGACGTACCCGGAGGTACCCGGAGGTACCCGGAGGTACCCGGAGGTACCCGGAGGTACCCGGAGGTACCCGGGGGGTACCCGGGGGGTACCCGGGGGTACCCGGGGTAGAGAGAGGCTTTCACTACGCGGCAGCCACCCACGTCTGCATGACCGCACCTATCGGCACCGCGGTGTCTCCTCTCTCGCCTCTCTCTCACTGACCCTTCTCTCCTCTCTCTCTCTCTCTCTCTCTCTCTCTTTCTCTCTCTCCCTCCCTCCCTCCCTCCCTCTCCCTTTACGATCGACACGCCGCCGGCTTGTTGTTTGCTACGCTATTCACCTGCGTTAATTAATCGGGCAGTGTGCCGAACACACACACACACACACACACACGCACGAACGCACTCCACACATAGGCACGAAAGTAATTACAGGTACAACGCACCAGTCCCTCATACATGTAAAACACTATTCACGAAGACGTGTGGACTCGCGGAATGCGACATCGCTGGGGCATATGGAATCGCAATGCCTCTAGCACCTCTAGTATTTTTTTTTTTTTTTTTTTTTTTTTTTTTTTTTTTTAATTTTGCTAAGTTTCTTTTTCGTTTTGTTTGTTTAACGTGCGTCTGTCCGCCTTAAGAATTGATTTTTCGCAATTTCAGCCTCCTTTTAAAATAAAAACCCCTGTCATCACTTCAGCCCTCATACCAACTCACACAAGGGTCTGCCACTTCTATAATCCTCGTGCACCGCTTTAGATGATTATTGATAATCACATAATCATAGTCATGTAAAATTTCCAAATATTGACAAATTTTTGACAAATATGGAGAAATAGAGTCAAATTTGACCAAAAGTTGCATGATTTATAGCCAATAATCAGTAAATACGATTAAGATAATATCATGTAATCATTGATAATAACCATAATCGTGACTGATTATAATCCTCGTGCGCGATTTTTGAAAGTGGTAGACCCTTGAACTCACACACACCAGGTGCTGCCAGGTGATTCCACTCATTAATTTAAAATTAATTAATTAAAATTTTAAATTAATGTTAAAAATGTTTGAAATTTAATTACATTTTGTAGATTAATTTTAATAAAAGTGTCATGAAATTTCATGACACACTGAAATTCAATACAGTGTAATGAAATTTCATGATCATTTCATCACTCTGTTTTGAAATTTCATATCATCTGTAAATTCATTACTTTTTCGGAAATTTCCATGACATAACGTAGTATTGATTTCTGCCGCTAGATGGAGTTACGGTAACTGAATGGAATTTCTTGCGCGCGGCTGGCCCGAAACGGCAGCGAGATGACCTCTACTGCCTATTTCCGATATTTTCGTCGTAGAGGACGATGCAGTCCTCACGTTCGCCTACATTATTTTTGATTAGTCTCAAAATTTGATGTGTTAGGGGCTCCCGATCTTTACCAATCCTCTGCGGAGGACGGTGGTTCAATATGATACCCACTTCTACATATTTCCATACTGCGCATGACAAAAATGAACAATTAGAAGAGTAGTTGTTGGAAGAAATTTCCGTATTGATTGTGTGTCTTTGATTTAATGACACGTGTCATTAATTTTCATTACATAAAAATAATGAAAATTTAAAATTTCATTACATTGTCATGAAATTGTAATGAAAATTGCTTCATTACAATATGTAATGCAAATGTAATGAAAATTTTTTTCACAGTGTTGGTTTTCGTCTCTGTGTCCTTTGCACTGATGGGGCTGAGCCACAAGGAGCGAGACAGAGGACACCACTAAATGGTGTTCGTAATCACTAATCACCCTGCCGAGGCGCAGCGAGGAGTGCTGCCGCGGCGTTTGATCGGTGGAAATGGCTGCTTTGTGCCAGCAGGAGCAGCAGCAGCAGCTCGGGCACGAGTACGTACGAGATAGGTCCGCCGAGATGGGGCACGAGGTGTGCATGGCGGGTCGCGGGGCGGGGCGGGGCGGGACTGGGCGAGTCGGGGCCGGACCCCCCATAGGAAGCCTATATGAGACGTTGCCCCCCCCCCCTCCCCCTCTCGTCCCACGCAGCGCGGCGATGCTGTCGCCGAGTGCGGGTCCCCCGCGGGTCTCCCCGTGCCGAGTCCCTCCCGCGGGCCCCGATGGGGCCGGCCCACCCGGCAGGCAGGCAGGCAGGCTGCTGCGTCTGATTCCGAACAAGATCGCTCTCGCTGCGCCTCCGTCCTTGTCGCACGCCTGGGCCTATCCGCCTTGTATATATCCCCAGCGTAGGGGCACCACCGGCGCCATAGGTGCGACGAAGACGGGAGGCACGAGAAGCGATCTTCGGAATCAGACGGCCGGGGCACACGCCCCGGGGTAAAATTCCCATGATGCCCATAGGGATCGAAGCTCTCCTCCCATGGGCAGGAGCCCTCTTCCCATTGGCAGAGCTCAAACCTATGGACAGTACCCATAGCCACATCATGGGGACATCATGCCCATAGGCAGTTTCTATAGCCTCCTCATGGGGATATCATGCCCATGGGTATAATCAGCCTGTAGGCGGGCTTTTTCCTATGGGCAATGTGCCCATGGGTAGTAACTCCCATGGGAAGCACACTATTCCCATAGGAACTTGCCCATGGGTAGTAACTCCCATGGGAAGCCCACCATTCCCATAGGAACATGTCCATAGGAAGAGGTCTCCAATGGGCTTTACTTAGATAGGAACCCGGGTCATATATAACATAGATGTCTAGGTAGCGGAGTTGGCTAAGTGACAAACTCATAACACAAAGGTCGTGGGTTCAAATACCAAAAAACGCCCATGGGAAAGTACCCATAGGAAAGTGCCCATAGGAAGAAAATGCCTATGGGCACACTTTTCCTATGGGTATGCATTGTTCCCATGGAAGACCATTCCCATAGGAAAAGTCTCATGGGTTCCGATGGGCCATAATTACATGGTAACAGACCCTATGGGCATCCCTATGGGTGCCTATGGGAGAGCAGTGCCTATAGGAGAAGCCATGGGAATTTTACCCCGGGGCGCTATACCAGCCCGGTATCACTTACCGCCCACCTTTTATCAGATGGGACTCGACCCGACCCGGCCCGGCCCGGCCCGGCCCGGCCCGCGGTGTCCGGGACCTCGTCCGCTGCGACAGCAGCCTTCTCCCCCTCCCCCTCCTCCTCCACCTCGAAGGTGCGGGCGCGCGCCTGAAATATGTGGCGTCCAGGAACAAATCTCTGGAGGATGGCCGTTGCGGCGTGCTGCGCTGCCACCAACGACGACCTGCGGGAGGGCACCCTCTCCAAGTGCACGCCCCGCCCCGCCCCGCCCCGCCCCGCCCCGCCCCACCACATGAGAGGACACCGCGGGTGTGCTGCGGAGCCATCGATCTCAGCGGGTTGTGGGAGAGGAGACCGGTGGGGAAAGAGAGAAAGAGACAGCCCGGGGTAAAATTCCCATGGCTTCTCCTATAGGCACTGCTCTCCCATAGGCACCCATAGGGATGCCCATAGGGTCTGTTACCATGTAATTATGGCCCATCGGAACCCATGAGACTTTTCCTATGGGAATGGTCTTCCATGGGAACAATGCATACCCATAGGAAAAGTGTGCCCATAGGCATTTTCTTCCTATGGGCACTTTCCTATGGGTACTTTCCCATGGGCGTTTTTTGGTATTTGAACCCACGACCTTTGTGTTATGAGTTTGTCACTTAGCCAACTCCGCTACCTAGACATCTATGTTATATATGACCCGGGTTCCTATCTAAGTAAAGCCCATTGGAGACCTCTTCCTATGGACATGTTCCTATGGGAATGGTGGGCTTCCCATGGGAGTTACTACCCATGGGCAAGTTCCTATGGGAATAGTGTGCTTCCCATGGGAGTTACTACCCATGGGCACATTGCCCATAGGAAAAAGCCCGCCTACAGGCTGATTATACCCATGGGCATGATATCCCCATGAGGAGGCTATAGAAACTGCCTATGGGCATGATGTCCCCATGATGTGGCTATGGGTACTGTCCATAGGTTTGAGCTCTGCCAATGGGAAGAGGGCTCCTGCCCATGGGAGGAGAGCTTCGATCCCTATGGGCATCATGGGAATTTTACCCCGGGAGGGATTAATAAAAAAAAAAGCCCCGTCCCGGCTCGTCCCGGCCCACGGCCAAGCACCTCCCACAAGACGAGACGCGAATAACCTGAAGCCTGACCGAGCCAGACCGGCTGACCCGTCCTCGTCGTCGCTGTGGTCCTGTGGTCACCCGGCCGAGGCCGTGAGTACAAGTCCGACAGCAGGCAGATTCCGCACACTACCACCTCCTTGCCCGAAGGGCAGCGGTTCTCAACCTTGGGGTTGCGACCCCAAGTGGGCTCGTCAAATTTTATTGAGGGAGGTACCTGGGGTCGCCGGGGGTCGCGGTTTGGCCGCCGGCTGGGCCCCGATACGTCATCGCCTGTGAAGAAATGCGGAAAAACCGCCAAAGAGGCCACTAATAATTATATTTTAAAAAAAAAAAACCTCCCAAAAAACATAACTTCAATTTTTGTTTTTATATTTTGGGGAGGAGATGGGGGTGTAGTGAGCCAAATATGTTTGGTCCACTACATTTAGGCTAAATGTAATGGAGCAAACATATTTGGCTCACTACACCACCAGGTTCAGGGTTGATATGGGGTCGCGTGGGGTCGCAAAAAAAACCTTCTGTGGGGTCGCGATAATTTTGGCCACTCATTTTGGGGTCGCGAGCCTAAAAAGGTTGAGAACCGCTGCCGTAGGGTAAGTGGGGAATGGGGAGGGGTCTGTTCAGTTCAGCCCAGCTTGCCATAGGAACCACAGGAGCGCGGAAGGGGGTGAGTGTGCGGAATCTGCTTGCAGGTTTACGTTTACGTTTCCATTTTTTTTTTTTAAAAAAAAAGATCTCAATATGACGTTTTTCCTCACGCCCGCGGGGGATTGGGACACCCGATCCCGCCAACCCACAAACCCTAGTCGCAGTTACTTCCAGTTACTCAGCCTGTGGATTGTGGAGGAACTTCCCCGTTTCCGTTTGAATTTGCCGCAGTTTTCGAGCTCCATGGTGTTGCTGAGTACTCGGTCCGACTGCCAACCTCAAAAGTCAAAAATTGCGTTTGAAAACTTGGGATGAAAAATGTGAGGCTAACATTTCTGAACGTTTTCTCATTTTTTTTCTATCGAATTTGAGGTTTAAAGTCAAATTTGGTTGTTCCCCATGCCAAGCACTTGCTTTAAAAGAAGTCAGACACAGTGGAATAGTTGCACTCCCCTACGGCACGGCAAGAATCGATTCCTGCCTCGAGGGTCGAGAAGCTGACGGCTGATGTCAGATTTTCAACGTTCACAATTGAGGGGCGTTGATTGTTAGTTGAAGAAGTTTTCACTTGTAAGTTAAGTTCGTGTACTCGACCATCTGGGCATTTCGGGCGCGCTCCGCGTTTCCTGCGAAAAAATTGCGCGTATTGTCAGTTTTGGGAACTTTATCGTGCCTGTCGTTGCGGTTTTCACCAAACGTCAATAGCTGGCAGTCTTATTTATTATTTCCTCCCTTTTCTGAGCTGTGCTCCAGAGTCACGTTTAAAGCATTGTAAAATTTTCTGAAGCTCTTCAGGAAACGTGACTTTGCTTATTAAAGTCTGTCACTCTTTGTAACTTTGTTGAAACATTCTGAACCTAACCTCACTTCGTCCCTGTGTCTTTCGGTTTCGATTTATGAAGTTACTTGTGGCACAACGGATTGTTTCTACATATCTCATTTTACTTTCAAAATTGTCTAAACTATCATTTAATTTGCAGCTTGAAACATATCACCATGACAGACTCAAAATACTTCACCACCACCAAGAAAGGTGAAATATTTGAGCTGAAATCAGAGCTGAACAATGATAAGAAAGAGAAGAAAAGGGAGGCTGTCAAGAAGGTTGGTGTTTGCTGTCCAACTCAAGTTTTCTTTTAAATGAAAGTGGTTTATTTTTTTTTTCCCTCATCTTTTAAGGTTATTGCATCTATGACTGTTGGGAAAGATGTGTCTGCCCTGTTTCCGGACGTAGTGAACTGTATGCAAACTGATAATCTTGAATTGAAAAAGCTGGTGTACCTGTATTTAATGAACTATGCAAAAAGCCAACCTGATATGGCTATCATGGCTGTAAATACTTTTGTGAAGGTATTGTGTTGCTGTCGGATTTGTTATGATTTTTGAATTCTCACCATGCAAATTCTAATTTTATCTTGATTGTTTTAGGATTGTGAAGATCCCAATCCATTGATTCGTGCTTTAGCAGTACGCACAATGGGATGCATTCGTGTCGATAAAATTACTGAGTATTTATGTGAGCCTTTGAGAAAATGCTTGAAGGATGAGGATCCATATGTAAGAAAGACTGCTGCTGTGTGTGTTGCCAAGCTGTATGACATCAACGCTCACCTGGTTGAAGATCAAGGTTTTCTGGACCAGCTAAAAGATTTGTTATCTGATTCCAATCCAATGGTAAGTTTGTGAAAAATATCCGACCTTTCCTTGCACTTATTTGAGCAATTTTGTAACACAGATTCATATTTATTTTTTAAAGGTGGTTGCTAATGCAGTTGCTGCTCTTTCTGAAATCAATGAGTCGAGTGCCAGTGGGTCCCCTCTTATTGAAATGAATGCCCAGACCATAAACAAGTTACTAACTGCTTTGAATGAGTGTACTGAATGGGGACAGGTTTTTATTCTTGATTCATTGGCCAACTACAGTCCTAAAGATGATAGAGAAGCACAGAGGTAGATATGTAGTAATAATCTTCCATTTTAGTGTGAGTTAAACTAGTTTTCTATTCTGGTAATAATTGTCTTCAATGCCTGTCTCAGTATTTGTGAGCGAATCACCCCACGATTAGCTCATGCAAATGCTGCTGTTGTTCTTTCTGCCGTGAAAGTGCTGATGAAGTTTATGGAGATGCTTCCAGGAGAGTCCGATTTTGTCCAGACTCTCACTAAGAAACTGGCCCCACCACTTGTCACCCTTCTGTCATCTGAACCAGAGGTTTGGGAGTGTTGTCTTAAAATCATCCTGTTTTATGATTTTTATATTTTGAGGGTTTTGTTTTAAATGACAATATTATTCATGTCTCTACTCTTTCTAAATCTAGGTCCAGTATGTTGCCCTGAGGAACATCAATCTTATTGTTCAGAAGCGACCTGACATCCTGAAACATGAAATGAAAGTTTTCTTTGTGAAGTATAATGACCCTATTTATGTGAAATTGGAAAAGCTTGACATTATGATCCGTCTTGCATCTCAAGCAAATATTGCTCAGGTGCTTTCTGAACTGAAAGAGTAAGTACTCCTAATGATTTCGTGCTCAAATCCAGTATGTCCCGTTCGCCATCCATATACTCATCATTAACTCATTGTCAGGTATGCCACTGAGGTAGATGTCGACTTTGTTCGGAAAGCCGTTCGTGCCATAGGGCGTTGTGCCATTAAAGTTGAACAATCGGCTGAGCGATGTGTCTCTACTCTCCTTGACCTCATCCAAACTAAAGTATGTCTCCTTTTCTTTTTAAGGTAGTATATATTTTTAGACTTGAAATGAGTTGTAATATGGCTTGCCCTTTTTTGCTAGGTCAACTATGTTGTACAAGAGGCTATTGTCGTCATCAAAGATATTTTCCGCAAGTATCCGAATAAGTATGAGAGCATCATTTCCACTCTCTGTGAGAACTTGGATACCTTGGATGAACCTGAAGCAAGGTGAGCCTACTATCTAGTTGTCCCAAACTTCAAGAAAATCAGTTGTTCAATCAAAAAATTCTTTTCTTTGCAGAGCATCAATGATCTGGATCATTGGAGAGTATGCAGAGCGTATAGACAATGCTGATGAGCTTTTGGAAAGCTTTTTGGAGGGTTTCCATGATGAAAATACTCAAGTTCAACTCCAGTTGTTGACAGCTATTGTCAAATTGTTTTTGAAGCGTCCATCTGACACCCAAGAGCTGGTTCAACAAGTTCTTAGCTTGGCAACTCAAGACTCAGATAATCCAGATCTTAGAGACAGAGGTTTTATTTACTGGCGTCTTTTGTCCACTGATCCTGCTGCAGCAAAAGAAGTTGTGCTCGCAGAGAAGCCTTTGATTTCTGAGGAAACAGATCTGATTGAACCCACACTTCTTGATGAACTGATATGCCACATATCAAGTTTGGCGTCGGTGTACCACAAACCTCCCACTGCATTTGTTGAGGGACGTGCAGGCCTCCGCAAATCCTTACCTGCCAGGTGAGTCCTTTTGTTAAATTTTTGGTTAATTGTGTACTTTGGAATAATTCCCATCTGATTATGACTTTTCCTCTTTCTTAACAGAACGGGCTCCCAGGAGATTTACCGGGAAAGTGCAAGTGGAGGTGGTGAGCCATCTATTATTCCCACTCAGGAGTCCTTGATAGGCGATCTGTTGAGCATGGACATAAGTGCACCCACAGGAGCTGCTGCTGCAGCAGCTCAGCCAGCTGCAAGTGGTCTTGATCTTCTGGGGGGTGGTCTGGATGGCTTGGTAAGTGTTGCTTTTCATCAATATTGGAGAAGTGAGGACGGAAATAATCGTTTGTACCATGCATCTTATCTTTTTCTGTTTCACCTTTTAGTTAGGAGGAGATGTTGGAGGTGCTGCTGCTGCACCAGTTTCCCAAACTACAACAGGGTTGTTGGGTGACATATTTGGGTTTGCTGCTCCTCCTGCCATGTATGTTGCACCTAAGGTCAACTGGCTGCCAGCAGAGAAGGGAAAGGGAATGGACATTTGGGGCACATTCTCTCGAAAGTAAGAAGTACTACGAGTGCTACATTAATAAAACATTTGATCTAATTGTTAAAACTCACTCACTCTTGTCGTTGCTTATTTTAGGAATGGTCAGATATCTATGGACTTCACTTTCACGAACAAAGCCATGCAGGCAATGGGGGGTTTTGCTGTTCAATTAAACAAAAACAGGTATACTAGTTTGATTTCTGTTTTTTGTAACTCTTCTCAAACCACTTCATAAGACGCTTTTACTAACCACCTTAATTTTTCTTTTTGTCATTTTGACAGCTTTGGTCTAACTCCTGCTGCTCCCCTTCAAGTAATGTCACCTCTGGCCCCTGGTATGTCTCATGAAGCCTCTCTTCCTCTTGCTACAACTGGCGCTGTACAACGAATGGAACCCCTCACTAACCTCCAGGTAAACTTACATGTGCACCTCTCTGGTTGAATGCATAAGTTGATTATTCTCAATGGATATTCTGGAGAATTGATACATGTTATAAAATCATCTCTCCTGTTGTAGGTTGCCATAAAGAATAATATTGACATCTTCTATTTTGCGTGTGTTGTTCCAATGAATGTGTATTTCTGTGAGGATGGTCAAATGGATAAGAGAGTCTTCTTGAACACATGGAAAGAAATTCCAGCCCAAAATGAAGTGCAATATACACTAAATGATGTTCAATGCAACCCAGGTTTGTTGTGGGATTTTTATGAACTGGTGTGTATGGGCTTACTATAATCAATCAATTATAATTTTTCTTTGATGTTTTTTCTTTTAGACTCTGTTGTATCCAAAATGCAGCAGAACAATGTTTTTACCATTGCTAAAAGGAATGTAGAGGGGCAAGATATGCTCTATCAATCATTGAAACTCACTAATGGTATTTGGGTATTAAATGAATTGAAGATTCAACCAGGGAATCCAAATATTACTGTAAGTATTCCTTGTGTACCCTCCTGATGTGTATCTGGCAATTCTTCTTACATTTAATTTTAATTCTAATTCTCTTTATCACAGTTGTCCCTCAAGACAAGAGCTTTAGATGTTGCTGGTGGTGTATTCCAAGCCTATGACCAAATCCTACACTCATAAATTTTATGTAAATTGTTATTTTAAATAATTATTCCCTCTGTTATGTCTGTTTTATGCATGGTCCAAGGTATTTGAGGATGTACATATATTTTGTTTTCATGTCCGGAACTCAATTTCTTGGAACCCAGCTTGGTTCAGTCCCTTACATATAGGGAGTAAAGATTTTCCATTGTGTTGACTCTAAAGGAAATCAGTATAATCAGTTAACCTAACATTCCCAATGGTATCTTTAAGACAATGCCTGCAATGAAGTTGTAATGAAATCCTGTATGCTGGCAAGAAATTTAAGAAAGTGCTCTGCATGAGTGTCAATGTTACACTATTTGCTGCCTTAAAATATGTGTAGTGTAGGCTACCTATTGTTGATCTGTTAGTTAAACCATACCAAATGAAATCACATTTTGATCTTTGTTATATTGAGGAATGAAGTCAGTTATGGCTGTATGAATCAAAAATTTTACTGCGCAAGTTAGATCACAATTTTTTTTTAAATAAATTTTTTTTTTTGGTGTGTGTGATTTTTAGATGCTTAGTCAAACTTTGCCCAAAAGTTTTTGATGGGTTGTCTCTAAACCCTGTATATTTAGTGTAAAACTTCTTGAATGTAACTATAATACTGTATTTTATGTGTCGGATCTGTATCATACCAACCAATTGATTGAAAATTGTAAAATTATTCTGACAATATAACATACTGAAATTTTTATTGAGGTGGCACAAATATTTCTGCATACATGTGGTTAGAAAAATCACCTGTAGTTATTGTTCTTGTGATAAGATGAAGATGGTTCTTGGAATTCCACCTGCAGTATTATTGTTGGTATGAAATAATACATCGAGTTTCAAGTTGTGAAACATTTTAGCATTATGTTGGGCTTGATTATGAATAATCACCATGTTGATACCCAGTCAATAAAACTACCAAATTTTATTTTGTCTTTTCCCCTACCCAAGCATCTCAATATGATGACGCACTACACAAATGTAAACCTCTGCATTTTAAAAAGGAAAAGAACTTACATTTGTTCATTACCTTGGATTCATTGTTTAGTTACACAGTCAGAGAATTTGGTCGTAAAAATCTCGTCGGGGTAAAAAGGGGTCTTTAAAGGAATCCCGCGACGCCCGCGACCACCCGCGACACGGCGAATGTGTGACTGGCTGAGTCGCCAAAAGGATCCTGTAGGCCTTGCCCTTGCCACGGCCCCTCTGATGACGCACAGTCTACGTCACTCGAGGTGCGGTGGCGGAGCCCTGTGTGTGTGTGTGTCTCTCTGCCTGCTCAGTGTGCGTGTGTGAGTGAGTGTGCCGCGGCCGCGAGCTCCTACCCGTTCCGCTCGTAGCCACCCAAGTCCCTTGCGATATTCCTTTCGTCTCATTTAATGAGTTGCACCCTAGTTTAGAATGTTGATCAAGGAATTGTAAGTGAATTTCTATTCTTTTTTGTTACGGCTTGTTGTTGTTTGTGCCGTCATTCACGGTTAAGGTGTGAAAGCTCTGTGCTTGAAAATTCGGACACTTGTGCGCCGACAGTCGTTCGATAACTCCTTTATCGGTGAAGTGTGCATTATTGATTGACTGCAGACTATAATTGTGGAGTTAATGTGGGATTAATTGTTGTTAGGTGCAATTTAAAGCCCACAATGACATTTGAAATATTGGGTTTGCAGTTGGACGGATGTAGCCTTGAAAGTATCAAGCACCTACTATTGACGTTTCGAAAGGGCTTAATTTGCTCAAATTTCTTCGTGGCTGCTCAGTCTGCGAGCTGTTTCGTGATTTACGTGCTTTATTTAGTTTGTAGTCTGTAACAAGAGGTCTTATCATGGAGTAAGAGCTGTTTCCACGTCTAGTATTGGTGGGGACCCGTAGTGATGACTCAGATTTGCAAGGTTAGGTTGTGTGCGTCAGCCAGTGGCTCAAATACGATCCCCCCCGTCATTCAATGGATTGTCGTCGTTTTCATTCATCAAGATACTTTCTGTTACCTTCCTTTGATATCTCATTTTTTCAATTTCCCTTTATTTATAGAGGTTTAAGTTAATTTTATGTCATTGTAGATTTTGAAATTCCTGGTGTCAAGTTGCCATTATTCAAATGTAAAATACGGGCCATACACTTAGTATATTTTTATTAGGAAAGACTGTATAGCATGTTACTTGTCATGATTTACAAATGAAGCTGTAAAGTGTATCAGATTCAAATGTAGCATTCATTAATTTTATTTTGTTACAGCCGTGTCACACTCCCACTCACTGTGGAGGAGGTAAGATTTCGTTGACATCTCTAATTGTTAGCAATAATCAAGTTGTGTTAGTGTAGAGTTTTGTTTGTTCTGTATTTTGTTTTCATAGACTAAAACTCTTAATTTTGATTTCAGTACCAAGTTGCTCAACTGTACTCCGTTGCAGAAGCTAGCAAAAATGAAACAGGAGGCGGAGAGGGTATTGAAGTCATCAAAAATGAACCCTTTGACAATTACCCTCTTCTTGGAGGAAAATACTCGAAAGGCCAGTATACCTATAAGATTTACCACTTAGCAAGGTGAGTTTTTTTCTTCATACCTCGTGACATTTATATTCCCTATTGCTCCAACTGCCACCCGTAGTTTTATAAAACATGAAAATCAACTCACATATAAATTGTGCCTTAGCGTGGTGTGAGTTCCTTATCGAGCAGTATGCTATACTGTTGTTGACCATCCTCGCCACTATGAGGCCCTCCCCGATGTGCGGGTACCCTATCATAGCCCTGACCACTGCCACCGCCTGGGGCTGGGGACAGAACCCGTAGGGTGATTCTGCACAGTGGTTTCGTCTTTCTGTCCTTGTTGCTCCTGGGGGGGCACGTCCGTCTGGAGCAAGGGAGAGGACACTACGTAAGGCTGTTGGGAATCACCCTGCACTGGAGGGCGAGCCTCTCATCCTGCTCATCTGCATGCCGTGGGAGTGAGACGGGAGAGCTGGGACCCTGGCGAGAGGTCGTCAATCAAGTATGACACGCAGCCTCCGCCCCTGCGCCACAGGGGGGAGCCGAGGGACCCACGCGCCTCTAGAGCAGGACCTAGAGAGGGCAGGTGTGTCGGCACTTGTTGCCTAGCTCTAGGGCGTTGTGTGACCTTTTACTTCGGGTAACAATAATGGTTTTCTCACTCCTCCCTCTCCCAAGTGGTGGACCTCTCCAGGGGCGGCCCGGGGCGGGGCGGGGGCGCGACCCCAGCGCGTAGCTGCGTCGCCCCGCCCCCGCCCTTTAAAGGTTAATCTCCTCCTCCCTTGCCCTGCCGCCGCCTCAGTCAAAGCCAAATGGGGTGGACGAGGTGCGGGTGGGGTCGTCCTGCCCCGCCCCGCCCCGCCCCGCCCCGCCCCGCCCCGCCCCGCCCCGCCCCGTTGTGCGGATCTCTTATGGGTCCCTGCTCTGCTCACCGCCTCTTCTTGCCCAGCCCTGATTGTACGGTGGTGCACAGCTACGTCAGTGCGTCTCGCTGGCCACCTGCAGGCCCCGCCCCGCCCCGCCCCGCCCCGCCCCGCCCCGCCCCGCCCCGCCCCGCCCCGCCCCGCCCCGCCCCGCCCCGCCCCGCCCCGCCCCGCCCCGCCCCGCCCCGCCCCGCCCCGCCCCGCCGCCACTTGAGGTGTGGAGTAGACGACCGTGCCCGCGGGACCGGTGCCGTAGCCGTGCGACGCTCGTGGCTCTTTTTTTCCTGTTCAGACTGCTCCTTTTTCCTCGATTAATTTGATTTTTCCATTAGCAGTCCCAAATTAAAAAGGGGCGTATTGCCATTCTCTTTTGCCGCCCGCTCTGGCGGCGTGTCGTGCTGCGGCGGGTTCGACTTGGTTCTGCTCTCCCCCGCCTCGTGCTCCCCGCTGGGCTGGACTATGGACTGCATGGGCCTGGCTGGGTGGGGCAGGGTCGCCGCAAGTCAGGAAAATCACGAAAATGTCAGGACTTGGAAAATAAAACTGCCAGGAAAGTGAAGGAAATGTCAGGGTATTGGAGGGAAAGTGTCAGAAAAAATGGACTCGGGGCTAGAGTTTTGCGGGTCAGCGCAACACTGCACGTCCTCTACTGCTGGCGGGAACACAACGACGGGAAAATTCTCATTTTTTGTCGGGAATAATTTTTTTCTGGAAAATGTCTGGAAAATCAACACTTCTGGTTTTGTGGCAACCCTGGTGGGGTTTGCACGCTCTGGGGGCGCGCGGCTGGCGACAGCGGCCTAGCGCTAGGAAGGGGTGGTGGGGGCGCGGGCGGGGGAGCATCGATCCGCCCCGCCCCGCCCACCACCGTGCCCCTCCATCTCTACCCCTGACTCCGCCACCGCCCCGCCCCGCCCCGCCCCTGGAGCTGGGGGTGGGTCCTATCACCATCCTCTGGCCGCGCCGCCCCCGCCGCCCCCGGCTCTGCTTCTGCTCTGCGGTGCCACCCCTGCCCCCCGCCCCCTGCCCCCCGCCCCCGCCCCCGCCCCCTGCCCCCTGCCCCCCGCCCCCTGCCCCCCGCCCCCGCCCAGGGCCCGCCGGACGGCCTTGGCGCGGCGGCGGGCGGAGGGTGCGAGAGCTGGACGAACTGGCCCAATGTCCATTTACGGGATGAAATACAGGGGAGTTCCCCCCACCCCCAGGGGGGCGGGTGGGGGTAGGGTGTCTGGATTCTGGTCTAGGCCATAGGCGACTGCCCGCCTCGCCTGCCTGGGCAGCAGGGGGCCACTTCTCATATACAGCCGTCTGATTCAGAAGATCGTCGTCGGTCTCGTACTTCCGTCCGTCCTTGTCGCACCTATGGCGTTGCTCTATGTTGGGTATGACAGGGCCCCATATGAGTGCGACGAGGACAGAGGCGGGCGCGATCAGACGGCGGGAGCACAGATAGAGCTGCTGCTGTTCTGGAGCGGCACTGTACGCGTAGGAGGGGGTCCTAGACCCTTTACGTGGTCGTTTGTCGTCATGGCAACCAGCCAGGCTGGCGAGCGGTGCGGGTTCGGTCGAGTGCATGTGGCCTGGCCTGCACGGCTAGGGTATGTCTATGTCGTCCTGGTGACAGCGCTGCGCCGGGCCCGGCCCGGGCCCCCGCGTCCTGTCCTGATAAGCGCCGCGCCCCCCCACTGATAAATTGAGTGTGCAACTGCTCAACACGTGTATGCGTGAAACTCCGAGCGTAGCACGTGTGCACGTGTGTTGTGTAACTCGGCAGGTGTGCAATGGCGAGCACCCATCTCGACCGAGGGGGGATCACCCATACAAATTCACTGGAAAAACAAAAGTAGGACTTAATGCCTTTCTAGGGACATGAAATTTTAATGCCCTTTCAAAGGCACGAAATTGTCCAAAGGCATTAAAATTTAACACCTTTGGGGCAGTTTTAATGCCTTTGTAGGGGTGCTAATTTTTAATGCCTTTGTAAAGGTATTAAACCCCTTCGAGTCCTACCTTTGTTTTTCCAGTGTTGTGTTCAATTATTTTATTATATCTTCCTCTTTTAATTTTTTTAAAAATCTCTAGTATTTTTTTTTTTTTAAGGAAAATATTTCACTCCTTGATAAATTTTGATCTTTTACCCGCATTTCTGAATTTATTCAATTTCAATCCAAAGGCTTCCTCCGAGGCTTCCTCACTTCAAAAGATTCCTGGCGTTAAATTCGGCGATATCCTACGAAACCCGTCAAAATCTCTTCCCGCGAATAAATCTTGTGTACCCATACACTGGATATCTAAGTGTACGAATGTCGTACACTTGGAAGTGAGCGAATATCGTTCGCACACTTGTAAGTGTGTGAATGGATATTCGCTCCCTTGGAAGTGTACGAATGGTTATTCGCTCACTTGGAAGTGTGTGAATAAATATTCGTACACTTCCTGCGAAACGGGTATCTCACCTTGCTTATCTCAGGTGTACGAATATCTATTTGTACACTTCCAAGTGTGTGAAACCCATTCGTACACTTCCAAGTGAGCGAATACCCATTCACACACTTCCAAGTGTGCGAACGATATTCGCTCATTTCCAAGTGTACGACATTCGTACACTTGGATTTCCAGTGTACCCATACACCCTGGTTGGTGCCACTTTACCCCAGCCCCCTCCCCTCCACTTGCCCGCCCCCCTCCCCCCTCATTCTTCGCCCCGTGATGGACGGGGGCGCCTGCGAGCGCTGGGGTAGGCCGCCCGCTCGCCCCCGGAGCATGCAGTCCTCTGCCATTGCCTACCCGCCCCGGCGGCTGCAGCTCACTGCCCCGCGTCCGTCCTCATGGAGGGGAATTTTGGGGATCCCTCTTGCTTTTTTTTAATTTGATTTTTTATTTTTATTTATTTATTTATTTATCTATCTATCTATCTATCTATCTATCTATCTATCTATCTATCTATCTATCTATCTATCTATCTATCTATCTATCTATCTATCTATCTATCTATTTATTTATTTATTTTTTGTTTGTTCGGGATTAAACCGGAAGTGTTGAACAATCATGCTTGCGCGGTGCGGGAAAAAGGTCAATAATTCTTGTGCAGTAACCGTTCCGTTTTGTAACGATGTGGTGCCTGTTTGTTGATTTCAATCAAGGGTTAAGGGGATTAATTTTATTTAAATGGGGTGAATTAACTCTCTTGGACCTTGCTGAAAGACGAAATTTGAGAGTGTGCCACGGGAAGTGGCCAACCTGCTTGATGACAGGTGCTTGCGGCGTGCCTGTCACTTTGATGTTAGAAGAAGGCGCGTTTGATTTATACCTCTAGGATTCATATATCTATTATGTTTATTTCTTTTTTTCCCGCACACTTCTGCACACATCTTTGTACGGAGTCGAACCGCCGGCGCTTACGTCATTTGGCGCGTTGCACTCCTGTGATGCCGACTGCACTCGCCACGCCACTGAAGAGTCGAAGCCCCGGTTCTCTCTGTCAATATGATGTGCACACTGTATACTTTCAATTAAGTGTACAAAGGTGTATGTTCTGTCTATAATATAATGCATTCGTACCACGTATGATTTACATGAGGACATGCCCTTGTATGCTTTTAGGAATGTCTCAATACCTATGTACACTCTGTTGTCAGCTCGCACGCCGTGTATAAATTGAAAGATGTGTTCATGGCCATGTATACATTCACTATAGTGTGCGTGGTCATGTTTTCATTTGTCAAAGAATGCACGGTCACGTATTCATTTGTTGGCGTGTTCGTGGGATGTTTATGTTATTTAAAGTGTACAATATACACATTTGTGTTGAGAGAGCAGTAGGCTCGAGTTGCGAAAATGGGAATAATTTTTCCCGTCGGCATTCCCCACCCCATACCCACGCGGTTTTGTTAAAAAATGTCCCCTTCGTGCTTGTGGCGCTAGTTTCCAGCTGGAAGGTGAGGTCTGGTTACCATGGTTACCACGCCGGTGAGGCCGCGAGCTGTGCGCTCGCGCTTCCGTTTCCTCGTGTGTTTATTTTTTGATGTATGTTCGCGCGGTGTTCGCCCCGGTGCGCGAGGCGAGGCGAGGCGAGGCGAGGCGAGGCGGCCAGACTTGGGCTCGTCGGCGACGACGGCCGATGGCTTTGCAACCTTGAATTCGTTATGACGCGAGCCGAAGCCGCCGGGCCCGGGGGCGGGCGGCGGACCAAACCAATCGGACGTATCTATTAATCGTCTATCGCTCCTTATCAGTTATCGGTCTTGTCGCTTCCTTTATTTCTTTGATGGGGATCTGGGCAGAAGCTGAGGGGGGTGGGGCGGAATCATTTTGATTTCACTTTGCCAATTGGCGAATTGGCGGGTGGAAAGATCCTCACTCGAACTGCAGTTTTAACTGTAATTTCCGAACTCACGTAGCAAAACTGAAGGAAAACTACAGTTTAAACTGTAGAGCACTTTAGGGTTCCGAAAAAAGTAGTACTTTTTCTGCAGTTAAACTACAGTTTTCTGCAACTTATTTGCTGTTTAAAAAGAGTTCTCCCCTGTAGTTTAAGTGAAGATCCTTCCGCCCGGGAGTTCCTGCGCTTTCGGTAGCTCATCATGCTGCCGTGCCGACTATTGTGCTTAGCAGTAGTCGGCATACTCATTTGAGTGTTGCACTCATAAGTTTTCCTGCACCAAGAAAAAATAGGCTTAAAATTTTGACAATATATATATTTTTTTTAATTACTAAGAAATACTTAAAATATTTTTTTCCTATTTTGTGTAACTTTTATTGGTTTAATCAAATCTCTTATTTCCATCTGCAAAAAATAGTGTTATTTTCCTTATTTTAATCCTTTTTATTTTCCTTGAGGGAAGTTAACATTTTTGTGAGCACTAGTCCACATCCTCGTTTCAGTATTGTACTCAAACCCTCGTCTACGTACTTATTTTGAGTACTGTACTCATTGGAGCACTGTACTCATTGGAGCACTGGGCTCATTGGAGCACTGGGTTTGGGTGCACAGTAACAGAATGTTGCGTGGGCAGCACCCTCGCATGCGGGAGTTGACGTCCGGCTGATGAGCGAGTGGCCGACTCTGCGAACCGGTAGTTTTGGCTTTGGCGACCTTGGACGGTGGAAGTGTGTGCCAGCGAGCCGGCGAGTGCAGAGACTACTGACCGGTGCGCGTGGCCCAACGGGTTGTCAACTCACTCGCACCGTTACGGAGGAGAATTACATGTTACTGGATTAATATTTGGTTATTTTGAAGCAAAAGGCCGAGTAAATCGAGAAAAATGTGTCATTGCTGAGCCAAATCTAGATCTATCTAAAACCAAAAAAAATAATATCCTCCGGGCTGAGCCAAGCGTTATGGGATGGGAACCGGCCCGGTTAGCTTCCCTACATTAAAAACAGGGTTCACACCGGTCAGGGAAATCAGGGAAGTCAGGGAAAAGTCAGGGAAATTCGATCGAGCAGGGTTGCCACAGTTCTGGAAAACCTTGAAAACCTAGAAAACTCAGGGAATTTAGAAACGATCAGGGTAATCAGGGAAAACTCAGGGAAAATGCGAAAACACTCATGGAAAAAAATGACAGATTTGACTTAACCTATGATTTTGCCTTATGTTAACAAAAATTCTGCAATTTTAGTGAGAAAAGTCAGAAGTTTATCGAAAATAAGTCAGTTTTTGCTATCTCGTTTTAACGATCTCCGCTCGCTTCGTTCGCGTTTCATTGAAGCGATCGAGATGCAATACTTAAAAGTCAGGGAAATTTCATAGAAAATTGGTCGGGAAATCAGGGAAAACTCAGGGATAATTAAAACTTAAAATTTGTGGCAACTCTGTCGAGGTCAGGGAAAAATCCGAAGATTGGATGAAAGATTTTTATTTTTTCATTTGCAATATTTGCCTTAATTATTCACCTTTTGCTTGCCCTATCTATTGTTTTCTCGTGCGCCTCCAAAAGTCAGGGAAAAACGCGATTTTTCCGTCTGGAAGTCAGGGGAAAGTCAGGGAAAATGAAAAAATAGGAACCGGTGTGAACCCTGAAAAATAAAAATATATTTTGCAAATTTCTAGTTTTGTTCATTGCAATCTTTAGGTGCCGCATATTACCGGCCTGCGCACGGGGCGACCCATTGGCCCGCGGCCAGCGCACAGGGTGGACCCCGAGAAAAGATGTTGCATTCGCAACTGCATCAGCAGACGCCCCGTGTCCACATTGTTCCCACAGTCAGTCAGTCAGTTATGTAGACCTCGTTGTGTGTTTGCGAGCGAGCGAGCGTGCGTGCTGCTGTCGTAGCGCCGGGGAGCTGCTGCTGTGTGGGTGGATGGGACACGGGAGGAGGCGCCTCCTGCGCTATGAGAGAGAGAGAGAGAGAGAGAGAGAGAGAGAGAGAGAGAGAGAGAGAGAGAGAGAGAGAGAGAGAGAGAGCTAGCGTGCTGCTTGTTGTACGGTGTCAAGGCCGCGACGCCCCCGCCTCAGCGGCGGCCCTGCGGCCCTGCCCACGCCACGGTAGGGTGTGCTAGCAGACTACATTCATCACGGTGCAGTTCGGGCGGGGCGGGGCGGGGCGGGGCGGGGCGGGGCGGGGCGGGGCGGGGCGGGGCGGGGCGGGGCGGGCGCGGCCCGGCTTGTATTTACTCGCGTCCGGAGCGGTGGATGGGGTGCGGCGCGGGGGCGGACTGCTGGCCGCAGCGCACCTCCTCCACCACGGCGCGCTGCTCTCATGCAGGCGCGGTTTAAGGGGGGGGCGGGGGGGGGCGATCGCCCCCCCCTTCGGGCACTAGATAGCCGCCTGGAAAGTAGGCAAATAGCGCGACAAAACCCCTGTATGTAGGCAACCTGGGGAGCGCCGCCCCCCCCTCCAGTCGGACCTTAAACCGCACCTGCTCTCATGCTCCTTCTCTTGCTCCTTCTCCTTTGGTTGGCGGGGTGTGGCGCGGGGGCGGACTGGCCGCAGCGCACCTCCTCCACCACGGCGCGCTGCTCTCATGCTCCTTCTCTTGCTCCTTCTCCTTTGGTTGGCGCGGCGCGGCGACGGGGTGGAAGTAACTCCGTCTGTTTGCCTGGCTGGGCCGTGCTGGGCCTGGAGGGTGGTTTCGTCTCTGTCCTTGTCGCACTCATGGGGTGCGGCCATGAGGAGCGAGAGAGAGGGTCGGGCCGCCACGCCACGCCACGCCACGCCACGCTCCACCCCGGGGGAGGCCCGAGCCTGACGCCCCGGTTCAAATAGCCGAGCACTTCCGGCTCCTCTTCCTCCCCGCCCTCCTTGAATCCTCCTCTCCCTCTCCCTCTCCCTCTCCCTCTCCCTCTCCCTCTCTCTCTCTCTCTCTCTCTCTCTCTCTCTCTCTCTCTCTCTCTCTCTCTCTCTCTCTCTCTCTCTCCCTCTCTCTCTCTCGCTCTTGCTATCTCTTTCTCCTCCCTCTCCCTCACCCTAAACTACCCCGTGTCACACGTGTACTGAACTGACCTGGATGACTGCTGCGTCGTCTCCGCTCAGAGCAGCGAAACGAACGCGAACGAACACTGTGGAAAATATGTCCGTAGATGTATAATTTATTTTGTAATTCACGATGTGCAACATATCTCGTACCTGTACGACTTGACGCTTTTCGACTTTGTTGCTCACCAATCGATTCTGAGTTGATACGTATATTTATAAAAATTTACAATATGAATTGTAATTTGTAGAAGACCACTCATGGAAAATTTTCCCGTACCCGGTACAAGAATTTCTCACAGTGTAACGAGCGCGGATGCTCGCGTAGTGGCGAGAGTGAGTGGGGGGGGGGAGCTATGTTCGAACGCCTCACTCTCACCTGTCGTTTCGCTGCTCTGTTGGTCGCGTGAGGGTGCCTCCCAGTGCCGCCGCAGTGACAGTGGCGAATATCCCTGCCAAGAAGGCAATCTGCTTACTTCTTAAATGTGAAATATTATTTTCCTCTAGGGAGATCGGATAGAGTTCCTAATGTTAGCTTAAAAATAGGTCAAATGTTTTAATTCTTTCAGGTAGAGGCTCTGAATTGTGTCGTTCAAAGAGCCAGAGCGTTGGCAGTGGACTCAGGTCTTGGGGCCTGTCGTTGTCCATATCATACCCATTTACCCACAAGTTGGCGCCCACCGCGCCGCGCCCTGAACCGGAGGGCAGCGGTCAACCCCTATCTCTGGCGCTGTTCTCCGCGGCACAACTGACGGGTAGCAGAAAAGGGGGAGGGTTGCTCACCTATAGCTCACCCATTCGTCAGGGGCTGCACGTGGTAGGCCCTCCTTCATACGCCTCCCTCCTCCTCTCCCTCATCCCCCTCTCCCTCATCCCCCTCTCCCTCATCCCCCTCTCCCTCATCCCCCTCTCCCTCATCCCCCTCTCCCTCATCCCCCTCTCCCTCATCCCCCTCTCCCTCATCCCCCTCTCCCTCATCCCCCTCTCCCTCATCCCCCTCTCCCTCATCCCCCTCTCCCTCATCCCCCTCTCCCTCATCCCCCTCTCCCTCATCCCCCTCTCCCTCATCCCCCTCTCCCTCATCCCCCTCTCCCTCATCCCCCTCTCCCTCATCCCCCTCTCCCTCATCCCCCTCTCCCTCATCCACCTCTCCCTCATCCCCCTCTCCCTCATCCCCCTCTCCCTCATCCCCCTCTCCCTCATCCCCCTCTCCCTCATCCCCCTCTCCCTCATCCCCCTCTCCCTCATCCACCTCATCCCCGCTCCCCTTTTACGTCATCGATTGGTGACGTTGCCCCCTTCCCACGCCTGCCTCGGGGGTGGCCCGGCAAGGGGAGGAGAGCAGGGGGTGGGGAGGGGGAGTAGGTTTCTAGGTCAGTATCACTGAGGTGGATGCTGTGCCACAGACTTTGGGAGGAGAGGGGGGGGCAGCGTCTATGGTCTGTCTGCGAGGAATAACCCTTTGCTTTTGATTCTAAGCATTTTCTCACTAAGTTTTGCCGTGAACTTTCTTTTTCTTTTAACATTAAACATGACTTATAATGCAGTCACACTCTCTTTTGCTCTTTTTGTATTTAAAAATAAATTTTATGAACTTTTCATCAGTTCTTTTTGTTTTGTTACAGTAAAGTACCGGCATTCATCAGAATTCTAGCTCCCAAAGGCTCTCTAGAAATTCACGAAGAGGCCTGGAATGCATACCCGTACTGTAAAACTGTTATCACGGTATGTTAATTTTAGTATTAAACTATCTCAGTTCACTTAATTTTTCTGTATCTACAGATGCTCTCTTGTAATAAGGTAAACACTATAGTGATTTTCTTTCTCTAAGTAAGGTGCGCCGGGTAATCCGGTTTAAATATGAACTAAAGTTCTGCGGGCCAGTCAAACTGATTAACATAGAAATTGTTCTTGATTGGTGTTTCACCAGCGAGGCAGCAGTCATTTTCTCAACCTGTTCTTAAAGGGACAGACACTAAAGCGTCTGCCCTTTACAGGAATTGTCTTGCTTGAAGTTCATTTTATTGTTTCCCACATGTCCTTCCCAGAGGTGCCAGTGATTCCCTTATACCACTATTTCACTATCTGGTGGCCCTGGACTCCAATAACCTTGTATTTAAAATGGAATAAAGCAGCTACAGTCCCAGTTTGTGGATTTTTTATTTTTTTTTTATTTTTTTTTTATTTTTTATTTTTTTTTATTTTTTTTAAATCGTTGTGTGTGTGTGTGTGTGTGAAAATCTTGTACTTTTTTTTTACATACTGCAAAGGACAAAAGTTTTTTCTCAACTGCACAAATTGTGTGATGTTTGATACACATTTTTTCTAGGATACAACTTTTTTATTTTGCTGTATGGGCAAAGAAAATAGAAAAGATCTTATGTAGCAAGGACGAAAGACAGTCATTGTTCTATGTGTCAGACAGAGGTATAATTTATCACTCAGATTATTTAAGATTTCATCTTGTTCAGATATATACAAAACTGCTTTGTTCCATGGATGAAACAAATCCTTTCTAATCTCTTCGTTTCTGATATTAGGGCTGTTGCAACTTTTTCTCCTTTATTCTTCAACTCAGAAGCAAGATTTTACTCACAATTATGGATCTTACAATTGTTGGGAAAATATTGTCAATTTTTTATTTCCACGCTGGATTTGGAATCTCAGTCTAGTTTCTCTTTCTCGTTTCTGGACCCTTAAATTCTCACTACGTAATAATCATAGTGATGCTGGCACCCCTACTACCCTAATGCACATGGTTGTTTTAGCCCTCAAACCCCCTCTCTCTCCCTCAGAACTACAGAATAAGTTTACTAACTGGTATCTCTTACAGAATCCTCTTTATATGAAGGAAAAATTTATGCTCGTTGTTGAGACTTTCCATGCTCCCGATTCAGGCAAAATGGATAATGTGAGTTTTGTGTTTTCTTCCAGAAAAGTGTTGAAAGGATTACTGGTGAATTGCTCATGCTTGGTTTCATGGTTTAGCTTCATGTTCATTGATTTTTTTTTTTTTTTAGCATTTTATTTTTTTACTTCATCAGTTCCCTTTCCCTTCAGGTGATTGTTGGTGGCAGGTTCCAAGTGCTGAATGTTTGGGATGCTTTACGAAATTGTCTCTTGTATTTGGTGTCTTGGTTTGTGTTGTGATTCTCATTCATTTATTTGTTCTGCTTTTTTTTTCTTTTTCTCCTTTTGCTGTTTGCTTCCTGGTACTTCGGTGTTGGCATCACAGAACCCAGGCTACATGAAGGAAAACTTTTATATTGTCATTGAGTCATACCATATAGGGGATAGTGGACATCAAGAAAATGTAAGTTGTAGCTCAAATTAATAATGATATTATAACGTTAAAAAGTCTAATAATGTATCATTAAATTGATTTAACCTTTTTGTATGTTTGTATTTAGTACTTCATATGTACAAGTAACTTCTCAAAATGTGTAGGTGTTCTGACTAGTGCTCAAACAAACATGAATCTCAGAATTAAAGAGCTGTGTGTGTTTTTGCTTGTAATGATTTAATTGCCTGTCTTACTTTTGCTGGGTGTGGGGCTGTTTTTGTGTCTGTCACACCAAAGCATTGTATATCTTTGTTATTGGATATAATGTTCAGGAATATCTAACAAATGAATTTATTGCAATCACCAAACACACTTCATGCAAGACAAATAGTTTTTGAATTAATTTTCAAAGGCATTACTTTCCATAAGTAAATTAAAGGCTGGAAAACAAACCTCATAGCATGAAGTGTGTTAGTCCTTACTTTATGTATTAAGTTTCATTTTGTGTTTTACTCAGGTTCATGAGTTGCCTCCTGAGAAGTTGAAACAGAGGGAAGTCATTCCTATAGACATTGCCAATGACCCTATTGCTCCAGCAGACTACAAAAGTTCTGAGGATCCAAAACTTTTTAAATCAGAGAAAACTGGCCGAGGTCCTCTTACAGAGGCCAATTGGACGGATAAGGTATTATTGTACTTTGTTGTGAAAGGTGTCTTCTCTTGTAGAACGTAATCTTACCTATGCAAATTTTCACAGGTTAATCCAGTTATGACCTGTTACAAGCTAGTGACAGTTGAGTTCAAGTGGTTTGGCCTTCAGAATCGGATAGAAAACTTCATTCAGAAGGCAGAGCGAAGACTTTTTACAACATTTCATAGGTAATTTTTACCAAGTGACATTGCCGTTCTTATCCCAATTATGTACTTAAACTGACTTAACTAACAAAACACGATGAAAAAAATTTTTACAGACAACTGTTCTGCTGGATGGACCGTTGGCATGGTTTGACAATGGCAGACATTCGGGCGATTGAAGAAAAAACCAAGGAAGAGTTAGACAAGGTACTGTTGAAACATAACAAATGTGTCCCTTAAGCTTCTTGGGTAATCGGTAATCTATTATGACGCGTACATTTTTGTTGCAGCAACGGAATGTTGGTTCAGTTCGAGGAATGAAAGCGGACTCAGACTAAGATTCTCCTATTCAATTCCAATGGTAGCCATCCAGTTCTTCACTTTTTTTTTTCAATGTGCTGTTCTGTGATTGGTTATCTTAATGAAAATAGTTCATTTTTTTTTTCTTCCCAACCCTGGAACTTTAAAATATCTTTTATTGAAGACTAAAAGTAATTACCTGAATAATGTTTTAGTGATGACGGTTATTCTTAGTCTCAATTGGTGTGAATTATTTGCTGGGCTTGTAACTTACCTGTTACGGTACATGGCTATGGTTGTATTTCATAGTTAGTCAAGTACCTTTGAGATTGACAGGTCTGGTCATTACCCTCCTGAGAGAATATTACTGCTTGTTATTCTGTTTTTTTAATTATATTTTCTATATTGCTATTGGATGCAGTTGTGTAATGCAGCTTCTGTTCAAACATTTTGATTTTTTTAACAGCGTCCCTGATGTGTAACAGGTCATAAAATCTTGTAAACACCTTGTCTTCAATGTTTATTTAAAAAAAAAAAATGAAAAATCTCTCATGGGAAAATTGCAATATTTAATTATTTCAAATATTTTATGTCATAATGTGATTGAGAGCTGTTTGAATGAATTTTACTAATACTTTCCTTTGTCAATATGACGTAATTGGAAGTTGTATGCCTTTGAATTATTTTTTTCTTGGCTTCTAGATAATGAGCATGTGGAAGTTGTGTGAAAGGTGTATGGTGCTGCCAGCTGCAGTAGGAATGCTGCTGGAGCCTATCAGTGTACAAATTAGCATCAAATTAGTGTGGTGGGAAAAGGTTTGCAGGATCAACTCACCTCCTAAATCAGAAACAAAGTTGATGATGTAAAGCTCAAATATTATGCTGAATGCTGCCTATTTTGCTGTCTAATACATTTAACCTGAATGTGTGATGTTCACTTTGTAAACCACATTTTCTTCGATTGCAAATGAAGAATTGTGTGTGGCTTTACTGTGCTGTAGGATAAAATAAATGCCAAAGAAAGTGTAGTTATTTGTTCCTAAAGGAAAATTGAGATGCCACCTGTAGACCTTTTCCTATAAGTCATTTACCTCATTTTATTAAACTGAGACTATTCCTTGTTAAAATTACTTCAGAATGAATGGGTCAGTTATTGTGTGTAGATCTAAGCCTACTGAATTTCGGGTTTGTAATCCTTTTTGTTACTTCAATACTTGATTTTGTTGCAGGCAACAATGTCCAGCCTCTCTGCTAAATGGTATTAAACAATAACAATGATGCTAAATCTCTTTTTTAAATATTTTTTGTTGTTGCTTATAATCTTAAATTTTCACGCCCCTCCCCCCCTCTCCTCCTCCTCCTCCTCCCCCCTTTTTAAACAGACCAAGACTCTTGGGATTCGAAGTATGTTGTGTACTTCTCTGGTATTGGAAATGAACACTATGTGTTGTTGTGACCTAACAGGAAGTGATATTATTTTCTCTTGTTATCGGGGTGCTGTATTTTATGGTCACTGAATTTTGAGTCATAGGAGCAGACTGTCGCCTGTTCAGTTTATGAATTGTAAATTTAGTGAAATTAGCAGGGATTATAAAGCACTTAGAATGGGATTTCCTTCTGGAGTTTCTTGTCAATTGTTTCATAACCACTTTGTACACATATAAAGTACCTTTTGCTAGCAAATTGTGATGAACAATTTTGATTTTACTTAAGACGGTCTATAACTTTGGCATCTCTACAGTAGAAGAGCCTGGGATATTGTGTAGTTGTGGCCAATCTATATATTGAATTTCAATATGCAATAAATTATTAATTCATAAGGGAAAAGTAATGTGATATGCAATTTTCGGGTCACGTCTTGACAGATCTCATTTTTGTGTTTCTCTGACGAACACTGTAATGAATTTCATTTAGAGCATAACATCTTTTCCCCTTCAATCTGTACTTATCACTTATCTAATTTTACCAGATTTGATATACATCTGGAATATCTCTTGTCATGTCTTTTCTTTATGTACAATACATCCATGTATTTCAAGTTACCATATGTTTGCATGTAGCATATCTTCCATCCTCATGCACAGCAGGTTGTATGCAATTATTTATGTGAAGCGCAAAGGAAAGATTACAAATCACCATCTGAGACCTCTGTATTATGGCTAGAACAGATGGATTGTTAGTTACACTGTTTGCTTAGCTGTATTTCTCTCTTAAAGTATAGAACAAGTAAAGACAATATTTTCTCGAGGCATGACTGCCAATTGTTACCATGCAAAATTTGTAAAGTAGCAATGTTTGGTATGGTGTTATGACTAGCATCCATGATTGTGATTTGCAGTTCATATTACAAGTTAACAATTTACCAGAAACTATTTGTGATGTCATAACTTTTTGAGCATACAATTTGTCTGCTCTTTGAGCAAATCATGGCTTTCGATAATGAAAGAAAAATTGTCATAGCAATTCTGTTAATTTGGTCATTGCCAAAGACACAAATGTTAATGTTAATGTGGATTCTATTAATTGTCCATTAAATGTGTCTCTCTTTTAACAAGCTCAAAGCATCATTCCATCTAGAGCCTTTGAACTACCTTTGGAATTTTATTTTCTAGTATTTTCTCTTGTTATCTCAAAAATGTTGACATAATTCTGTGTGTGGTAGATTATAAGGAATTGTATGAGTAGAAAAATCTGGTCATTGATTGTTCTCTTGACTTTGTTACTTATGTGACATTATTTTAGATTCAACTAATTATATAAATGCATCAATAATTTGTAGTTTTTTTTTTCTTTTTTCTTTTTTTGTCTTGAGATATCTCTTTGGCCGTTTAACCTTGTGTCATATAATATGAATTATGAAATCTTTTATGTACTGTAAATTCAAGATGTTATGCATGTAATGTACATAGCAACATAGTTTAGAGGACACAGGAAATAAACCTTAGAAAATTAAAAACAGAAGATGTGTTATATTGTTGTATTTTTCTCTGCTTTTTAAAAATATTTTTTTGTTTATTTTAGTATTTATTGTTTCTAACTCTTTAGCGGTGTCGTGCTACAAAACTTTTCATAAGCTACCCTTCTTGTGAAGAATTAAATTTACATGGATGTAAAAAAACAACAACATGTAAACAAGAATAATACCAGTTAGGTCAACCAAAAGAAAAAAAAAAAAAAAAAAAAAAAAAAAGCTCTAAATAGTGGGGTTGAGCTGTGGCTGGACGAAGAGGAAAGAAATGTAACAAGCAAGATGAAGATGGGCGCTTTCGCTTTGGCTAGATTCGGGAACTCCTGGTTGTAACATTTCTTCCTTTCTACTTCCTGTTCAGCCACAGCTCTACCCCTCTATTAACAGTGGTTGACAGAGAGACTCTGGAGACTCTAGAGCTAGTGCAACCCCAAGCCAACCCTGCAAGGGTTAATTCATCCAAAACTCATCGGCAAAATTGATTCAGTAAAGTCTTGAACACAAAAGCCATAACATTGAACGAGAAATAGTGACTCTAAGTTCTCGGCTGACGGTTCGAAATTCTACAAAAAGGTAACCGTGTCACACAAAGTAAAATAAAAATGGGCGCTGATCGCCGCCCGCCTGAAACTGAGCTAATGTAAACGCTGAGCAAGGCTGGCGTCAAATGGGTTGCCTATACATCAGGCGCTTATTAATCACTTCACATTTCTTTGCGTAAAACCAGAATTTCGCAAAAACCAAGTCCGGTATCGTGCTTATGGCGACTGATGTATGTTTCCCAGCGCGTAAAGAATATTCCCCGTGAATTTTGGCGTGATCTGAGACTTTCAAATTTTAGGGATTTTAGTCCAAAAAACAATTTGCTCCTAATTAAGAGGGGTTGTCCAGATGAGCTCTAGTGCACCTAGAGACCAGGCCCCGAGGATGAAATCATACGACAATCAGTAAAAAATAATATATGATGGACCGAGATCCGAACACGACAAAAGCGTCCCGACAGCCTAGATGGTTTGGGACGGGGGGCAGCCCATGATAAAGTTAATGTGGGCAAGTCTGGGCAACCGAAGGCAAATGGGTGCAAGGTTGGAGCACCCTGAGGCACCCGGGGGGCAACTTGGGGGCACCTTGGGGCAACTCCGGGGCAACTCGGGGGCACCTCGGGGCAACCTAGGGGCAACCCAGGGGCAACTCGTGGGCAACCTTCGGCAACTCTTCACCAACCCGGGAGCAACCCGGGACCAACCCGGGACCAACCCAATGCTAGTCAATAAACCTCTCCGTACGAGGCAATTCGCGGGGAAACTGGAAGGAGAGGGGGGAGGGGCTTGGCTGGGCAAGGGCGAGTGAGCAAGGAGCGGGCAAACAGCACGGGTGAGCGAGCGAGCGAGGAGCGAGCAGCCGGCGCGGGTGAGCGAGCGAGGAGCGAGCGAGGAGCGAGCAAACAGGCAAACAGCGCGGCCGAGCGAGCGAACGCCTGTGCGTTAGGCAACCGCTTGCACGCGTGTGCATCGGCAAGTTGTTGCCTGCCTCACAGGGGTCATTCCATGCCAGATCACCGAAAGGCCCGACATGATGGTTTTTAGTTTGAGTTAGGGATAGTCTAGTTCCATTCAGGAACACCCTAAGACCTCAAATGCCAAAGGAAATTTATTTAAAAATTTTTGTTTAGGAGATATAACAGTTTTAAATTTGGTGTCTGGAAGCTTGAGAAAATATGTAAATGATTTTTTGTACCCTATAAGAAATACTTAACATGCCTTGGTCTGGGTGTTTAAAACTCAGTTTTTTATGGTGATTCAAATGAGCTATGTAAAGATTGTATTGTTGAAAATTTTTGAGAAACTTATTAAGTAAACTTCCGTGAAAGTTATATAAATGTAACTTTAGCGAAAATACACCATTCTCAAAAAATTCCAGGTCATGGCTTTTTTTAAAGCTTATGATGGGTAGAATAGCATACACAATTTTTTATGCCAGGCCTGAAGGTTTCAGTTTCTTCGATTTAATATTTTAGATTTTAAGCCCTTATAATTTGGCTCTTGTGGGACACTATGAACTCCACTTGGTAAGTATGTCTTTAAAATAACTTAAATAATGTATCCCCATAAGAATAGATGCCATTCTAAAGGCAAATGACATTGGATAAAATAACAAGAAAAATTCAATACAGAACACGTTACATTTTCATTTTTATATGTTGCAAAAAATAAATATTACAATAAGATTGTTTTCTATTGTCAATTGCCTTGAGAATAACATTTATTCTTATGGGGATACATTATTTAAGTGATTTTAATGACATACCTACCAAGTGGAGTTCATCGTGTCCCACAAGAGCCAAATTATAGGGGCTTAAAACCTAAAATATTAAAGCGAAGAAACTGAATCCTTCAGGCCCGGCATAAAAAATTGTGTATGCTATTCTACCCATCATAAGCTTTAAAAAAAGCCATGACCTGGAATTTTTTGAGAATGATGTATTTCGCTAAAGTTACATTTATATAACTTTTACGGAAGTTTACTTAATAAGTTTCTCAAAAATTTTCAACAATACAATCTTTACATAGCTCATTTGAATCACCATAAAAAACTGAGTTTTAAACACCCAGACCAAGGCATGTTAAGTATTTCTTATAGGGTACAAAAAATCATTTACATATTTTCTCAAGCTTCCAGACACCAAATTTAAAACTGTTATATCTCCTAAACAAAAATTTTTAAATAAATTTCCTTTGGCATTTGAGGTCTTAGGGTGTTCCTGAATGGAACTAGACTATCCCTAACTCAAACTAAAAACCATCATGTCGGGCCTTTCGGTGATCTGGCATGGAATGACCCCTGTGAGGCAGGCAACAACTTGCCGATGCACACGCGTGCAAGCGGTTGCCTAACGCACAGGCGCTCGCTCGCTCGGCCGCGCTGTTTGCCTGTTTGCTCGCTCCTCGCTCGCTCCTCGCTCGCTCACCCGCGCCGGCTGCTCGCTCCTCGCTCGCTCGCTCACCCGTGCTGTTTGCCCGCTCCTTGCTCACTCGCCCTTGCCCAGCCAAGCCCCTCCCCCCTCTCCTTCCAGTTTCCCCGCGAATTGCCTCGTACGGAGAGGTTTATTGACTAGCATTGGGTTGGTCCCGGGTTGCTCCCGGGTTGGTGAAGAGTTGCCGAAGGTTGCCCGCGAGTTGCCCCTGGGTTGCCCCTAGGTTGCCCCGAGGTGCCCCCGAGTTGCCCCGGAGTTGCCCCAAGGTGCCCCCAAGTTGCCCCCCGGGTGCCTCAGGGTGCTCCAACCTTGCACCCATTTGCCTTCGGTTGCCCAGACTTGCCCACATTAACATTATCATGGGAGGGACGGTAACCACTAGGCTGTCGGTTCGCACACTTAAAGGCGATGCGAATAGGAATCCCCATCTACCGGCCTGGACGGGCCCGGCGCGGCGGACGGAGACGACTGCTTCCTTTACCGCCCATACCAAGAGCGGTATCATGCTTCTGGCGACTGAAACATGTTTAACAGTGCGTAAAGAATATTCGCTGTCAATTTGGGCTTGATCTGAGACTTTCGATTTTTTGTCAAATTTCCAGAGGTTATAGCCTTTGCATTTTTAGGGATTTTGGTCCAAAAACATTTTTCCTCCAAATTGACGGGGTTTGTGCAGAGGGGCTCCAGTGCACCCAGAGACCAGCCCCGGAGGGTAAAATCATCCGAAAACCGGCGAAAAAAAATTATTAGGTCGACCGAGATTCGAACACGACAAAAGCGTCCCGACAGCGTAGTTGGTTTGGGACGGGGGACGGGTATGCTAACCACTACGCTGTCGGTTCGCACACCTTTTGGCGATGCGAATTAGAATCTCTATCTACCGGCCTGGACGAGCTCCGCGCGGCGCAGAAGAATTTTCTTTTCCCTGTCACTTTTTTAGGGCCCAAAAGATGCAATCGAGGGGGAAAGCTATTTTTCGCATCATACAACTCGAAGGAAAACAGGTATTCTTCTTCTCCCCCAAGAACGTTGCTAAAAATAACAAAAAAAAAAAGAAGAAAAAATGTCTGCGGCACTCGGGTTCGAGCCCGAGAGCTTCTGAGCCGGTGCCCGCTGCTCTAACCACTAGACCACAGACTTCTGCTGCCAGCAGCACTGCAGACACCACATAGCTTCCGAAAATCTCTTGTTACCAGGAGCCGATTTCGAGGAGGTTACCTCCTCGCCTCTTCTGAACTCCGGGTTGAATACGGCTCGTTTCGCACGATTTTCTCTCAAAGATGCAGGCGCGGGCTGGCGTCGAATGGGTTGCCTACCCATAAGGCGCCGATTGAACAATTCACAATTCCTTGCGTAAAAGGCGCATTTCTCCCAAACCAAGAACGGTATCGTGTCCAGGCCGACTCTTGTGCACCCCCAGACCAACCCCCGAGGGTGAAATCATCCGAAAATCATCGAAAAAAAATCGATGATCGACCGAGATTCGAACACGACAAAAGCGTCCCGACAGCGTAGTTGGTTTGGGACGGGGGACGGGTATGCTAACCACTACGCTGTCGGTTCGCACACTTTTTGCCGATGCGAAAAGGATTCCGTATCTACCGGCCTGGACGGGCCCGGCGCGCGCAGAAGAGTTTTCCTTTCCGAATAGGATTCCGAATTTCTCCCTAAGCAAGAACGGTATTGTGCTTCTGGCTTCTGGTATATGTTTCGCAGTGCCTTCAGAGGATTCCCTGTGAATTTCAGCGTGATCTGAGACTTTCGATTTTTGGTCAAATTTCCAAAGGCTATAGCCTTTGCATTTTTAGGGATTTTGGTCCAAAAACATTTTTCCTCCAAATTGACGGGGTTTGTGCAGAGGGGCTCCAGTGCACCCAGAGACCAACCCCGGAGGGTAAAATCATCCGAAAACCGGCGAAAAAAAATTATTAGGTCGACCGAGATTCGAACACGACAAAAGCGTCCCGACAGCGTAGTTGGTTTGGGACGGGGAACGGGTATGCTAACCACTACGCTGTCGGTTCGCACACCTTTTGGCGATGCGAATTAGAATCTCTATCTACCGGCCTGGACGAGCTCCGCGCGGCGCAGAAGAATTTTCTTTTCCCTGTCACTTTTTTAGGGCCCAAAAGATGCAATCGAGGGGGAAAGCTATTTTTCGCATCATACAACTCGAAGGAAAACAGGTATTCTTCTTCTCCCCCAAGAACGTTGCTAAAAATAACAAAAAAAAAGAAGAAAAAAATGTCTGCGGCACTCGGGTTCGAGCCCGAGAGCTTCTGAGCCGGTGCCCGCTGCTCTAACCACTAGACCACAGACTTCTGCTGCCAGCAGCACTGCAGACACCACATAGCTTCCGAAAATCTCTTGTTACCAGGAGCCGATTTCGAGGAGGTTACCTCCTCGCCTCTTCTGAACTCCGGGTTGAATACGGCTCGTTTCGCACGATTTTCTCTCAAAGATGCAGGCGCGGGCTGGCGTCGAATGGGTTGCCTACCCATAAGGCGCCGATTGAACAATTCACAATTCCTTGCGTAAAATGCGCATTTCTCCCAAACCAAGAACGGTATCGTGTCCAGGCCGACTCTTGTGCACCCCCAGACCAACCCCCGAGGGTGAAATCATCCGAAAATCATCGAAAAAAAATCGATGATCGACCGAGATTCGAACACGACAAAAGCGTCCCGACAGCGTAGTTGGTTTGGGACGGGGGACGGGTATGCTAACCACTACGCTGTCGGTTCGCACACTTTTTGCCGATGCGAAAAGGATTCCGTATCTACCGGCCTGGACGGGCCCGGCGCGCGCAGAAGAGTTTTCCTTTCCGAATAGGATTCCGAATTTCTCCCTAAGCAAGAACGGTATTGTGCTTCTGGCTTCTGGTATATGTTTCGCAGTGCCTTCAGAGGATTCCCTGTGAATTTCAGCGTGATCTGAGACTTTCGATTTTTGGTCAAATTTCCAAAGGCTATAGCCTTTGCATTTTTAGGGATTTTGGTCCAAAAACATTTTTCCTCCAAATTGACGGGGTTTGTGCAGAGGGGCTCCAGTGCACCCAGAGACCAACCCCGGAGGGTAAAATCATCCGAAAACCGGCGAAAAAAAATTATTAGGTCGACCGAGATTCGAACACGACAAAAGCGTCCCGACAGCGTAGTTGGTTTGGGACGGGGGACGGGTATGCTAACCACTACGCTGTCGGTTCGCACACCTTTTGGCGATGCGAATTAGAATCTCTATCTACCGGCCTGGACGAGCTCCGCGCGGCGCAGAAGAATTTTCTTTTCCCTGTCACTTTTTTAGGGCCCAAAAGATGCAATCGAGGGGGAAAGCTATTTTTCGCATCATACAACTCGAAGGAAAACAGGTATTCTTCTTCTCCCCCAAGAACGTTGCTAAAAATAACAGAAGAAAAAAATGTCTGCGGCACTCGGGTTCGAGCCCGAGAGCTTCTGAGCCGGTGCCCGCTGCTCTAACCACTAGACCACAGACTTCTGCTGCCAGCAGCACTGCAGACACCACATAGCTTCCGAAAATCTCTTGTTACCAGGAGCCGATTTCGAGGAGGTTACCTCCTCGCCTCTTCTGAACTCCGGGTTGAATACGGCTCGTTTCGCACGATTTTCTCTCAAAGATGCAGGCGCGGGCTGGCGTCGAATGGGTTGCCTACCCATAAGGCGCCGATTGAACAATTCACAATTCCTTGCGTAAAATGCGCATTTCTCCCAAACCAAGAACGGTATCGTGTCCAGGCCGACTCTTGTGCACCCCCAGACCAACCCCCGAGGGTGAAATCATCCGAAAATCATCGAAAAAAAATCGATGATCGACCGAGATTCGAACACGACAAAAGCGTCCCGACAGCGTAGTTGGTTTGGGACGGGGGACGGGTATGCTAACCACTACGCTGTCGGTTCGCACACCTTTTGGCGATGCGAATTAGAATCTCTATCTACCGGCCTGGACGAGCTCCGCGCGGCGCAGAAGAATTTTCTTTTCCCTGTCACTTTTTTAGGGCCCAAAAGATGCAATCGAGGGGGAAAGCTATTTTTCGCATCATACAACTCGAAGGAAAACAGGTATTCTTCTTCTCCCCCAAGAACGTTGCTAAAAATAACAAAAAAAAAGAAGAAAAAAATGTCTGCGGCACTCGGGTTCGAGCCCGAGAGCTTCTGAGCCGGTGCCCGCTGCTCTAACCACTAGACCACAGACTTCTGCTGCCAGCAGCACTGCAGACACCACATAGCTTCCGAAAATCTCTTGTTACCAGGAGCCGATTTCGAGGAGGTTACCTCCTCGCCTCTTCTGAACTCCGGGTTGAATACGGCTCGTTTCGCACGATTTTCTCTCAAAGATGCAGGCGCGGGCTGGCGTCGAATGGGTTGCCTACCCATAAGGCGCCGATTGAACAATTCACAATTCCTTGCGTAAAATGCGCATTTCTCCCAAACCAAGAACGGTATCGTGTCCAGGCCGACTCTTGTGCACCCCCAGACCAACCCCCGAGGGTGAAATCATCCGAAAATCATCGAAAAAAAATCGATGATCGACCGAGATTCGAACACGACAAAAGCGTCCCGACAGCGTAGTTGGTTTGGGACGGGGGACGGGTATGCTAACCACTACGCTGTCGGTTCGCACACCTTTTGGCGATGCGAATTAGAATCTCTATCTACCGGCCTGGACGAGCTCCGCGCGGCGCAGAAGAATTTTCTTTTCCCTGTCACTTTTTTAGGGCCCAAAAGATGCAATCGAGGGGGAAAGCTATTTTTCGCATCATACAACTCGAAGGAAAACAGGTATTCTTCTTCTCCCCCAAGAACGTTGCTAAAAATAACAGAAGAAAAAAATGTCTGCGGCACTCGGGTTCGAGCCCGAGAGCTTCTGAGCCGGTGCCCGCTGCTCTAACCACTAGACCACAGACTTCTGCTGCCAGCAGCACTGCAGACACCACATAGCTTCCGAAAATCTCTTGTTACCAGGAGCCGATTTCGAGGAGGTTACCTCCTCGCCTCTTCTGAACTCCGGGTTGAATACGGCTCGTTTCGCACGATTTTCTCTCAAAGATGCAGGCGCGGGCTGGCGTCGAATGGGTTGCCTACCCATAAGGCGCCGATTGAACAATTCACAATTCCTTGCGTAAAATGCGCATTTCTCCCAAACCAAGAACGGTATCGTGTCCAGGCCGACTCTTGTGCACCCCCAGACCAACCCCCGAGGGTGAAATCATCCGAAAATCATCGAAAAAAAATCGATGATCGACCGAGATTCGAACACGACAAAAGCGTCCCGACAGCGTAGTTGGTTTGGGACGGGGGACGGGTATGCTAACCACTACGCTGTCGGTTCGCACACCTTTTGGCGATGCGAATTAGAATCTCTATCTACCGGCCTGGACGAGCTCCGCGCGGCGCAGAAGAATTTTCTTTTCCCTGTCACTTTTTTAGGGCCCAAAAGATGCAATCGAGGGGGAAAGCTATTTTTCGCATCATACAACTCGAAGGAAAACAGGTATTCTTCTTCTCCCCCAAGAACGTTGCTAAAAATAACAGAAGAAAAAAATGTCTGCGGCACTCGGGTTCGAGCCCGAGAGCTTCTGAGCCGGTGCCCGCTGCTCTAACCACTAGACCACAGACTTCTGCTGCCAGCAGCACTGCAGACACCACATAGCTTCCGAAAATCTCTTGTTACCAGGAGCCGATTTCGAGGAGGTTACCTCCTCGCCTCTTCTGAACTCCGGGTTGAATACGGCTCGTTTCGCACGATTTTCTCTCAAAGATGCAGGCGCGGGCTGGCGTCGAATGGGTTGCCTACCCATAAGGCGCCGATTGAACAATTCACAATTCCTTGCGTAAAATGCGCATTTCTCCCAAACCAAGAACGGTATCGTGTCCAGGCCGACTCTTGTGCACCCCCAGACCAACCCCCGAGGGTGAAATCATCCGAAAATCATCGAAAAAAAATCGATGATCGACCGAGATTCGAACACGACAAAAGCGTCCCGACAGCGTAGTTGGTTTGGGACGGGGGACGGGTATGCTAACCACTACGCTGTCGGTTCGCACACTTTTTGCCGATGCGAAAAGGATTCCGTATCTACCGGCCTGGACGGGCCCGGCGCGCGCAGAAGAGTTTTCCTTTCCGAATAGGATTCCGAATTTCTCCCTAAGCAAGAACGGTATTGTGCTTCTGGCTTCTGGTATATGTTTCGCAGTGCCTTCAGAGGATTCCCTGTGAATTTCAGCGTGATCTGAGACTTTCGATTTTTGGTCAAATTTCCAAAGGCTATAGCCTTTGCATTTTTAGGGATTTTGGTCCAAAAACATTTTTCCTCCAAATTGACGGGGTTTGTGCAGAGGGGCTCCAGTGCACCCAGAGACCAACCCCGGAGGGTAAAATCATCCGAAAACCGGCGAAAAAAAATTATTAGGTCGACCGAGATTCGAACACGACAAAAGCGTCCCGACAGCGTAGTTGGTTTGGGACGGGGGACGGGTATGCTAACCACTACGCTGTCGGTTCGCACACCTTTTGGCGATGCGAATTAGAATCTCTATCTACCGGCCTGGACGAGCTCCGCGCGGCGCAGAAGAATTTTCTTTTCCCTGTCACTTTTTTAGGGCCCAAAAGATGCAATCGAGGGGGAAAGCTATTTTTCGCATCATACAACTCGAAGGAAAACAGGTATTCTTCTTCTCCCCCAAGAACGTTGCTAAAAATAACAAAAAAAAAGAAGAAAAAAATGTCTGCGGCACTCGGGTTCGAGCCCGAGAGCTTCTGAGCCGGTGCCCGCTGCTCTAACCACTAGACCACAGACTTCTGCTGCCAGCAGCACTGCAGACACCACATAGCTTCCGAAAATCTCTTGTTACCAGGAGCCGATTTCGAGGAGGTTACCTCCTCGCCTCTTCTGAACTCCGGGTTGAATACGGCTCGTTTCGCACGATTTTCTCTCAAAGATGCAGGCGCGGGCTGGCGTCGAATGGGTTGCCTACCCATAAGGCGCCGATTGAACAATTCACAATTCCTTGCGTAAAATGCGCATTTCTCCCAAACCAAGAACGGTATCGTGTCCAGGCCGACTCTTGTGCACCCCCAGACCAACCCCCGAGGGTGAAATCATCCGAAAATCATCGAAAAAAAATCGATGATCGACCGAGATTCGAACACGACAAAAGCGTCCCGACAGCGTAGTTGGTTTGGGACGGGGGACGGGTATGCTAACCACTACGCTGTCGGTTCGCACACTTTTTGCCGATGCGAAAAGGATTCCGTATCTACCGGCCTGGACGGGCCCGGCGCGCGCAGAAGAGTTTTCCTTTCCGAATAGGATTCCGAATTTCTCCCTAAGCAAGAACGGTATTGTGCTTCTGGCTTCTGGTATATGTTTCGCAGTGCCTTCAGAGGATTCCCTGTGAATTTCAGCGTGATCTGAGACTTTCGATTTTTGGTCAAATTTCCAAAGGCTATAGCCTTTGCATTTTTAGGGATTTTGGTCCAAAAACATTTTTCCTCCAAATTGACGGGGTTTGTGCAGAGGGGCTCCAGTGCACCCAGAGACCAACCCCGGAGGGTAAAATCATCCGAAAACCGGCGAAAAAAAATTATTAGGTCGACCGAGATTCGAACACGACAAAAGCGTCCCGACAGCGTAGTTGGTTTGGGACGGGGGACGGGTATGCTAACCACTACGCTGTCGGTTCGCACACCTTTTGGCGATGCGAATTAGAATCTCTATCTACCGGCCTGGACGAGCTCCGCGCGGCGCAGAAGAATTTTCTTTTCCCTGTCACTTTTTTAGGGCCCAAAAGATGCAATCGAGGGGGAAAGCTATTTTTCGCATCATACAACTCGAAGGAAAACAGGTATTCTTCTTCTCCCCCAAGAACGTTGCTAAAAATAACAAAAAAAAAGAAGAAAAAAATGTCTGCGGCACTCGGGTTCGAGCCCGAGAGCTTCTGAGCCGGTGCCCGCTGCTCTAACCACTAGACCACAGACTTCTGCTGCCAGCAGCACTGCAGACACCACATAGCTTCCGAAAATCTCTTGTTACCAGGAGCCGATTTCGAGGAGGTTACCTCCTCGCCTCTTCTGAACTCCGGGTTGAATACGGCTCGTTTCGCACGATTTTCTCTCAAAGATGCAGGCGCGGGCTGGCGTCGAATGGGTTGCCTACCCATAAGGCGCCGATTGAACAATTCACAATTCCTTGCGTAAAATGCGCATTTCTCCCAAACCAAGAACGGTATCGTGTCCAGGCCGACTCTTGTGCACCCCCAGACCAACCCCCGAGGGTGAAATCATCCGAAAATCATCGAAAAAAAATCGATGATCGACCGAGATTCGAACACGACAAAAGCGTCCCGACAGCGTAGTTGGTTTGGGACGGGGGACGGGTATGCTAACCACTACGCTGTCGGTTCGCACACTTTTTGCCGATGCGAAAAGGATTCCGTATCTACCGGCCTGGACGGGCCCGGCGCGCGCAGAAGAGTTTTCCTTTCCGAATAGGATTCCGAATTTCTCCCTAAGCAAGAACGGTATTGTGCTTCTGGCTTCTGGTATATGTTTCGCAGTGCCTTCAGAGGATTCCCTGTGAATTTCAGCGTGATCTGAGACTTTCGATTTTTGGTCAAATTTCCAAAGGCTATAGCCTTTGCATTTTTAGGGATTTTGGTCCAAAAACATTTTTCCTCCAAATTGACGGGGTTTGTGCAGAGGGGCTCCAGTGCACCCAGAGACCAACCCCGGAGGGTAAAATCATCCGAAAACCGGCGAAAAAAAATTATTAGGTCGACCGAGATTCGAACACGACAAAAGCGTCCCGACAGCGTAGTTGGTTTGGGACGGGGGACGGGTATGCTAACCACTACGCTGTCGGTTCGCACACCTTTTGGCGATGCGAATTAGAATCTCTATCTACCGGCCTGGACGAGCTCCGCGCGGCGCAGAAGAATTTTCTTTTCCCTGTCACTTTTTTAGGGCCCAAAAGATGCAATCGAGGGGGAAAGCTATTTTTCGCATCATACAACTCGAAGGAAAACAGGTATTCTTCTTCTCCCCCAAGAACGTTGCTAAAAATAACAAAAAAAAAGAAGAAAAAAATGTCTGCGGCACTCGGGTTCGAGCCCGAGAGCTTCTGAGCCGGTGCCCGCTGCTCTAACCACTAGACCACAGACTTCTGCTGCCAGCAGCACTGCAGACACCACATAGCTTCCGAAAATCTCTTGTTACCAGGAGCCGATTTCGAGGAGGTTACCTCCTCGCCTCTTCTGAACTCCGGGTTGAATACGGCTCGTTTCGCACGATTTTCTCTCAAAGATGCAGGCGCGGGCTGGCGTCGAATGGGTTGCCTACCCATAAGGCGCCGATTGAACAATTCACAATTCCTTGCGTAAAATGCGCATTTCTCCCAAACCAAGAACGGTATCGTGTCCAGGCCGACTCTTGTGCACCCCCAGACCAACCCCCGAGGGTGAAATCATCCGAAAATCATCGAAAAAAAATCGATGATCGACCGAGATTCGAACACGACAAAAGCGTCCCGACAGCGTAGTTGGTTTGGGACGGGGGACGGGTATGCTAACCACTACGCTGTCGGTTCGCACACCTTTTGGCGATGCGAATTAGAATCTCTATCTACCGGCCTGGACGAGCTCCGCGCGGCGCAGAAGAATTTTCTTTTCCCTGTCACTTTTTTAGGGCCCAAAAGATGCAATCGAGGGGGAAAGCTATTTTTCGCATCATACAACTCGAAGGAAAACAGGTATTCTTCTTCTCCCCCAAGAACGTTGCTAAAAATAACAGAAGAAAAAAATGTCTGCGGCACTCGGGTTCGAGCCCGAGAGCTTCTGAGCCGGTGCCCGCTGCTCTAACCACTAGACCACAGACTTCTGCTGCCAGCAGCACTGCAGACACCACATAGCTTCCGAAAATCTCTTGTTACCAGGAGCCGATTTCGAGGAGGTTACCTCCTCGCCTCTTCTGAACTCCGGGTTGAATACGGCTCGTTTCGCACGATTTTCTCTCAAAGATGCAGGCGCGGGCTGGCGTCGAATGGGTTGCCTACCCATAAGGCGCCGATTGAACAATTCACAATTCCTTGCGTAAAATGCGCATTTCTCCCAAACCAAGAACGGTATCGTGTCCAGGCCGACTCTTGTGCACCCCCAGACCAACCCCCGAGGGTGAAATCATCCGAAAATCATCGAAAAAAAATCGATGATCGACCGAGATTCGAACACGACAAAAGCGTCCCGACAGCGTAGTTGGTTTGGGACGGGGGACGGGTATGCTAACCACTACGCTGTCGGTTCGCACACCTTTTGGCGATGCGAATTAGAATCTCTATCTACCGGCCTGGACGAGCTCCGCGCGGCGCAGAAGAATTTTCTTTTCCCTGTCACTTTTTTAGGGCCCAAAAGATGCAATCGAGGGGGAAAGCTATTTTTCGCATCATACAACTCGAAGGAAAACAGGTATTCTTCTTCTCCCCCAAGAACGTTGCTAAAAATAACAAAAGAAGAAGAAAAAAATGTCTGCGGCACTCGGGTTCGAGCCCGAGAGCTTCTGAGCCGGTGCCCGCTGCTCTAACCACTAGACCACAGACTTCTGCTGCCAGCAGCACTGCAGACACCACATAGCTTCCGAAAATCTCTTGTTACCAGGAGCCGATTTCGAGGAGGTTACCTCCTCGCCTCTTCTGAACTCCGGGTTGAATACGGCTCGTTTCGCACGATTTTCTCTCAAAGATGCAGGCGCGGGCTGGCGTCGAATGGGTTGCCTACCCATAAGGCGCCGATTGAACAATTCACAATTCCTTGCGTAAAATGCGCATTTCTCCCAAACCAAGAACGGTATCGTGTCCAGGCCGACTCTTGTGCACCCCCAGACCAACCCCCGAGGGTGAAATCATCCGAAAATCATCGAAAAAAAATCGATGATCGACCGAGATTCGAACACGACAAAAGCGTCCCGACAGCGTAGTTGGTTTGGGACGGGGGACGGGTATGCTAACCACTACGCTGTCGGTTCGCACACTTTTTGCCGATGCGAAAAGGATTCCGTATCTACCGGCCTGGACGGGCCCGGCGCGCGCAGAAGAGTTTTCCTTTCCGAATAGGATTCCGAATTTCTCCCTAAGCAAGAACGGTATTGTGCTTCTGGCTTCTGGTATATGTTTCGCAGTGCCTTCAGAGGATTCCCTGTGAATTTCAGCGTGATCTGAGACTTTCGATTTTTGGTCAAATTTCCAAAGGCTATAGCCTTTGCATTTTTAGGGATTTTGGTCCAAAAACATTTTTCCTCCAAATTGACGGGGTTTGTGCAGAGGGGCTCCAGTGCACCCAGAGACCAACCCCGGAGGGTAAAATCATCCGAAAACCGGCGAAAAAAAATTATTAGGTCGACCGAGATTCGAACACGACAAAAGCGTCCCGACAGCGTAGTTGGTTTGGGACGGGGGACGGGTATGCTAACCACTACGCTGTCGGTTCGCACACCTTTTGGCGATGCGAATTAGAATCTCTATCTACCGGCCTGGACGAGCTCCGCGCGGCGCAGAAGAATTTTCTTTTCCCTGTCACTTTTTTAGGGCCCAAAAGATGCAATCGAGGGGGAAAGCTATTTTTCGCATCATACAACTCGAAGGAAAACAGGTATTCTTCTTCTCCCCCAAGAACGTTGCTAAAAATAACAAAAGAAGAAAAAAATGTCTGCGGCACTCGGGTTCGAGCCCGAGAGCTTCTGAGCCGGTGCCCGCTGCTCTAACCACTAGACCACAGACTTCTGCTGCCAGCAGCACTGCAGACACCACATAGCTTCCGAAAATCTCTTGTTACCAGGAGCCGATTTCGAGGAGGTTACCTCCTCGCCTCTTCTGAACTCCGGGTTGAATACGGCTCGTTTCGCACGATTTTCTCTCAAAGATGCAGGCGCGGGCTGGCGTCGAATGGGTTGCCTACCCATAAGGCGCCGATTGAACAATTCACAATTCCTTGCGTAAAATGCGCATTTCTCCCAAACCAAGAACGGTATCGTGTCCAGGCCGACTCTTGTGCACCCCCAGACCAACCCCCGAGGGTGAAATCATCCGAAAATCATCGAAAAAAAATCGATGATCGACCGAGATTCGAACACGACAAAAGCGTCCCGACAGCGTAGTTGGTTTGGGACGGGGGACGGGTATGCTAACCACTACGCTGTCGGTTCGCACACTTTTTGCCGATGCGAAAAGGATTCCGTATCTACCGGCCTGGACGGGCCCGGCGCGCGCAGAAGAGTTTTCCTTTCCGAATAGGATTCCGAATTTCTCCCTAAGCAAGAACGGTATTGTGCTTCTGGCTTCTGGTATATGTTTCGCAGTGCCTTCAGAGGATTCCCTGTGAATTTCAGCGTGATCTGAGACTTTCGATTTTTGGTCAAATTTCCAAAGGCTATAGCCTTTGCATTTTTAGGGATTTTGGTCCAAAAACATTTTTCCTCCAAATTGACGGGGTTTGTGCAGAGGGGCTCCAGTGCACCCAGAGACCAACCCCGGAGGGTAAAATCATCCGAAAACCGGCGAAAAAAAATTATTAGGTCGACCGAGATTCGAACACGACAAAAGCGTCCCGACAGCGTAGTTGGTTTGGGACGGGGGACGGGTATGCTAACCACTACGCTGTCGGTTCGCACACCTTTTGGCGATGCGAATTAGAATCTCTATCTACCGGCCTGGACGAGCTCCGCGCGGCGCAGAAGAATTTTCTTTTCCCTGTCACTTTTTTAGGGCCCAAAAGATGCAATCGAGGGGGAAAGCTATTTTTCGCATCATACAACTCGAAGGAAAACAGGTATTCTTCTTCTCCCCCAAGAACGTTGCTAAAAATAACAGAAGAAAAAAAATGTCTGCGGCACTCGGGTTCGAGCCCGAGAGCTTCTGAGCCGGTGCCCGCTGCTCTAACCACTAGACCACAGACTTCTGCTGCCAGCAGCACTGCAGACACCACATAGCTTCCGAAAATCTCTTGTTACCAGGAGCCGATTTCGAGGAGGTTACCTCCTCGCCTCTTCTGAACTCCGGGTTGAATACGGCTCGTTTCGCACGATTTTCTCTCAAAGATGCAGGCGCGGGCTGGCGTCGAATGGGTTGCCTACCCATAAGGCGCCGATTGAACAATTCACAATTCCTTGCGTAAAATGCGCATTTCTCCCAAACCAAGAACGGTATCGTGTCCAGGCCGACTCTTGTGCACCCCCAGACCAACCCCCGAGGGTGAAATCATCCGAAAATCATCGAAAAAAAATCGATGATCGACCGAGATTCGAACACGACAAAAGCGTCCCGACAGCGTAGTTGGTTTGGGACGGGGGACGGGTATGCTAACCACTACGCTGTCGGTTCGCACACTTTTTGCCGATGCGAAAAGGATTCCGTATCTACCGGCCTGGACGGGCCCGGCGCGCGCAGAAGAGTTTTCCTTTCCGAATAGGATTCCGAATTTCTCCCTAAGCAAGAACGGTATTGTGCTTCTGGCTTCTGGTATATGTTTCGCAGTGCCTTCAGAGGATTCCCTGTGAATTTCAGCGTGATCTGAGACTTTCGATTTTTGGTCAAATTTCCAAAGGCTATAGCCTTTGCATTTTTAGGGATTTTGGTCCAAAAACATTTTTCCTCCAAATTGACGGGGTTTGTGCAGAGGGGCTCCAGTGCACCCAGAGACCAACCCCGGAGGGTAAAATCATCCGAAAACCGGCGAAAAAAAATTATTAGGTCGACCGAGATTCGAACACGACAAAAGCGTCCCGACAGCGTAGTTGGTTTGGGACGGGGGACGGGTATGCTAACCACTACGCTGTCGGTTCGCACACCTTTTGGCGATGCGAATTAGAATCTCTATCTACCGGCCTGGACGAGCTCCGCGCGGCGCAGAAGAATTTTCTTTTCCCTGTCACTTTTTTAGGGCCCAAAAGATGCAATCGAGGGGGAAAGCTATTTTTCGCATCATACAACTCGAAGGAAAACAGGTATTCTTCTTCTCCCCCAAGAACGTTGCTAAAAATAACAAAGAAGAAAAAAATGTCTGCGGCACTCGGGTTCGAGCCCGAGAGCTTCTGAGCCGGTGCCCGCTGCTCTAACCACTAGACCACAGACTTCTGCTGCCAGCAGCACTGCAGACACCACATAGCTTCCGAAAATCTCTTGTTACCAGGAGCCGATTTCGAGGAGGTTACCTCCTCGCCTCTTCTGAACTCCGGGTTGAATACGGCTCGTTTCGCACGATTTTCTCTCAAAGATGCAGGCGCGGGCTGGCGTCGAATGGGTTGCCTACCCATAAGGCGCCGATTGAACAATTCACAATTCCTTGCGTAAAATGCGCATTTCTCCCAAACCAAGAACGGTATCGTGTCCAGGCCGACTCTTGTGCACCCCCAGACCAACCCCCGAGGGTGAAATCATCCGAAAATCATCGAAAAAAAATCGATGATCGACCGAGATTCGAACACGACAAAAGCGTCCCGACAGCGTAGTTGGTTTGGGACGGGGGACGGGTATGCTAACCACTACGCTGTCGGTTCGCACACTTTTTGCCGATGCGAAAAGGATTCCGTATCTACCGGCCTGGACGGGCCCGGCGCGCGCAGAAGAGTTTTCCTTTCCGAATAGGATTCCGAATTTCTCCCTAAGCAAGAACGGTATTGTGCTTCTGGCTTCTGGTATATGTTTCGCAGTGCCTTCAGAGGATTCCCTGTGAATTTCAGCGTGATCTGAGACTTTCGATTTTTGGTCAAATTTCCAAAGGCTATAGCCTTTGCATTTTTAGGGATTTTGGTCCAAAAACATTTTTCCTCCAAATTGACGGGGTTTGTGCAGAGGGGCTCCAGTGCACCCAGAGACCAACCCCGGAGGGTAAAATCATCCGAAAACCGGCGAAAAAAAATTATTAGGTCGACCGAGATTCGAACACGACAAAAGCGTCCCGACAGCGTAGTTGGTTTGGGACGGGGGACGGGTATGCTAACCACTACGCTGTCGGTTCGCACACCTTTTGGCGATGCGAATTAGAATCTCTATCTACCGGCCTGGACGAGCTCCGCGCGGCGCAGAAGAATTTTCTTTTCCCTGTCACTTTTTTAGGGCCCAAAAGATGCAATCGAGGGGGAAAGCTATTTTTCGCATCATACAACTCGAAGGAAAACAGGTATTCTTCTTCTCCCCCAAGAACGTTGCTAAAAATAACAAAGAAGAAAAAAATGTCTGCGGCACTCGGGTTCGAGCCCGAGAGCTTCTGAGCCGGTGCCCGCTGCTCTAACCACTAGACCACAGACTTCTGCTGCCAGCAGCACTGCAGACACCACATAGCTTCCGAAAATCTCTTGTTACCAGGAGCCGATTTCGAGGAGGTTACCTCCTCGCCTCTTCTGAACTCCGGGTTGAATACGGCTCGTTTCGCACGATTTTCTCTCAAAGATGCAGGCGCGGGCTGGCGTCGAATGGGTTGCCTACCCATAAGGCGCCGATTGAACAATTCACAATTCCTTGCGTAAAATGCGCATTTCTCCCAAACCAAGAACGGTATCGTGTCCAGGCCGACTCTTGTGCACCCCCAGACCAACCCCCGAGGGTGAAATCATCCGAAAATCATCGAAAAAAAATCGATGATCGACCGAGATTCGAACACGACAAAAGCGTCCCGACAGCGTAGTTGGTTTGGGACGGGGGACGGGTATGCTAACCACTACGCTGTCGGTTCGCACACTTTTTGCCGATGCGAAAAGGATTCCGTATCTACCGGCCTGGACGGGCCCGGCGCGCGCAGAAGAGTTTTCCTTTCCGAATAGGATTCCGAATTTCTCCCTAAGCAAGAACGGTATTGTGCTTCTGGCTTCTGGTATATGTTTCGCAGTGCCTTCAGAGGATTCCCTGTGAATTTCAGCGTGATCTGAGACTTTCGATTTTTGGTCAAATTTCCAAAGGCTATAGCCTTTGCATTTTTAGGGATTTTGGTCCAAAAACATTTTTCCTCCAAATTGACGGGGTTTGTGCAGAGGGGCTCCAGTGCACCCAGAGACCAACCCCGGAGGGTAAAATCATCCGAAAACCGGCGAAAAAAAATTATTAGGTCGACCGAGATTCGAACACGACAAAAGCGTCCCGACAGCGTAGTTGGTTTGGGACGGGGGACGGGTATGCTAACCACTACGCTGTCGGTTCGCACACCTTTTGGCGATGCGAATTAGAATCTCTATCTACCGGCCTGGACGAGCTCCGCGCGGCGCAGAAGAATTTTCTTTTCCCTGTCACTTTTTTAGGGCCCAAAAGATGCAATCGAGGGGGAAAGCTATTTTTCGCATCATACAACTCGAAGGAAAACAGGTATTCTTCTTCTCCCCCAAGAACGTTGCTAAAAATAACAGAAGAAAAAAAATGTCTGCGGCACTCGGGTTCGAGCCCGAGAGCTTCTGAGCCGGTGCCCGCTGCTCTAACCACTAGACCACAGACTTCTGCTGCCAGCAGCACTGCAGACACCACATAGCTTCCGAAAATCTCTTGTTACCAGGAGCCGATTTCGAGGAGGTTACCTCCTCGCCTCTTCTGAACTCCGGGTTGAATACGGCTCGTTTCGCACGATTTTCTCTCAAAGATGCAGGCGCGGGCTGGCGTCGAATGGGTTGCCTACCCATAAGGCGCCGATTGAACAATTCACAATTCCTTGCGTAAAATGCGCATTTCTCCCAAACCAAGAACGGTATCGTGTCCAGGCCGACTCTTGTGCACCCCCAGACCAACCCCCGAGGGTGAAATCATCCGAAAATCATCGAAAAAAAATCGATGATCGACCGAGATTCGAACACGACAAAAGCGTCCCGACAGCGTAGTTGGTTTGGGACGGGGGACGGGTATGCTAACCACTACGCTGTCGGTTCGCACACTTTTTGCCGATGCGAAAAGGATTCCGTATCTACCGGCCTGGACGGGCCCGGCGCGCGCAGAAGAGTTTTCCTTTCCGAATAGGATTCCGAATTTCTCCCTAAGCAAGAACGGTATTGTGCTTCTGGCTTCTGGTATATGTTTCGCAGTGCCTTCAGAGGATTCCCTGTGAATTTCAGCGTGATCTGAGACTTTCGATTTTTGGTCAAATTTCCAAAGGCTATAGCCTTTGCATTTTTAGGGATTTTGGTCCAAAAACATTTTTCCTCCAAATTGACGGGGTTTGTGCAGAGGGGCTCCAGTGCACCCAGAGACCAACCCCGGAGGGTAAAATCATCCGAAAACCGGCGAAAAAAAATTATTAGGTCGACCGAGATTCGAACACGACAAAAGCGTCCCGACAGCGTAGTTGGTTTGGGACGGGGGACGGGTATGCTAACCACTACGCTGTCGGTTCGCACACCTTTTGGCGATGCGAATTAGAATCTCTATCTACCGGCCTGGACGAGCTCCGCGCGGCGCAGAAGAATTTTCTTTTCCCTGTCACTTTTTTAGGGCCCAAAAGATGCAATCGAGGGGGAAAGCTATTTTTCGCATCATACAACTCGAAGGAAAACAGGTATTCTTCTTCTCCCCCAAGAACGTTGCTAAAAATAACAAAAAAAAAGAAGAAGAAAAAAATGTCTGCGGCACTCGGGTTCGAGCCCGAGAGCTTCTGAGCCGGTGCCCGCTGCTCTAACCACTAGACCACAGACTTCTGCTGCCAGCAGCACTGCAGACACCACATAGCTTCCGAAAATCTCTTGTTACCAGGAGCCGATTTCGAGGAGGTTACCTCCTCGCCTCTTCTGAACTCCGGGTTGAATACGGCTCGTTTCGCACGATTTTCTCTCAAAGATGCAGGCGCGGGCTGGCGTCGAATGGGTTGCCTACCCATAAGGCGCCGATTGAACAATTCACAATTCCTTGCGTAAAATGCGCATTTCTCCCAAACCAAGAACGGTATCGTGTCCAGGCCGACTCTTGTGCACCCCCAGACCAACCCCCGAGGGTGAAATCATCCGAAAATCATCGAAAAAAAATCGATGATCGACCGAGATTCGAACACGACAAAAGCGTCCCGACAGCGTAGTTGGTTTGGGACGGGGGACGGGTATGCTAACCACTACGCTGTCGGTTCGCACACTTTTTGCCGATGCGAAAAGGATTCCGTATCTACCGGCCTGGACGGGCCCGGCGCGCGCAGAAGAGTTTTCCTTTCCGAATAGGATTCCGAATTTCTCCCTAAGCAAGAACGGTATTGTGCTTCTGGCTTCTGGTATATGTTTCGCAGTGCCTTCAGAGGATTCCCTGTGAATTTCAGCGTGATCTGAGACTTTCGATTTTTGGTCAAATTTCCAAAGGCTATAGCCTTTGCATTTTTAGGGATTTTGGTCCAAAAACATTTTTCCTCCAAATTGACGGGGTTTGTGCAGAGGGGCTCCAGTGCACCCAGAGACCAACCCCGGAGGGTAAAATCATCCGAAAACCGGCGAAAAAAAATTATTAGGTCGACCGAGATTCGAACACGACAAAAGCGTCCCGACAGCGTAGTTGGTTTGGGACGGGGGACGGGTATGCTAACCACTACGCTGTCGGTTCGCACACCTTTTGGCGATGCGAATTAGAATCTCTATCTACCGGCCTGGACGAGCTCCGCGCGGCGCAGAAGAATTTTCTTTTCCCTGTCACTTTTTTAGGGCCCAAAAGATGCAATCGAGGGGGAAAGCTATTTTTCGCATCATACAACTCGAAGGAAAACAGGTATTCTTCTTCTCCCCCAAGAACGTTGCTAAAAATAACAGAAGAAAAAAATGTCTGCGGCACTCGGGTTCGAGCCCGAGAGCTTCTGAGCCGGTGCCCGCTGCTCTAACCACTAGACCACAGACTTCTGCTGCCAGCAGCACTGCAGACACCACATAGCTTCCGAAAATCTCTTGTTACCAGGAGCCGATTTCGAGGAGGTTACCTCCTCGCCTCTTCTGAACTCCGGGTTGAATACGGCTCGTTTCGCACGATTTTCTCTCAAAGATGCAGGCGCGGGCTGGCGTCGAATGGGTTGCCTACCCATAAGGCGCCGATTGAACAATTCACAATTCCTTGCGTAAAATGCGCATTTCTCCCAAACCAAGAACGGTATCGTGTCCAGGCCGACTCTTGTGCACCCCCAGACCAACCCCCGAGGGTGAAATCATCCGAAAATCATCGAAAAAAAATCGATGATCGACCGAGATTCGAACACGACAAAAGCGTCCCGACAGCGTAGTTGGTTTGGGACGGGGGACGGGTATGCTAACCACTACGCTGTCGGTTCGCACACTTTTTGCCGATGCGAAAAGGATTCCGTATCTACCGGCCTGGACGGGCCCGGCGCGCGCAGAAGAGTTTTCCTTTCCGAATAGGATTCCGAATTTCTCCCTAAGCAAGAACGGTATTGTGCTTCTGGCTTCTGGTATATGTTTCGCAGTGCCTTCAGAGGATTCCCTGTGAATTTCAGCGTGATCTGAGACTTTCGATTTTTGGTCAAATTTCCAAAGGCTATAGCCTTTGCATTTTTAGGGATTTTGGTCCAAAAACATTTTTCCTCCAAATTGACGGGGTTTGTGCAGAGGGGCTCCAGTGCACCCAGAGACCAACCCCGGAGGGTAAAATCATCCGAAAACCGGCGAAAAAAAATTATTAGGTCGACCGAGATTCGAACACGACAAAAGCGTCCCGACAGCGTAGTTGGTTTGGGACGGGGGACGGGTATGCTAACCACTACGCTGTCGGTTCGCACACCTTTTGGCGATGCGAATTAGAATCTCTATCTACCGGCCTGGACGAGCTCCGCGCGGCGCAGAAGAATTTTCTTTTCCCTGTCACTTTTTTAGGGCCCAAAAGATGCAATCGAGGGGGAAAGCTATTTTTCGCATCATACAACTCGAAGGAAAACAGGTATTCTTCTTCTCCCCCAAGAACGTTGCTAAAAATAACAGAAGAAAAAAATGTCTGCGGCACTCGGGTTCGAGCCCGAGAGCTTCTGAGCCGGTGCCCGCTGCTCTAACCACTAGACCACAGACTTCTGCTGCCAGCAGCACTGCAGACACCACATAGCTTCCGAAAATCTCTTGTTACCAGGAGCCGATTTCGAGGAGGTTACCTCCTCGCCTCTTCTGAACTCCGGGTTGAATACGGCTCGTTTCGCACGATTTTCTCTCAAAGATGCAGGCGCGGGCTGGCGTCGAATGGGTTGCCTACCCATAAGGCGCCGATTGAACAATTCACAATTCCTTGCGTAAAATGCGCATTTCTCCCAAACCAAGAACGGTATCGTGTCCAGGCCGACTCTTGTGCACCCCCAGACCAACCCCCGAGGGTGAAATCATCCGAAAATCATCGAAAAAAAATCGATGATCGACCGAGATTCGAACACGACAAAAGCGTCCCGACAGCGTAGTTGGTTTGGGACGGGGGACGGGTATGCTAACCACTACGCTGTCGGTTCGCACACCTTTTGGCGATGCGAATTAGAATCTCTATCTACCGGCCTGGACGAGCTCCGCGCGGCGCAGAAGAATTTTCTTTTCCCTGTCACTTTTTTAGGGCCCAAAAGATGCAATCGAGGGGGAAAGCTATTTTTCGCATCATACAACTCGAAGGAAAACAGGTATTCTTCTTCTCCCCCAAGAACGTTGCTAAAAATAACAGAAGAAAAAAATGTCTGCGGCACTCGGGTTCGAGCCCGAGAGCTTCTGAGCCGGTGCCCGCTGCTCTAACCACTAGACCACAGACTTCTGCTGCCAGCAGCACTGCAGACACCACATAGCTTCCGAAAATCTCTTGTTACCAGGAGCCGATTTCGAGGAGGTTACCTCCTCGCCTCTTCTGAACTCCGGGTTGAATACGGCTCGTTTCGCACGATTTTCTCTCAAAGATGCAGGCGCGGGCTGGCGTCGAATGGGTTGCCTACCCATAAGGCGCCGATTGAACAATTCACAATTCCTTGCGTAAAATGCGCATTTCTCCCAAACCAAGAACGGTATCGTGTCCAGGCCGACTCTTGTGCACCCCCAGACCAACCCCCGAGGGTGAAATCATCCGAAAATCATCGAAAAAAAATCGATGATCGACCGAGATTCGAACACGACAAAAGCGTCCCGACAGCGTAGTTGGTTTGGGACGGGGGACGGGTATGCTAACCACTACGCTGTCGGTTCGCACACTTTTTGCCGATGCGAAAAGGATTCCGTATCTACCGGCCTGGACGGGCCCGGCGCGCGCAGAAGAGTTTTCCTTTCCGAATAGGATTCCGAATTTCTCCCTAAGCAAGAACGGTATTGTGCTTCTGGCTTCTGGTATATGTTTCGCAGTGCCTTCAGAGGATTCCCTGTGAATTTCAGCGTGATCTGAGACTTTCGATTTTTGGTCAAATTTCCAAAGGCTATAGCCTTTGCATTTTTAGGGATTTTGGTCCAAAAACATTTTTCCTCCAAATTGACGGGGTTTGTGCAGAGGGGCTCCAGTGCACCCAGAGACCAACCCCGGAGGGTAAAATCATCCGAAAACCGGCGAAAAAAAATTATTAGGTCGACCGAGATTCGAACACGACAAAAGCGTCCCGACAGCGTAGTTGGTTTGGGACGGGGGACGGGTATGCTAACCACTACGCTGTCGGTTCGCACACCTTTTGGCGATGCGAATTAGAATCTCTATCTACCGGCCTGGACGAGCTCCGCGCGGCGCAGAAGAATTTTCTTTTCCCTGTCACTTTTTTAGGGCCCAAAAGATGCAATCGAGGGGGAAAGCTATTTTTCGCATCATACAACTCGAAGGAAAACAGGTATTCTTCTTCTCCCCCAAGAACGTTGCTAAAAATAACAGAAGAAAAAAATGTCTGCGGCACTCGGGTTCGAGCCCGAGAGCTTCTGAGCCGGTGCCCGCTGCTCTAACCACTAGACCACAGACTTCTGCTGCCAGCAGCACTGCAGACACCACATAGCTTCCGAAAATCTCTTGTTACCAGGAGCCGATTTCGAGGAGGTTACCTCCTCGCCTCTTCTGAACTCCGGGTTGAATACGGCTCGTTTCGCACGATTTTCTCTCAAAGATGCAGGCGCGGGCTGGCGTCGAATGGGTTGCCTACCCATAAGGCGCCGATTGAACAATTCACAATTCCTTGCGTAAAATGCGCATTTCTCCCAAACCAAGAACGGTATCGTGTCCAGGCCGACTCTTGTGCACCCCCAGACCAACCCCCGAGGGTGAAATCATCCGAAAATCATCGAAAAAAAATCGATGATCGACCGAGATTCGAACACGACAAAAGCGTCCCGACAGCGTAGTTGGTTTGGGACGGGGGACGGGTATGCTAACCACTACGCTGTCGGTTCGCACACTTTTTGCCGATGCGAAAAGGATTCCGTATCTACCGGCCTGGACGGGCCCGGCGCGCGCAGAAGAGTTTTCCTTTCCGAATAGGATTCCGAATTTCTCCCTAAGCAAGAACGGTATTGTGCTTCTGGCTTCTGGTATATGTTTCGCAGTGCCTTCAGAGGATTCCCTGTGAATTTCAGCGTGATCTGAGACTTTCGATTTTTGGTCAAATTTCCAAAGGCTATAGCCTTTGCATTTTTAGGGATTTTGGTCCAAAAACATTTTTCCTCCAAATTGACGGGGTTTGTGCAGAGGGGCTCCAGTGCACCCAGAGACCAACCCCGGAGGGTAAAATCATCCGAAAACCGGCGAAAAAAAATTATTAGGTCGACCGAGATTCGAACACGACAAAAGCGTCCCGACAGCGTAGTTGGTTTGGGACGGGGGACGGGTATGCTAACCACTACGCTGTCGGTTCGCACACCTTTTGGCGATGCGAATTAGAATCTCTATCTACCGGCCTGGACGAGCTCCGCGCGGCGCAGAAGAATTTTCTTTTCCCTGTCACTTTTTTAGGGCCCAAAAGATGCAATCGAGGGGGAAAGCTATTTTTCGCATCATACAACTCGAAGGAAAACAGGTATTCTTCTTCTCCCCCAAGAACGTTGCTAAAAATAACAAAAAAAAAGAAGAAAAAAAATGTCTGCGGCACTCGGGTTCGAGCCCGAGAGCTTCTGAGCCGGTGCCCGCTGCTCTAACCACTAGACCACAGACTTCTGCTGCCAGCAGCACTGCAGACACCACATAGCTTCCGAAAATCTCTTGTTACCAGGAGCCGATTTCGAGGAGGTTACCTCCTCGCCTCTTCTGAACTCCGGGTTGAATACGGCTCGTTTCGCACGATTTTCTCTCAAAGATGCAGGCGCGGGCTGGCGTCGAATGGGTTGCCTACCCATAAGGCGCCGATTGAACAATTCACAATTCCTTGCGTAAAATGCGCATTTCTCCCAAACCAAGAACGGTATCGTGTCCAGGCCGACTCTTGTGCACCCCCAGACCAACCCCCGAGGGTGAAATCATCCGAAAATCATCGAAAAAAAATCGATGATCGACCGAGATTCGAACACGACAAAAGCGTCCCGACAGCGTAGTTGGTTTGGGACGGGGGACGGGTATGCTAACCACTACGCTGTCGGTTCGCACACTTTTTGCCGATGCGAAAAGGATTCCGTATCTACCGGCCTGGACGGGCCCGGCGCGCGCAGAAGAGTTTTCCTTTCCGAATAGGATTCCGAATTTCTCCCTAAGCAAGAACGGTATTGTGCTTCTGGCTTCTGGTATATGTTTCGCAGTGCCTTCAGAGGATTCCCTGTGAATTTCAGCGTGATCTGAGACTTTCGATTTTTGGTCAAATTTCCAAAGGCTATAGCCTTTGCATTTTTAGGGATTTTGGTCCAAAAACATTTTTCCTCCAAATTGACGGGGTTTGTGCAGAGGGGCTCCAGTGCACCCAGAGACCAACCCCGGAGGGTAAAATCATCCGAAAACCGGCGAAAAAAAATTATTAGGTCGACCGAGATTCGAACACGACAAAAGCGTCCCGACAGCGTAGTTGGTTTGGGACGGGGGACGGGTATGCTAACCACTACGCTGTCGGTTCGCACACCTTTTGGCGATGCGAATTAGAATCTCTATCTACCGGCCTGGACGAGCTCCGCGCGGCGCAGAAGAATTTTCTTTTCCCTGTCACTTTTTTAGGGCCCAAAAGATGCAATCGAGGGGGAAAGCTATTTTTCGCATCATACAACTCGAAGGAAAACAGGTATTCTTCTTCTCCCCCAAGAACGTTGCTAAAAATAACAAAAGAAGAAAAAAAATGTCTGCGGCACTCGGGTTCGAGCCCGAGAGCTTCTGAGCCGGTGCCCGCTGCTCTAACCACTAGACCACAGACTTCTGCTGCCAGCAGCACTGCAGACACCACATAGCTTCCGAAAATCTCTTGTTACCAGGAGCCGATTTCGAGGAGGTTACCTCCTCGCCTCTTCTGAACTCCGGGTTGAATACGGCTCGTTTCGCACGATTTTCTCTCAAAGATGCAGGCGCGGGCTGGCGTCGAATGGGTTGCCTACCCATAAGGCGCCGATTGAACAATTCACAATTCCTTGCGTAAAATGCGCATTTCTCCCAAACCAAGAACGGTATCGTGTCCAGGCCGACTCTTGTGCACCCCCAGACCAACCCCCGAGGGTGAAATCATCCGAAAATCATCGAAAAAAAATCGATGATCGACCGAGATTCGAACACGACAAAAGCGTCCCGACAGCGTAGTTGGTTTGGGACGGGGGACGGGTATGCTAACCACTACGCTGTCGGTTCGCACACCTTTTGGCGATGCGAATTAGAATCTCTATCTACCGGCCTGGACGAGCTCCGCGCGGCGCAGAAGAATTTTCTTTTCCCTGTCACTTTTTTAGGGCCCAAAAGATGCAATCGAGGGGGAAAGCTATTTTTCGCATCATACAACTCGAAGGAAAACAGGTATTCTTCTTCTCCCCCAAGAACGTTGCTAAAAATAACAAAGAAGAAAAAAATGTCTGCGGCACTCGGGTTCGAGCCCGAGAGCTTCTGAGCCGGTGCCCGCTGCTCTAACCACTAGACCACAGACTTCTGCTGCCAGCAGCACTGCAGACACCACATAGCTTCCGAAAATCTCTTGTTACCAGGAGCCGATTTCGAGGAGGTTACCTCCTCGCCTCTTCTGAACTCCGGGTTGAATACGGCTCGTTTCGCACGATTTTCTCTCAAAGATGCAGGCGCGGGCTGGCGTCGAATGGGTTGCCTACCCATAAGGCGCCGATTGAACAATTCACAATTCCTTGCGTAAAATGCGCATTTCTCCCAAACCAAGAACGGTATCGTGTCCAGGCCGACTCTTGTGCACCCCCAGACCAACCCCCGAGGGTGAAATCATCCGAAAATCATCGAAAAAAAATCGATGATCGACCGAGATTCGAACACGACAAAAGCGTCCCGACAGCGTAGTTGGTTTGGGACGGGGGACGGGTATGCTAACCACTACGCTGTCGGTTCGCACACTTTTTGCCGATGCGAAAAGGATTCCGTATCTACCGGCCTGGACGGGCCCGGCGCGCGCAGAAGAGTTTTCCTTTCCGAATAGGATTCCGAATTTCTCCCTAAGCAAGAACGGTATTGTGCTTCTGGCTTCTGGTATATGTTTCGCAGTGCCTTCAGAGGATTCCCTGTGAATTTCAGCGTGATCTGAGACTTTCGATTTTTGGTCAAATTTCCAAAGGCTATAGCCTTTGCATTTTTAGGGATTTTGGTCCAAAAACATTTTTCCTCCAAATTGACGGGGTTTGTGCAGAGGGGCTCCAGTGCACCCAGAGACCAACCCCGGAGGGTAAAATCATCCGAAAACCGGCGAAAAAAAATTATTAGGTCGACCGAGATTCGAACACGACAAAAGCGTCCCGACAGCGTAGTTGGTTTGGGACGGGGGACGGGTATGCTAACCACTACGCTGTCGGTTCGCACACCTTTTGGCGATGCGAATTAGAATCTCTATCTACCGGCCTGGACGAGCTCCGCGCGGCGCAGAAGAATTTTCTTTTCCCTGTCACTTTTTTAGGGCCCAAAAGATGCAATCGAGGGGGAAAGCTATTTTTCGCATCATACAACTCGAAGGAAAACAGGTATTCTTCTTCTCCCCCAAGAACGTTGCTAAAAATAACAAAGAAGAAAAAAATGTCTGCGGCACTCGGGTTCGAGCCCGAGAGCTTCTGAGCCGGTGCCCGCTGCTCTAACCACTAGACCACAGACTTCTGCTGCCAGCAGCACTGCAGACACCACATAGCTTCCGAAAATCTCTTGTTACCAGGAGCCGATTTCGAGGAGGTTACCTCCTCGCCTCTTCTGAACTCCGGGTTGAATACGGCTCGTTTCGCACGATTTTCTCTCAAAGATGCAGGCGCGGGCTGGCGTCGAATGGGTTGCCTACCCATAAGGCGCCGATTGAACAATTCACAATTCCTTGCGTAAAATGCGCATTTCTCCCAAACCAAGAACGGTATCGTGTCCAGGCCGACTCTTGTGCACCCCCAGACCAACCCCCGAGGGTGAAATCATCCGAAAATCATCGAAAAAAAATCGATGATCGACCGAGATTCGAACACGACAAAAGCGTCCCGACAGCGTAGTTGGTTTGGGACGGGGGACGGGTATGCTAACCACTACGCTGTCGGTTCGCACACTTTTTGCCGATGCGAAAAGGATTCCGTATCTACCGGCCTGGACGGGCCCGGCGCGCGCAGAAGAGTTTTCCTTTCCGAATAGGATTCCGAATTTCTCCCTAAGCAAGAACGGTATTGTGCTTCTGGCTTCTGGTATATGTTTCGCAGTGCCTTCAGAGGATTCCCTGTGAATTTCAGCGTGATCTGAGACTTTCGATTTTTGGTCAAATTTCCAAAGGCTATAGCCTTTGCATTTTTAGGGATTTTGGTCCAAAAACATTTTTCCTCCAAATTGACGGGGTTTGTGCAGAGGGGCTCCAGTGCACCCAGAGACCAACCCCGGAGGGTAAAATCATCCGAAAACCGGCGAAAAAAAATTATTAGGTCGACCGAGATTCGAACACGACAAAAGCGTCCCGACAGCGTAGTTGGTTTGGGACGGGGGACGGGTATGCTAACCACTACGCTGTCGGTTCGCACACCTTTTGGCGATGCGAATTAGAATCTCTATCTACCGGCCTGGACGAGCTCCGCGCGGCGCAGAAGAATTTTCTTTTCCCTGTCACTTTTTTAGGGCCCAAAAGATGCAATCGAGGGGGAAAGCTATTTTTCGCATCATACAACTCGAAGGAAAACAGGTATTCTTCTTCTCCCCCAAGAACGTTGCTAAAAATAACAAAGAAGAAAAAAAATGTCTGCGGCACTCGGGTTCGAGCCCGAGAGCTTCTGAGCCGGTGCCCGCTGCTCTAACCACTAGACCACAGACTTCTGCTGCCAGCAGCACTGCAGACACCACATAGCTTCCGAAAATCTCTTGTTACCAGGAGCCGATTTCGAGGAGGTTACCTCCTCGCCTCTTCTGAACTCCGGGTTGAATACGGCTCGTTTCGCACGATTTTCTCTCAAAGATGCAGGCGCGGGCTGGCGTCGAATGGGTTGCCTACCCATAAGGCGCCGATTGAACAATTCACAATTCCTTGCGTAAAATGCGCATTTCTCCCAAACCAAGAACGGTATCGTGTCCAGGCCGACTCTTGTGCACCCCCAGACCAACCCCCGAGGGTGAAATCATCCGAAAATCATCGAAAAAAAATCGATGATCGACCGAGATTCGAACACGACAAAAGCGTCCCGACAGCGTAGTTGGTTTGGGACGGGGGACGGGTATGCTAACCACTACGCTGTCGGTTCGCACACTTTTTGCCGATGCGAAAAGGATTCCGTATCTACCGGCCTGGACGGGCCCGGCGCGCGCAGAAGAGTTTTCCTTTCCGAATAGGATTCCGAATTTCTCCCTAAGCAAGAACGGTATTGTGCTTCTGGCTTCTGGTATATGTTTCGCAGTGCCTTCAGAGGATTCCCTGTGAATTTCAGCGTGATCTGAGACTTTCGATTTTTGGTCAAATTTCCAAAGGCTATAGCCTTTGCATTTTTAGGGATTTTGGTCCAAAAACATTTTTCCTCCAAATTGACGGGGTTTGTGCAGAGGGGCTCCAGTGCACCCAGAGACCAACCCCGGAGGGTAAAATCATCCGAAAACCGGCGAAAAAAAATTATTAGGTCGACCGAGATTCGAACACGACAAAAGCGTCCCGACAGCGTAGTTGGTTTGGGACGGGGGACGGGTATGCTAACCACTACGCTGTCGGTTCGCACACCTTTTGGCGATGCGAATTAGAATCTCTATCTACCGGCCTGGACGAGCTCCGCGCGGCGCAGAAGAATTTTCTTTTCCCTGTCACTTTTTTAGGGCCCAAAAGATGCAATCGAGGGGGAAAGCTATTTTTCGCATCATACAACTCGAAGGAAAACAGGTATTCTTCTTCTCCCCCAAGAACGTTGCTAAAAATAACAAACAAGAAAAAAAATGTCTGCGGCACTCGGGTTCGAGCCCGAGAGCTTCTGAGCCGGTGCCCGCTGCTCTAACCACTAGACCACAGACTTCTGCTGCCAGCAGCACTGCAGACACCACATAGCTTCCGAAAATCTCTTGTTACCAGGAGCCGATTTCGAGGAGGTTACCTCCTCGCCTCTTCTGAACTCCGGGTTGAATACGGCTCGTTTCGCACGATTTTCTCTCAAAGATGCAGGCGCGGGCTGGCGTCGAATGGGTTGCCTACCCATAAGGCGCCGATTGAACAATTCACAATTCCTTGCGTAAAATGCGCATTTCTCCCAAACCAAGAACGGTATCGTGTCCAGGCCGACTCTTGTGCACCCCCAGACCAACCCCCTGAGGGTGAAATCATCCGAAAATCATCGAAAAAAAATCGATGATCGACCGAGATTCGAACACGACAAAAGCGTCCCGACAGCGTAGTTGGTTTGGGACGGGGGACGGGTATGCTAACCACTACGCTGTCGGTTCGCACACTTTTTGCCGATGCGAAAAGGATTCCGTATCTACCGGCCTGGACGGGCCCGGCGCACGCAGAAGAGTTTCCCTTTCCGAAAAGGATTCCGAATTTCTCCCTAAGCAAGAACGGTATTGTGCTTCTGGCTTCTGGTATATGTTTCGCAGTGCCTTCAGAGGATTCCCTGTGAATTTCAGCGTGATCTGAGACTTTCGATTTTTGGTCAAATTTCCAAAGGCTATAGCCTTTGCATTTTTAGGGATTTTGGTCCAAAAACATTTTTCCTCCAAATTGACGGGGTTTGTGCAGAGTGGCTCCAGTGCACCCAGAGACCAACCCCGGAGGGTAAAATCATCCGAAAACCGGCGAAAAAAAATTATTAGGTCGACCGAGATTCGAACACGACAAAAGCGTCCCGACAGCGTAGTTGGTTTGGGACGGGGGACGGGTATGCTAACCACTACGCTGTCGGTTCGCACACCTTTTGGCGATGCGAATTAGAATCTCTATCTACCGGCCTGGACGAGCTCCGCGCGGCGCAGAAGAATTTTCTTTTCCCTGTCACTTTTTTAGGGCCCAAAAGATGCAATCGAGGGGGAAAGCTATTTTTCGCATCATACAACTCGAAGGAAAACAGGTATTCTTCTTCTCACCCAAGAACGTTGCTAAAAATAACAACAACAAAAAAAAAAATGTCTGCGGCACTCGGGTTCGAGCCCGAGAGCTTCTGAGCCGGTGCCCGCTGCTCTAACCACTAGACCACAGACTTCTGCTGCCAGCAGCACTGCAGACACCACATAGCTTCCGAAAATCTCTTGTTACCAGGAGCCGATTTCGAGGAGGTTACCTCCTCGCCTCTTCTGAACTCCGGGTTGAATACGGCTCGTTTCGCACGATTTTCTCTCAAAGATGCAGGCGCGGGCTGGCGTCGAATGGGTTGCCTACCCATAAGGCGCCGATTGAACAATTCACAATTCCTTGCGTAAAATGCGCATTTCTCCCAAACCAAGAACGGTATCGTGTCCAGGCCGACTCTTGTGCACCCCCAGACCAACCCCTGAGGGTGAAATCATCCGAAAATCATCGAAAAAAAATCGATGATCGACCGAGATTCGAACACGACAAAAGCGTCCCGACAGCGTAGTTGGTTTGGGACGGGGGACGGGTATGCTAACCACTACGCTGTCGGTTCGCACACTTTTTGCCGATGCGAAAAGGATTCCGTATCTACCGGCCTGGACGGGCCCGGCGCACGCAGAAGAGTTTCCCTTTCCGAAAAGGATTCCGAATTTCTCCCTAAGCAAGAACGGTATTGTGCTTCTGGCTTCTGGTATATGTTTCGCAGTGCCTTCAGAGGATTCCCTGTGAATTTCAGCGTGATCTGAGACTTTCGATTTTTGGTCAAATTTCCAAAGGCTATAGCCTTTGCATTTTTAGGGATTTTGGTCCAAAAACATTTTTCCTCCAAATTGACGGGGTTTGTGCAGAGGGGCTCCAGTCCACCCAGAGACCAACCCCGGAGGGTAAAATCATCCGAAAACCGGCGAAAAAAAATTATTGGGTCGACCGAGATTCGAACACGACAAAAGCGTCCCGACAGCGTAGTTGGTTTGGGACGGGGGACGGGTATGCTCGTTCGTGTATAGAGGCCTGAAGAGGATGAGCTATTTTAAGCATTATTGACCTCGACAAAAACAAGGTATTCTTCTGCTTAGCCAACACCGTCGCGAAAATATGTTAATCATAATAAAAACATTTTCTAAGTTGGGATTTGAACCCGGGCTCACAGGAGCGCATGTCCGTTGCACTGACCAGTACGCCACAGGCTATTAGCGCTGCGAGTAGGATCAGGCTTGGCGATCCGCTTTTTCACGATTTTCTCTCAAACGCGTTGCCGGGGGCTGGCGTCGAATGGGTTGCCTATCCATCAGGCGCCTACACTGTAAAAAAAAAAGTGTTGTTCGTAGACAGCGTTTGGGTTGCTAATTTTTTTAATCACACGCGCTGTTACCAAACCAGATTTATCGCAATCCAACAACACACCTGTTCACTGACAACTTTATTGTAACGTAACAACAAAATTTGTCAAGAAACCGCGCCCAAAAAATTAACTGTCAGACAACAAAATTTGCTGTTGTGGAACAACTTTACTGTCGAATGACAACAGGGTTGTTAGAAAACAATAACAGCTGTTTCAAAACAACAAAGTTGTCAGGACCCGACGACACTGCAAACTGTTAATCGACAGCATTTGTTGTATTGGAACAACTTCCCTGTCAAATGACAACGTACCTGTTCAAAAACAGTAAAAACTGTTTGAGAACAGCAAATTTGTTGGGACTTTCCGTGAAGGTTGGATGTCAATCTACAACATTTGCTGTCTTAGAACAACTTTCTTGTTGAACGATTTGCTAAAGACTGGTGTTGTTTGTCAAACATAATTTTGTTCGAAAACAATCACATATAGGTAAAAAAATTAGCAACCCAAAAACTGTTAGCCGACAACCGCATATTATTGTTTTTATTCAGATATGAAGTCTGTTCTGAATGTTCTGAAACAACCACCTCGTCTAATAACAACACCGTTATCACACGGAATTTCATCATATGACAGCGATTTTTAACAGTGTATTCAACAATTCACTTTTCATCGCGTAAAAAGCAAATTTCTCTTAAACCAAATCTGAGACTTTCGAATTTTGGTCAAATTTGCAAAGGCATGTTTAGGGATTTTGGTCCAGAAAAAATTTTCCTCCAAATTGACGGGGTTTGTGCAGGGGAGCTCTAGTGCACCCAGAGACCAACCCCCGAGCATGTCACGGTTTTCTAACGACAACTTCATGCTACAAGGGCGCCCATTTATTAATTTTACACTGGAAAAACAAAGGTAGGACTTAATGCCTCTCTAGTGGTGTGAAATTTCAATGCCTTTGCAAAGGCACGAAATTGTCCAAAGGCATTAAAATTTAACACCTTTGGGCAGTTTTAATGCCTTTGCAGGGGTGCAAATTTTTAATGCCTTGGTAAAGGTATTAAAACCCTTCTCGTCCTACCTTTGTTATTCCAGTGTATTCTTGCGTAAAAAGCGGATTTCGCCAAAATTTGGTCCGGTATCGTGCTTCTTGCGACTGGTGTGAGTTTCACAGAGCGTAAAGAGGGTTCCCTGTTAATTTAGGCCTGATTTCAGTCCTTCGAGTTTTTCTTCAAATTTGCAATGGCTGTGCGTACCGCTATCTTAGATGGTTAACGCACATTTCCTCTGTCCCAAATAATCGAGACGTTTTGCACGTTCAATTCAACCCCCCTCCCTTTTCCTTGCATTCTTAACGAGCCGATGATAGAGGATGCCCAGAGGAATCGACGAGCGCGCGTTCCAATCCTGCTTGCTTTGGCACATTTTCTTTCTTTAAGAATCTTTGACATTGTAGAATATTTGTCATTTCTCTTCCACGCCGATGACGAGCGGAAATTGACGGGATGAAAGTTGCATCCATGGATTTTCAACTGTGTGTAGTGATACACATATGGTTGCGTCATAGGGTTCCAGAATAAATCTCGTGAATTTTCTCTGATTGCCAGATTTTTTTCCCTTTTTTCTATTTTTCGCTCTTTTACTAATGCAATTCCCATGGTCAGCTGGAGAAGAACATATTGAGTCTGATATGGCAGCAAATATGAAATATTGAAAGACAAAAAAGGTAAGCTGTTGCCCGCCTGCTAGTGGATATCAAATTTTTCGGACTTGTTTCGAAATTTTTCTGAAATGGTACAGGCAGGCCAGGCAGGCTGTCCTGACGTTCAAACCACGCAGATAAATCACAGTATTAAGTGCATTGCAGGTCAAGTAATACACAATCTCAGGGAAATCAAATTTATTGAGGAGATTACATACATACATTACTCTCAGAGACAGGCTGACTTGGCGCCGGCGCCAGCATGCGCCTGAAGGTGAGGTTGACTCGCAGCCCGGGACAGGTCTTGCGGGGTGGCAGCGAGTGGTACCACACCCGATTGGTAGGCGGGTTCATTAGGAGCAGCGAACCGTGTTCCAAAGTCAGCTTCACTGGAAGGTTTCAAGATAACGTGAATATGAGGCATAGTTTCAAAGAAAAGGGAAAAAAAAGAAAGAGAAAGGAAAATAATCATTGCCTGAAAAAGGTCAAGCGTGCTCCGATGTTTATCGAGGGGTACCTCACTTCGGCCAATCAGTGTACGGTCCCAAAAATAATCATTTTCCAATCACGATCCAGTCATTTACCAATCATTCCAATCATTCCAATCATTTCCAATCATTTTCAATCAGTCCGATCTCTACCCATCGTTCAAAATCATTCCAATCATGTCCGATCACTTTCCAATCATGTCCGATCACTTTCCAATCATGTCCAATCAGCTGCATTCATATCCAATCAGCTGCATTCATATCCAGTCATGAAAAAAAAATTCTGAAAAGAAGTGAACCCAAATCTAAATCTTCGCACAAGTTTTGAGTCACACATTTCGAACTAAATTTTATACTCGCGCCTGTTCTCCCGCGTCTTTGCTGATGACACGGTTTCCTGCTACGTGAGAATAGCGCATCGCGTTCCGACTCCGAGTCTGGCTCTGGCAACGTTCGTTTGGCGCGCAGGACATCGTCTGAGTTTTTCGTTTCGCCGTTTCGTTTTCATGTGGGGAGTTTTTGATGTGGTGTATGGATAAGGCTTTGTGAGTTATAAAGTTAGTACCCGAGGGCTTGTTGATTCTGTGTTCTTGAATGTACTTTCTACATTTTGAATTAAAACAGTCTTCTGTCTACCTCAAAGAATCTTTTTGACATAGCCACTATTATTCTGCTTCAGCTCAGATGTAAATCAACTTTTTGGGGAGACATTTGCTGACAGGGTTTTCGCGATGCCCTTCACAAACTTTTATTAAAACAAAAAATCAACTGAGAGAAAAGGAAAAGGGGCGGAGCTGCGTTTTTCGGCGGCAATGAATCGGCGAAGAAATGTTGGTTGGGTTGCCTATGCAGAACGGCGACTTGCCGTGTAAAATGTATTGCCTACCTACTCGGCGTTATCGGTCCAACATGACATTTTCTGGCCCTATGGTTCTGGGTTGGTTTTGTATTCTGCTCTTCTTTTCACCCTCCCAATCAAGGCCTTTCACCACTCCAATCAAATTCCAATCAAGTTCCAATCAATTTCCGATCAAGTTCCAATCACTCCAATCAATTTCAAATCAAGTTCCAATCACTCCAATCAATTTCCAATCAAGTTCCAGTCACTCCAGTCAAGTTCCATTCACTCCAATCGCACTGACCATTTCCCATCATTCCCGATCAACCCAGTCGTGTCCAATCTTTTCCAGTCAAGTCTGCCTCCAATCAGTGTACGCACATAGGAGGAGTGAGGTACCCCTCGATGTTTATGGTTGTTCTGGTTTTTCGTGATTTTCCTTGATTTTAACTGTATCTTTTTCTAAGTTTTCTTGTTTTTTTCGGATTTTTCTAGATTGTTTTTCTGTTTTTTCCCCCTGCTGATATTTTCCTGATTTTGTCTTAGGGTGTAGGCTGACCTGAGGGGATGTCCTTCTTGTGCGGCCGGGGCCGGCGCGCCTCCCGGTGCCTGAAGACGAAGTCCCGGGGCTGGCCGAGCGACAGAGAGGCGATGGGCGCCGCGGGGTCGAGCTCCTTCTCGGCGTCCTGGTGCTCCCCCATGTGGTCGGCGCCGTCGCGGTACCTGTGCAGGAGGACGCGATGCACGGTAAAAACACATGTCTGAGATTTTGACGGAAAAGGGGACACCCTGAGGAACTCACTACATCTGAGGAAAACTCGAGGGGATCACTCATAGAAAATGTGTACCATGATTTTTTTTTCATTTTTTTTTCCTTTTTCGTTTTGATTTTTAAATGAAAATTTTTACTTTTCAGTTTTCTGTTCATTTGTTCTCGATTTTGGGGATTTTTCTGTATCTTTCTTCTTCTTCTTTATTATTATTATTATTATTATTATTATTATTATTATTATTATTATTATTATTATTATTATTATTATTATTATTATTATTTATTTTTTTGGAGGGGGGGGGGGGAGAGGGGCGGACAAGCCCCCCCTCGACCGGAGGTTTACCGATAAAGTCTTGGCGGAAGTGTTTCGTCACCTACCGGTTGATGAGGACGAAGTTGAAGCTGGTGCCGGCGGTCTTCTCCACGGCGGCGCGCAGGGCGAGCAGCGGCTCAGGCCAGGGCCTCGACGGCACCGTCCGACCCGAGAACTTGTAGCTCAGCCCGGGGTCGCCGAACGAGCACTGCAACACACGTATTAGCTGCATAGGCACTACGTGAAATATTAGCAGACTAAGCTAATTTCTTTGCTGTACTGGAATACGCTTGATCTGGCACAGCAAACGCTGGTAGCTTTATCAGACAAAAATTAGCCGAGAGAGGTAATATTTTCAGCTGGTGCCATAATAGCTAATTTATTAGCTCTAATAGCGATTTTTTTTTTTCGTGCAGGTAGGAGTGCTCATGCATAACTTACGTACAAATTTGTTTCGTAGCTGTGCATTTTTTAGGCACGAAGTAGCCTTATGGTTTTGTGTCAGGATGCGATTTTTGTTTTTAGGCGCGAAGTAGCCTTATGGTTTTGTCGGTGGATCCGATTTTTTTTTTTTATTAGCACGGCCCCTTGCCTAAATTCTAATCCCTCTATACGATTTTGATAAGACTAGGCTAACAGGTAGAACTCAAATTGCTTAGTTCACTGAGACGCCAGCCCAAAGTTCGTGGCCAATTTTGAGAAATTTCGATCTAAAATCTCTGTTTCTATGGTACACGGTGGAGAGAGATCTCTCCACCGTGCTATGGTAATACTCGACTTGTCACGGGAAAACAGCGTGGAAAGGGGAGCCGAGCCGAGTCGCCATTGTTGCGGCTGCTCGACCCCTCGGCGCGGCGCGCAGGGGAGGGGGAACCGTAGCCGGGGACTTGTTGATTCAACTCATGCACAGTAGTTCAAAAAATAAAATTTCGAACCACTCGTCAGAATGAAAATGTAAAAGCAGTGTCCGAATGCCCATAGCCCAACGAGCCTACAATTCGAAAATCAAGTTGATCGGACAATTTTTACTTAGAGATAAACTTCTAAATCGTTTGAGCTAGAAATCTAAAATTTGGCATGTGATTTGTGCCTACCAGGATTTCGTGAAATCGCATCTTTTCTTCTGGCATAATTATGCAAGAATTAGCACATAACTATGTGCCAGAAATTTTACGTAAGACTTCACGTCAGCTATGTAACGGCCTACCACATTCGCCCGTAAGGCGCCATGGCCCCTGCATCGCTGATGAGTATGCAATCCCGCAACACTGACGCATTCAAAGAAACACCCGGCACACACTAGCACATAAAACTTCTCAGTGCACACAGGCGCATCTTGCCGCTCGGGTACCTGCTGGCGGGGAATGTCGTGCCACTTTCCAAAGACGAACACTTTGGCCAGCTCCCCCGTGAAGTAGTCCACGTGGAGCTCCAGGTCGGCGAGGGTGCGGTCCGCGGCGGCGCGCCCCAGGAGGCGGCAGTAGTCCACGTCCAGCCCGTCGGCCGAGATCTTCCGCCACGACGGCGGCCGCTCCAGGGCCTCGGCCAGGACCGCGGCGAGGGGGAGGGGCGTCATCGGGGAGCTCGTCCTGGCGCGGCCCAGCTGCCGGCGGCCCCGGCCCGCGCCGCCCTGTTCTTCATCGCCCTCGGGGTCGCCGCCGCAGGCCTTGCGCTTGGACGGACAGGCCATCGGCACCGCACGCACCGGCAGCGGCCGCGCATCCTGAGAGACAACGCGGGGATGGGTCATGGTATGGGATCGATCAAAAGCCGAGAATCCTTCACTATAAATTCAAGCGTACTCTGCAAATCCAAGTGAGGAACTGTTTGACAGTTAAAAGTGTAGAACACGAAAATAAAAAGATGAGCTATCAGAGTTAATATATCAGCTAAAATGGCACCAGCTGAAAATATTCCCTCTCTCAGCTAATTTTTGCCTGAAAAAGCTACTAGCGTTTCCTATACGAGATCAGGCGTTTTCCAGTACAACAGAAACATCAGCTGAGGCAGCTAATATTTCACCTAGTGCCCATCCAGCTAATACGTCTTTTTTTTCTTTTCCGTGAACTAAAAAGTTCTGCAGTTGCAAGTGCACCTTTCTGACTAAGATAGAAAATGTTTTTTCGGAGGACACCATCATCTTCGTCTTGAAATTCTCGTTCAAACGAGTATATGGTTGATAGGGTTGCGGCTTAAATTGAAACAGGTACGCAAAAGAATACGAATTCCCAAAATTTCATTTAAGGACTCATAGCCGTTTCAATTTAAGCCGCAACCCTAACAACCATGTACTCGTTTGAACGAGAATTTCAAGACGAAGATGATGGTGTCCTCGGAAAAAAAACATTTTCCATCTTAGTCAGAAAGGTGCACTTGCAACTGCAGAACATTTTAGTTCTACACTTAAAACTGTCAAACAGTTCGTCACTTGGATTTGCAGAGTGCACCGATTTTTCTGATAATTTTTTTTTTCGTGATTAAAAAAAAATATCTGAATTTTTCTTGATATTTTTCTGACTTTCTCCTGATTTTCCTTCAGGTTGTACACTGATTTTTTTGAGTAAAGGACCCCTCGTCCAAATCCATCTTCGTTATTCCCCACTATGAATATTCCCTCGTGTACGAAATATTTAAAGCAGAAGCAATCATGATGAAATGACCTGTGCTATTTGAGAAATTTTCAAATTGGCTGCGCTTGAAATTAACTACGATAGTTACATCCTCTGGTACTTTAAAATTTAAAAATTCGGATGTACCGGGTGTTTCTTTGAATGCGTAACAGCGTTGCGGGATTACATACTCACCAGCGCTGGGGCCATAGCACCTTACGGGCGAATGGGGTAGGCAAACCCGGAACACTGTTACGCATTCAAAGAAACACCCGGTACTACTCATTATATATTTTCTGAGGACTGCTTAAAATTTTCTATGATTGATTACTGATTAAATTATTTTGTCATCCAACCGAAAATTGTCAGTGACAAGACTACACTGATAATCCAAGAGTTCAACCCTTCAACACTTTAAAGTGTTCAAATACCATTTAAACATACAAATGTGTTCAACAGAGTTGTTGTATACACTTACAAGTGTTCAACTCCCCAGTTACACACTTCCTTAGCTTGGACGCACTGTATCGGGGAAGTGTGCAACTGGGGAGTTGAACACTTGCAAGTGCACATCTGAATTGAACACGGTGAAACCAGAACCTCGGAATTCAAGGACGCTTTTGCCATATCCAAGGGCCGTGCATCGGAATCAAGGACTAGTCCTGGGATAATGGCCATTTTCGGGCTTTTTGACCATATCCAAGGACCAGTCCTGGGAAACGGCCAAGGATCCGGAATGATGGACACCCCCGGAGCCGCTCCGGGAGCGGAGGCGGAGGTGGAGGCAGAGCGAGGGGAAAACGACAAAGGTAATCCGGCTGACAGCCGACAGGTAATCCGGCAGGGTATAACCCGGGGAAATTCGAAGTAATCCGGTGGAATCCGGGGAAATTTTAGAGTAATCCGGGGTAATCCGAGGAAAAAAGCACCGTTATCCGGAGGACACTCCAGAGGTAATCCGAGGTAATCCAGGGTAATCCGTAATCCGGCTGACACGAAAATTGACAGTCGTTTCCCCCTCGAGGCAGAGGCGGAGGGGGGGTCTCCTAGTTAGTCAAAATTCAGAGTGGGTTTTGACCCTTGTGAAAGCCGCATCGGTAGGCAGTTTCCCGAAAGGGGTCGCCTGTTAGGTAGGCACGCCGTTACATGCGCGTGTCAGGCGGGTCTGCCTACCTCCAACCTGCCAGGCGCCCGGGCTGCAATTCATGACGCCGGGCGGTGAGAGCAGACCCCAGACCTGACGCTATTGATCGCACCATCCCCCCTATTCCCTCCAAGTAAATGATTCTCTCTAGTTTTCCAATTGTGAGTGAAGGTGGATTTAGTGTTTCTAAGTTGTTGCGTGAAAAAACACGCAGCGTGAAAAAACACGCTGCGTGATTTTTATGACCGGTTGCGACCGGTGTCGTTTGCGGCCATTTCTATGCTGTTCCGCAAAAAGCCGCTAACACATACACTGGATGAGGATGTAAGGTATTAATCAAAATCAATCCCTACTACAAAAATCAGACAGGAACAGACACGAAGACGACGAAATTGACAAAACAAAAGGTGCGAGATGTCATCTGGGCAAGGATAGCGAGACGAAACATGAGCTGACCATTTATATCCCGACGTCCGAACGTCCGCGCAGACGGTGCAGACCTCAAAATCACGAAGCCGCGTGAAAATAAACACGCCGCACCAACCAGCGTGAAAATCAAGCGAGATGCTTTGAAGATGCACGGGCCGCACGGTGGCGATAATACAGCGGGGCGGCGCGGCCACGGAGCAGGTCTTGCTGAGGCCCTTGACGACCAGCCCGCCGTCGTACCCGCACAGCTACGGCGCGCTCGGGGTCAGGGCGCGGCCCCGGAGCAGGTCTTGCTGAGGGCCTTGTCGACCTGCCCGCCGTCGTACCAGTCGTACCCGCACAGCTAGCGAGCGCTCAGTGCTGCCGGGCCGGGCCAGGCGGGGCGGCGCGCGGCGCGGCCTCGGAGCAGGTCTTGCTGAGGGCCTTATTGTCGACCTGCCCGCCGTCGTACCCGCACAGCTACGGCGCGCCCAGTACTGCCGGGCCGGGCCGGGCGGGGCGGCGCGGCCTCGGAGCAGGTCTTGGTGAGGGCCTTGTCGACCTCCCCGCCATCGTACCAGTCGTACCCGCACAGCTAGCGCGAGCTCGCGAAGAAAGTCTATCTACGCTCATGCGAAACCTGTGTAGCTATAGCTCTGTACACCCGACAACCACGAATCGGGGTGGGGATCTCTCCGCCATCAGTCGGTGTAGAGCATGAGCCTGCCGGCGTGCATGGTGGGGGTCGCCTCGCTGGCAGCCGTTCACGGGCGGGTACGACGGCGGGCAGGTCGGCAAGGCTCTCAGCAAGACCTGCTCCGAGGCCGCGCCGCGCGCCGCCCCGCCTGGCCCGGCCCGGCAGCACTGAGCGCTCGCTAGCTGTGCGGGTACGACTGGTACGACGGCGGGCAGGTCGGCAAGGCCCTCAGCAAGACCTGCTCCGAGGTCGCGCCGCGCGCCGCCCCGCCTGGCCCGGCCCGGCAGCACTGAGCGCTCGCTAGCTGTGCGTGTACGACTGGTACGAGGGCGGGCAGGTCGACAAGGCCCTCAGCAAGACCTGCTCCGGGGCCGCGCCCCGACCCCGAGCGCGCCGTAGCTGTGCGGGTACGACGGCGGGCTGGTCGTCAAGGGCCTCAGCAAGACCTGCTCCGTGGCCGCGCCGCCCCGCCGCATTATCGCCACCGTGCGGCCCGTGCATCTTCAAAGCATCTCGCGTGATTTTCACGCTGGTTGGTGCTGCGTTTTTTTTTTCACGCGGCTGCGTGATTTTGAGGTCTGCACCGTCTGCGCGGACGTTCGGACGTCGGGATATAAATAGTCAGGTCATGTTTCGTCTCGCTATCCTTGTCCACATGACATCTAGTATATTTGTTTATGAATTTCGTCGTCGTCCTGTATTTGTTGTGTTGCCCCGCTGCCGCCTGGTAAGACCAAGGTGCTGCGCTTTTGATTCTATATTTTGTCACGTCTTTCTCCTTTGTACCTTTTACTTCAGGCAGCTTGGCAAAAGCGGCAAGTGCATCTGGAACGTACCCTGCGTGTTCTTTCACGCTGCGTGTTTTTTCACGCAAGGTGTTATGTGCAATTTTCCATCCGCGTGTTTTTTCACGCAAGGTGTTATGTGCAATTTTCCATCCGCGTGTTTTTTCACGCAAGGTGTTATGTGCAATTTTCCATCCGCGTGTTTTTTCACGCTGCGTGTTTTTTCACGCAGCGTGTTTTTTCACGCTGCGTGTTTTTTCACGCAAGCTCTGAAGTCTGTCCAATTAATGAGCTACATCTGAGCTGGTAGCTGGACTACTATTGGTTGGTTTGGATTCGATGAATTGATATCATTCCGAACTGAAGCAACCCTTTTCACGCAGCCGCGTGAATTTTCACACAAGAACTTTGGAAACACTAAATCCACCTTGACTTACTTGTGTTTTCTTTCGATTTCTCTGAAAACGTAAGTGTGTACTTGAATGCAGTATTTCCTGCATACCTCCATGTATTCAGGAAATAATGTGTACTTCTTCAAGTATGCAGGAAATAGTGTGTACCTGGTCAGGTATGCAGGAAATCATGTGTACTTGACCAGGTACACACGAAATCTCCCCCATAAAAATGTATGGAGGTTTTCGTGTGTACCTGGTCAAGTTCAAAGGATTTCCTGCATACCTGACCAGGTACACACTATTTCCTGCATACTTGACTAAGTACACATTATTTCCTGAATACATGGAGGTATGCAGGAAATACTGCATTCAAGTACACACTTGCGTTTCCAGAGTTTTTCCTGGTTTTTGCAATTTTTCATTTTATGATTTTTTAAAACAATTTTTTAATTGTTACCTCGTTTGAAAAAAAAAAATCAGTTTTTTCCCTGATTTTTTAAAAGTTCGTGGGGTGAAGCGGGTGCCGATTTGGCCCCACTCACCGGGTGTTTGCCTGTCACCAGGCCTCCCCATGGGTTTGCCTATATACCCTGCGTCCAAACCTCCACCTCCACCTCCGCCTCGCCTCCGCTCTCGGAGCGCACTGTTAAAAATAACTGTTGGAAAACAAAACTTTCACCGACAACCGTGTTGTTGACACACAGGGATGCTGTTCGAGAACAACATAAGTTGTCAAGAAACAGGCATGTTAGTTTGCAATTTATAACAGGAAATTTACTGTTTCTGAACAGCTTTTGCTGTTCCTGCACAAGTTGTGCTGTTCGTGTACAACTTTTGCTGTTTCTGCACAGCTATTTTGCTGTTCCTCTACAACTTTTACTGTTACCGGACAACTCGCGCTGTTGATAGACAACAATACTTGTTTATTGCATGGCTATGTTGTTGTACAACAACACTAGTCATTTAAAAACTTAACAACAACTTTGCTGTTAATTTACAGAAAAATTTTTTACAAGGCGAGTCCGGGAGGGTCCATCTTTCCGGATCCTTGACCGTTTCCAAGGACTGGTCCTTGGATATGGTCAAAAAGCCCGAAAATGGCCATTTTACAAGGACCAGTCCTTGATTCCGATGCACGTTCCTTGGATATGGCAAAAGCGTCCTTGAATTCCAAGGTTCTGGTTTCACCGTGAACACTTTTAAGTGCACAACAACTCTGTTGAACACTTTTATTTGTTTAAATGGTATTTGAACACTTAAAAGTGTTGAAGGGTTGAACACTTGGTTTATCAGTGTATATAAGAGTGTCTGAGAAAACCACGCAGGTCCTCGCCTGCACGGGAAGGGCCTGCAGGAGAGAAGATTTTTAGAAAACACTGGGAGACGGCGGGAGGCTACAAGCTCCACGGATGGACATGCAAATTTTCGGCAACAGTTCATCTGTGACAAACCAGAGCGTTGTTGTTCAGTTTTTAATCCTGACCAAGCCTCCGCGGGGGGGGGGGCATACCATGCATTCGCGTGGACAGCGTCAAGAGCGCGTCAGTCGAGCGCTGTGTGTGTGTGTGTGTGTGTGTGTGTGTGTGTGTGTGACCCAGTGATTAACCTTCGACCGATCAGCCGATCCGGTTCCGCTGCGGGCTGCGGCGATCATCCTGGAGTTGTTAAGCTGCTCGTATCAGATCGCCCCAAGCGGAAACACCTCACAACACGAGCGCGTTCACACACACACACACACACAGACATAAAACAAAACGCCTTACGTAAACACGAAGCCCACGAGCAGCACCGCCGTGCCGCGGGAGACGAGCGAATAACTGACATTCTTTCGCGCGGGCATGCACCCTCCTGCGGGCAGGGAGGGCACTTCCTCCAGGCATTATAAGGCCGGCATACAGGCCGGCATACAGTCCGACATACAGGCCGGCGAACAGGCCGGCATACAGGCCGGCATACAGGCCGGCATACAGGCCGGCATACAGGCCGGCATACAGGCCGGCATACAGGCCGGCATACAGGCTGGCATACAGGCCGGTATACAGGCCGGCATACAGGCCGGCACACAGGCCGGAATACAGGCCGGCATACAGGCCGGCATACAGGCCGGTATACAGGTCGGCATACAGGTCGGCATACAGGCCGGCATACAGGCCGGCATACAGGCCGGTATACAGGCCGGCATACAGGCCGGCATACAGGCCGGCATACAGGCCGGCATACAGGCCGGCATACAGGCCGGCATACAGGCCGGCATACAGGCCGGCATACAGGCCGGCATACAGGCCGGCGTACAGGCCGGCATACAGGCTTGCAGGCCGGCATACAGGCCGGCATACAGGCCGGCATACAGGCCGGCATACAGGCCGGCATACAGGCCGGCATACAGGCCGGCGTACAGGCCGGCATACAGGCTTGCAGGCCGGCATACAGGCCGGCATACAGGCCGGCATACAGGCCGGCATACAGGCCGGCATACAGGCCGGCATACAGGCCGGCATACAGGCCGGCATACAGGCCGGCATACAGGCCGGCGTACAGGCCGGCATACAGGCCGGGCTCTTCCTCAATCAAGTGAGCTACACGTTTGCATGGCTTTGGCACCGCCGTTGAGTACGGCCCGCACGGCCCGCCCGACGCGACCCGACCGATGACCGGAAGTGACACGGCCATCGATAGGCAGGGAGGGCGGGGCGGGGCGGGGCGGGGCGGGGCGGGGCGGGGCGGGGCGGGGCGTGGAGTGGTGGGGCAGGGCAGGGCGGTGTGAGGAGCGACGTCACACTGGTGATGTTCGGCAGTAATGTTCAATCCAATGCAACATTCGCAGGCTGAAAGAAATTGGGCGAGTCTCTTCGGAGACTAAACGGTACACCTAGAAAAGTGTGTACTGGATTTCTCTGTGGGCTTAATTTTTTGAGTACATTTGTTCTTAATGTAAGCCAAAAAACTTGTTATGGGAACAAATTTAACCTGATTTCAACTATTTTTGCAACCAACAAGAACAAATGTAATCAAATAATATTTAAGTCCAAACAGAAAACAAGAACACACTTATCTGGGTGTAGTATTGCAAACAAAACGGTATTTCTCATGAAATCAAAGTAAAGCAACGAACTTGAACGGAGCCTCGAAGCTTTCATATGTGGACAGCCGCGACTTATGGCATTTGGAAGTCATAACGTCAGCCTACAGAGATCCGATCGTTATAAAATTATAGATTTAAAAAAAAGAATCGGCTAAATCGTTCTGAGAGACTACATGAAGTATTGCGAAATATAGTACAAAATATCAAAGCAAAACATTTCAAAAACTTGTGCATAATCATGTGTATACACATAATCATTGCAATTTTTTCAATCAATATAAAAAAATATGTGTACAAAACACACCCGATTGCGATGCATATCGACGTCGCTAGTTTGCCCTCTTTTCTTTGCCAAAAAATATTAAAATTGCAGTTGGTGTGAGACTTTGAAGAGGATTTTCCCCAGGTTCGCCCGCCAGCCTGACCCGGCAAGCTGCGGCAGGGCGCTGCGGAGACCTTGATGACGCTTCGACACGGGCGGAATGCGTAACCCGTTACGTCAAATGTGCACAGCACTGCGCTGTTCCGGGACGGATCGAAAGCACCTTCTCTCCAAGGTTATTGCCACACAGTTTCCACCTCCAATTTCCCTGACTTTTCCCATGTCTTCCAGACCATTTTTTTTTTCCGATCTTTCCTAAATTTCCCCCGACCACTCCCTTTCAATGTGTACTAATGATTCCCGGAATGATTGGTTCCCAATGATTCCCATCCACACTCTAAACTTTCTACAAAGAAATTTTTCGTAGAATACAGAGAATTCTGCGCAACCGTAATATACAAGAAATATCCGTGTATTACAAAGAGTACACTGTGAGAAATTCTTGTAGAGAGGTCTTGTACAATTACGAGTCATATTGTAAATTTTTTATCACTATACGTATGAACTCAGAATCGATTGGTGAGCAACAAAGTCGAAAAGCGTAAAGTCGTACATGTACGAGATATGTTGTACATAGTGAATTACAAAATATATTGTATATCTACGGAAATATTTTCCACAGTGGTTTTCCTTTACACTCTTAACTTCTTACAAAGAAAATTCCTTGTATTACAAAGAATTCTGTGCAACCGTAATACAAAGCCACTACAAAGCAAAATTTTCTTTGTAATACAAAGAAAATTCCTTGTAGTACAAATGAAAACTCTTTGTAATACAAGGATTTTTCTTGTATATTACGGTTGCACATAATTCTTTGTATTCTACGAAAACTTTCTTTGGCTTCGCCCCACTAGATTGAATCTATTCAAATCTTAAAAGGCGGAGCCAGTGGAAAGAGTGACACCCGGAGGTCCTACGAGGGCGAGATGGGAACGGGATGAAGGGGTAGGTAACCATAAAACTTAAAATAAGAAAAAAAGAGAAATGTGTGGACGTTTGCGTGTTTGATTGACGTCATTTTCTAACATAAATAACAATAATAATTTAAAGTTTACTTGTTTGCAGGGTATTTTATTAGCATATGGGCGTAAAAGTCGGTCGTGATGAATGGAAGTTTGTGTTGGCAATACTGATGGCAGCCTTAAGTTTTATTCAGATTAGTATTCATACTGAGGTGCTCGCCGGGGCTGGTGTGACGTCTGCTTTTGGTCTGCTTCATTCGGATTGTTTGCTCTATGTTTTTGAGGAACCGCAGCTTGATTTCGTTGTTTCTGTTTTATGATAAGATGAAGTATGAACATTTGCGGTTTGCAGAAAAGATCAGTTGGTTCGTTAGTGAAGATAAGGTTATAACCAGCTAATATTTACTGAGTGTTGTTTATTATAAACCCTGAGTAATGTCAACATCAACCAAGGTCCTGGAGTAATGTAAATATACACTACAGCATGGCATTGCTGTTCCAAACATTACCCGCTTTATGTCAACAGTACCTTGCACACATTGAGTAATGTTGGATGCCTCGTGTGATGTTTGGCTTATCATACATACAGTTCAAATGGACAGGCAGCATGCAGGCAGTGCTGTGATGGAAATATTCCAAATGGAAATAAAATCCCTCTGGATTTTGTTTCCAGGTGGGAAGTCTAAAACTGGATATCACATTCCATGTCAAAATTTTCGAGCTGGTTACAAAAACCTTATGCATTTTCAATATTCCAGATGGAAAGTAAACAATTCTACCAGGAAATCACCTTGAGCAACAAGAAATCACTTTTTATGGTGCAGATCGGTTCATATTGCTTGAGATTACTCAAAATACTCTACATCATTGCCCAAACATTCAATTTGATACGACCCAATGTGCCTTGAGTTATGTTAAAATTGGTGATTAATGTCTGGTAGTATGGCATTACCAAAGACCCTTAGTAAATGTCGACATTGTAGGTTATTTTTGACATTACTTGGTTTCTCGACTTTGCCCTTAACATATGCATTGTACTCTTACACTTGAAGTTAAATCATATAACTTCGTACAGTGGGAAGCACAATGCTCGCTCTGAACATAGTACTTTAAAAAATTTAGAGTCCGAAGAACGAGTAAAAACCTTGAATACTGTGTATTAAGATTTTGTCTCCACTTGCCATCACCATAGTACATTTATCAACAATTTTACATTCAACATCGCAAGCCACTGAAACTTTACAGAAATAAATTTTATTAATATCAGATTTAATTTGAAGCCAATTTCATGACAGCACACATCAAAGTAATCTGTGAATTGAAAAGGTTCACTAATGCATCAATAAGCCTGTACCATAATGAACATCCCAAGGAGAACATGATGTCAAAATGGGGTCCTTGACAGTTATTATTGTGACGTTTAAGTCCTGGGAGGACTATATTTTGACTTGAATAGGAAAAATGACGTTCTTTAGACTTAAGGTTTTTTCCTTGGATTAGCGGATGCTCTTGTTTGTTACTTTGACAGTAGTTTTCGAAATATTTTAAAAAAATTAAAAATTATGAGATTTGTCGACAGAAGTTCGGATTTGGCACTGAACGAGATATTGTATAAAAACATAGCACACGACGACGACGCAGATGACTTGATTAAAAAAAAACGCAACTACCACCACCTAGCATGTTTCAATTGACCATTTCACGCGGGCCTTTCTGGTCGTTCTTCCGGTTGGTCCCAGCAACAGCAACGGCCCGCGCCACTCTAAAGCCGCAAATATTTATTTAAATTCACAAATCAACGCGAGATTGCATTTAAAATTGTATGTCAAAGTCGCTAAACCGCTCCGGATACCGTGCGGTTGCAAGTAGCGCAGACCGTTGCCTGACCCTGACCCACCAGAAAACGATCAGGAACGCACGAGTAAAATGGTCAACTCACAAATTTGTGCATTTTGTCTTCAGCTCTTGCATTAAAATCAAATTGGCAGACCAGCCTAGGGTCGCACTTTTCATCAGCCCCTCTCGCCTGTAAATTAATTAATATGCTGTTCGTGCTGTATTAGTGTTTACGTACACGGGACAGGGGACAGGTACTTTGTACAAATCTTCAGCCTAAAATTTACCACAATGAACCGAGCAGTCGTAGACTAACATGGCGAAGCCTTTGAATCGTGTCGATTCCACCTAGTTGTAGAAAGTTTAGAGTGTATACTACAATGAATTTTCTTAGTATAACAAAGATTTTTCATTGTATTACAAAGAAAATTTTGCTTAGTATTGGCTTTGTATTACGGTTGCACAGAATTCTTTGTAATACAAGAATTCTCTTTCTAAGAATTTACAAGAATTAAAGAGTGCATATCTTTTCATTTCTAACTGTTTCTAGCGACATAAAACGCTAATTTCGTCTAATTATAACTGATTCCAGGTGTTTCCTGCTTTGTTGTAGTGGTTTTCACTGATTTCCCTTAATTTTTATGATGCTAACATCTCAAGTCGCTGTGTTCGCCACCAGAGCGACTCAATGGCGAGCTTCAGTCGCTGTGTTCTATACCAGAGCGACTCCATGGCGTACTCAGTTCGCCCAGAGGGGGACCACTGGCGAACCTCTGGCGAACCTTCGTGGCGCTCGCCCGGAAGCCTGCACTGTAAATCGAGGAGTGAGAAATCGCGCTCTCAGGAAAGCGAGATTGGTGACCCAAATTTTGTCGCTCCTGGGGAGTGATATTATTAAATATAACTCCTTTTGAGTCGCTTCTATGACTCAAAACGAGCGATATCAAGTGATCTCGCTCGATTTGATTGAGGCTTATCACTCCAAACGAGCGATATAGAATTTCCTCACTCCTTTAGGGCGACGTGACGTTATATGCTTCGCTCAATTTCAGTCAGAAACATGACTCTAAGATTTAGAGTGTGGCGAACCTCAGCGACCCATTGGCGTACCCGGCGCGAACCTTCACGAATCGATAGCGAACTGAAAGCGCACTAAAAGCGAACAAATCTTTTTGCGTCGGGTTGATTCCCAGGCTTGTGTACACATGATTCACAAAATTATCGCCCCCTCGGTCTCGTATTGTTCCGGTCAATAAAACAATTTGGGCTCAGGTTGAGATCCGAAGTGTCAAGTGGACAGTTGACACTAACCTTAAAACAATAAAAATAACTTCTTTTCTATTTGTTTTTTTAAAAATTATTGTAGTGTAGTCAGCAGCGACATTCCACGTGTTAAAACCCCCTGATGTTCCTGCAGTCCTCTCATCTCTTCTCCCCTGCGCGCGGTGATTCATTGGGCATCTCCAGCCTCAGCACGGGCACCTGCCTGTGGCGCGGCGTAGCGCGGCGTAGCGCGGCGGGCTGACTCAGTGGTGACTCAGAGCGGCCGGCAGGGAGGGCAGCCCCCTGCAGCTGATCGGCGCCGCCGGCCGGATGGGCGCCATGCGGTATGCGAGGAGCCCCCTCACCCCCCCCCCCCCCCTCCTCTCTCTCTCACACTCTGTCTGTCTGTCTGTCTGTCTCTCTCTCTCTCTCTCTCTCTCTCTCTCTCTCTCTCTCTCTCTCTCTCTCTCTCTCTCTCTCTCCAAAACTTGTACAGTTCAGTGGCAAATAAACATCTCTAATTCTGCTCTCCCACCTTCCCATCCCATCCTATTTAACCTAACCATCCCAGTCCCAGACTCCTCATCACTGACTCCTGGACCCAGCTGCCTGTCTGCTTGCCTGTCGACCACAATATTACCTCAGAATCACATCACACCGATATTTTGGGATCGCGACATACGCGGCTGCTCACGGCTAAGCTGTGACGGTGCGCCGACAATAGTTGGCCTCTCTATATCCGTTTGCGTCCGCTAAAGATGGGCGTTACGCCATGGAATGCAATAACACCACGCTGCACTGATATTACGGATGCGAGTCCTTCCGAGCCATGGGTTAGTTTTTTTTCCGGTACGGTACGGCAGAAACTACCATACTACAGACATCTGAACGACGTTTCTGTTTCCATCAAGTACGGCAGTGTTCGACAAAAGAATTAGCCGGAAAATTCCGTATACATATTTTTCTCAGAGTGTGCTGTTCACTTATTTCCTCCTGCGGTGTGGGCAACCCTGTGGCGCACGCGTGTTCGGCGGCTCTGCCTATACCCCGCTGTTATAGCCCTAGAGAGGCTAGACCCAAACTGCAAGGGTCAGCGCATTCCATGCGGCGCTCGGCGCGAGGGGTCCGCAGCTAGGTTTAAGCGCGTACACCGGCCGCCCGGAAAACTGGGAAGACCGGGAAGACCACCAGGAAGACCAAAGAAAACCGAAGAAGACCAATAAAATACACACTTATGTACTTTTTTGTACGTAGCTATGTAAATCTATGTGCATGCGTAGCTTACGTAAAATTTCTTACATATAATTATGTAAAAAAAATTTACGTTATTACGTAAAAAGTGAGCCTTTTAATGCGTAACTACGTAAGAATTTTTTACGTAAGTTACGCATGCACATAGATTTACATAGCTACGTACAAAAAAGTACATAAGCCGGGAGTGTGTAGAAGGCCCAAAATGGTACGGGAAAACCGGAAAACTTGAGGGAAGACCAAGAAATTCTAAGAAAGACCGGAAAATGTTGGGGAAGACCATTGAAGGTGAGGGAAAACCACAGAAAACGGTAGGAAGCCTTCAGAAAATCCTAGAAAAGCAGATATTGGGAAAACCAAGAAAAAGTTGGGAAGACCGCGAAAACCATAAGGGAAACCTAGGAAAACCAGGAAGTCCACAGCATGTGTACACCGGCAGACCGTACTTGCGGACCCCTCGGCTCGGCGCGACTGCTGGACGCCTCGGCTTGGCCGAGCGGACGCAGTCGCGACGCAGCCTCCAGCCAGGGCGGTACTAGAGGATTAACATGTTTCGGTAAAGTATTGGTAATGTATCCTAATAAGTGAGGCACCCGGTATTATTTTACAGCAGATCAGGTTTAAGGGTAGGGCGGAGGGTCTTTTGGCACAAACCAATTAAAGTATTAACTATAACACGACCTAACTAGTGAATGCCACTCACCCTAAAAGCCCCCAAATCACCCCTGAAACACCGCTGTGCAGCAGGGCCGCCAGAGTTGGCAAGCGAGGGGGATACTACTCTGAGATTTTGTACACATCTTAATACAGAAAAAAATCAAAAAAATAGAAAAATTCCTGAAAATTTAGGAAAACCCACCACAAAATGCGCAAAATTTAAGTGAAAATTCAAAAAAGTTCTATTTCAACAATCACAAAAAATTACGAAATTTCACAAAATGTGTACACTTAAATCCCGAGTGGTTTCTCCCTTGTAGGCAAGCAAGCTGCATCTGCAGCTGCCTACTAGGCAACACCTTATTTAAGTGCAGATGAGTGTATGATGCCTGGCAGGCGCGCTAATGCAGTCCACTTGCCTCCGCTGTGTTTGGGCATAGCTCATTGCCAGTATACTTTTTCTCTGCTAACATAGCCTGCCGCTCCCGCCGGATACCGACTGACCTCACACACTGGAGGGCACACAGGTGCAGGCGGGGCGGGGCTGGGCCCGAGGGCTGCGGGCGGAGAGAAGCGGAATCCTCCTGCTGCGAAAATCGCACATTTCGCGCATTGTTCGGGCGCGGGCCTGGGCGGCAGGGGGCGTCGCTGTGCGCCTGCACGCGCACGCGAGCGGATTATGGCGGCCGGCGTGTCGTGCGCGACTGCAGCGCCGAGGCGCCCTGAGCGCGTCTCAAGACGTAACACCCAGCCGGCCCAGGCCCGAGGGAATAACAGCTTGAGTTCTGGTCTACAGATTTTGTGAATTTGTCTGAGGCTTAGTGAATTTTTATTAACCTTTAGCAGATGATACCTTTACTTTCAGAACGGCAGTACAAGACACCAAGGTGTCAGCTAGCTTGTGGGTGATTCCATACGAAAGGGTAGGTGAGTCGACATCGTAGTCACTGATTTGAACTAAAAATTGAGGGCATGTTTCCTATCACTAAAAACGTTTAGAGCCAAAATTTTAGCCTCCTAAGTCGCACGGTTCCAGAGATATGGGCAAAATGGGTTTTCCGACATTTTGATGAATTTTGACTTTGGGCAAAATTTTAATAGGGGAAGGGTTGGTCCCAGAGGCTTCCAAATTTGCACAGGTCATCTTTAGAGGGTAGAGTTCAAGAAGAAGAAAATTAAGATTTTAAATATATTTTTTTTACTATTTTGTTTTATTTGGAAACCTTTCTTCTAAATTAAAAATCTCAAATATGGTATCGAGATTTTTCCCCCCCAAAATTTCTTAGACTGCCCTCTTCTACTTAGGAATGCATTCCAAAGAACTTTTTGGGCACTATAATGGTTTGGGAGTTAAAGGCTATGTCGTGTTATATTATTTTCATTATAGCCGCTTTTAGGGACCCAAAAACAGTTATTTTGGCGACCATGTAGAAATGCTTTTTCCGAGGTCCTGATCATTTCTGGATGGTCGCCAAAATAACTTTTTTTGGGTCCCTAAAAGCGGCTATAATGAAAATAATATAACACGACATAGCCTTTAACTCCCAAACCATTATAGTGCCCAAAAAGTTCTTTGGAATGCATTCCTAAGTAGAAGAGGGCAGTCTAAGAAATTTTTTTGGGGAAAAAATCTCGATACCATATTTGAGATTTTTAATTTAGAAGAAAGGTTTCCAAATAAAACAAAATAGTAAAAAAAATATATTTAAAATCTTAATTTTCTTCTTCTTGAACTCTACCCTCTAAAGATGACCTGTGCAAATTTGGAAGCCTCTGGGACCAACCCTTCCCCTATTAAAATTTTGCCCAAAGTCAAAATTCATCAAAATGTCGGAAAACCCATTTAGCCCATATCTCTGGAACCGTGCGACCTAGGAGGCTAAAATTTTGGCTCTAAACGTTTTTAGTGATAGGAAACATGCTTTCAATTTTTAGTTCAAATCGGTGACTACGATTTCAACTCACCTACCCCTCTGTATGGAATCACCCTTGTACTCTCGAGTCCAGAAACCAATTGCGTAACCTTACAATAATATAGCGCCGCGCTGCCAGGGGGGGCTGGTGAGTGAGTGAGTGGCGTATAGTCTGCGCGGAACAATGACACCTCTTCCCCGCGCGCAGCGTGTAACAACACTTACAGCTCCTCCCCGCCAGCGACCGCTTCGGTCCACCACGCCGCCGGCGGACCCCCCCCCCCCCCCCCCCTTTTCCTCCCAACCCCGCATGCAGGCGCGCGGCGCGGCGCTGCTGGCGTCGTTTACATCGTTTGCGTTCACACACAAATTGTCGCACAAAGCGCACCCCATAGCAATTTCTCTTGCGGTATCATTTGCTTTCAATACCAATCTTGATTGATATTTTTTTTCTGAATTTTTCTGCATTTTTCCGATTTTTTTCCAAAATTAAGAGGTGTACACAACTTTCAGAGTTATCTCTGGCCAGCGAAAGCGGCGAAAGTCGACTTTTAAAAGTGCATCTGCTCATTTGAGCCCACATGAATAAAGAATGATTAGAGCATTCATAAGGCGATCATTTTACACCAGTGCACTAGCAGGCGCAAACGTCAAACACAGCGGATAATTAGCGTCATAGCTGCCCCTACTAGTACCAGTGAAAAAAATAATTGTACACGGCTATAGGCAGTTGACGACCCCTCGCCGATACCGTAGTGGACTACAGCGGCCCCTCTCCCACGCGGCACCACATCGCCAGGTTGGTCCACAAAGAAACGATGGCGCTTGCAATATGGATCTCGGAAAGAATTTGGCAGTCCGCAACCGCAAGGGATCTTATATCTTAGAAAACTCAACTATTATGTATAAAACATCCCTTTATTATGTGTGAAGTCGTCCAAACTAGAAAAACACAATTAGTATTGAATTATTGGCTGAGCTTAACTTAAGACTAAAGTATCTCAATATGAATTCTGCGAAGCCTTTGATCCAACCCCAACCGCCACAGTCGGGACCGCAGTAAAGATCACGGCCGCTTCAAGGGGGATCCAACATTCCGGCGTAGACGTGACACGTTATCTTTCACCCAAATAAGAGGGAATTGAACACAATGTTAATTTTTATTATCCCTCAATTTTGAACTAAAATGAATTTTGTAGTAAAATTTTCGAAGTATAGTTCTTAGGTCTGCGTGGTCTGCGTTTTTGAAAGCGGGACTTGTTTTTGTCGGTTTCTGTTATGTTTTTTACATTGGTTAACCTGGCTAAATAGAGAGAGACCACGCTTTAATCCTCCCCAGTGGTCATTTGCCATCTGTCATTCTCCCCGGAATTATAGGTGGTCCCAAATGCAGAAGACATCATGACATCACAGGTGATCACAGGCATCAAAACGCTCCGGTTCAATTGGGTTCAATGCTTGCTCATTTTCTTCGCTGAATTTGAACAAACAACCGTGCCTTATTTTTAAAACTCTACCCTGACGAAAGTGAGCGTGTTGTTGTCTGTGATGTCTTTATGTCTGCATTGTCGACCGCCCCATTATATTCATATCGGTAGTATCAGTATCATTATTGTCAATCAGAAAGCAAGAATTAGAATTCGAACGAACCAAGTGACTAAATTATAACAGAAAAAAAAATAGAAAACATGTACCTATTTGTTGTGTACTATTCTATAAAAAGAATTATTGAAAAATAATGTTAATAAGAACAAGTAAGGTTATATCTGCAATGTCCTACGATATCTTACGACAAAACTTAGTTAGTGATACCTATTGTTGTCTCCTTCTTTGAAACAGAAGAGACAGGGATAAGTACCTACTACCAGAGAGCACATGATTGATCTCTTACTTAAACCTACTCTAACCTACTTATGACGTCTTAGTTACAATATTATTATTTTTTTAAACCCAGTCCAGAAATCCCATGAGGCTTCCCATGAGCCATGGGACATCAAGGAATGTCATGGGAGACATTTCCCCATGGAGGATAACTTTCCATGTATTTTTTGCCCACTTCCATGTGAGGTAGTTGCCATGGAAATAAGGTTCCTTGACAGCTGACCGTCTCCATGGAATAGAGCACTAACTCCATGGAGAAATACCAAAATGTTGAAGTGCACAAAAAGGCAAAGTAAAGACTGATCGAAATAAATGAAACACGATTATAGGGTGTCGGAATCGAGGCGGAGCCAAATCTGGTGTTCGTTTTTGCCTAGCTCAAGCCGTTTTCGAGTTGCCAGAAAAAAGTTCTCAGATTTGAATGAAATTTAAATGGCCCTACTAAAATTCATCGTTGATGCTACATACCAAATTTCAGATCGAAATTCCTATAATTATAGATTCTACAGCACTTTTATTTTTCATGGGAAATTGTTTCCATGGTAAAGAGAGGCAAGTGCCCAATGGGATAGGTCACCCCATGGAAAGACAACCGTTCCATGAAGTCCTCTCGCATGGTGAGCATTTTCCCATGGAACCTTTACCCATGGTAAGAAATTTTCCTTGGAGTCCTCACATGGAAAGCGAAATTCCATGGCATCTTGTTCCATGGAATACACATTTCCATGGTAGAACGCCCAAGGAAACAGACACCACATGGAATATGATGCATCTTTCATGGAAAACAGACCTCTATCCATGGAAAAGAGATCATGGAATTCCATGGCGTCCATGGGATTTTTGGACTGGGAATAAAATGTACAGAATGGTATTAACTAAGAACATTTGTTGGAATCAGAAAAATCATTTAGGCACACCTCAAGAAGTTTAACTCGAATAACTACATCTTTGAATAATTTAATTCCACTACGGTTCGAGAAAGCGGGCTGCTTGGGTCGGTATTCACTGCGTGCGAGGATTTTACGTGGTTGACAGAAAGTACCTTATCTGTTCACTTATAAGTCAGGACTCGTTTATAATGCACAGTGCTTGTACTGAATTGGAGCAATATTTCAATAATCCTTAACAACTATCTCAAATCTCACACAAGAGTTTGTTGAGAGGACTAACGACATCCAAAACAATTCTTAACCTTAAGATCCCTGAAGTGTTAATTGTAAGAATAAGTTGAAATCAGTAAAATCATTTATTCACACCTCTAGAAGTGTAACTCAAATAATTAAATGTCGAATAATTTGGTCCCACTGCGGTGGGAGAAAGCGGTCTGCTTTGGTCGGTATTCACTGTGTGTGAGGGTTTTACGTAGTTGACAGAAAGCACTGTATTCGTACATTTGGAAGTCAGGATACGTGTACTATGCACATTAGTGAATCCTGAACTTTCATCATCCAAACTTTCAAATCTTCTCTAATCATAACACTGAATCGGAGCAATATATCACATCACAAATCCTTAACTACTCTCTCTCTCCGTTAAAGCTGAAGAAATTCTGGAAAGGAGTTTAAAGAAATCTAAAACAATTTTAAAAATAGCCAGTTTTTCAGAATCAAATCTATTATTTAAAGTGACCTTACAACGGACATCTCTGTTGTCCATCCAGTGTCCACCCAACTTGATGGACACTTGACGATTACCGAGCTGGTTCTTTGTAAGGCCACCCTTTTGCGTATCCCGTATCCTGAAGAGTGTTCCATTTTAAGAAAAGTGATTCACTCTAAAGTAACAAAATGGAATAGTAAGAAAAGTGAGTAACACTAAAGTAGCAAAATAGAAAAGATTGTTTATTTGTCAAAAGCAGCATGAAAATTAATTATAAGATTAAAACTACATTCCGAATTTTTTCTCCTTAATTTAATCATCAGGAACATAAATAAACCGTAAAGTGTCCAAACTGCGCATTCAAGCTCAGCCTTGAGTGTGAACTCCTCCTAGTTTAAGTAACTGGCGTTGAGAGACAAGATAAAAATAAAAGTATAAACTCCGTGCTTCATAGAAAAACTGCAAAATGCAATTCATCACAAACATAAAACAAAATAGAAAAGGGGATAAAAAAAAATCCAGCACACAAAACATTAATGACTTTCGGTTAAAATCAGGGATGTCTTTTCCAGCCAAAACCCAAAATTACTGTGGCTATATCAAAAACAAATTGCAAAACAATTGACATACAATTGGAAAGGATGGCAATTCAGAGAGGACGACGCGGATTCCTCGTTGCACACAGTGCACTCAAGTGACTTCTCGCCAGTATCGAAAACGATTCTGCAGAATCGAAGTGTGGTCAAAGTTCTTGCTGCAGAGTACACTCAAACGGCTCGTCTCCAGTGTGCGTGCGATGATGGACACGCAGATGACTGTTTTGAGCAAATTTCTTGCTGCACACTGTGCACTCAAACGGCTTGTCTCCAGTGTGAGTTCGGAGATGTTTACGCAGAGAACTACTGTCAGCAAATTTTTTGTTGCACACAGCGCACTCAAACGGCTTGTCTCCAGTGTGCGTTCGGAGATGGCTACGCAGAGTACTACTGTCAGCAAATTTTTTGTTGCACACAGCGCACTCAAACGGCTTGTCTCCAGTGTGCGTTCGGAGATGTACACGGAGATTACCGGTTCGAGCAAATTTCTTGTTGCACACTGTGCACTCAAACGGCTTGTCTCCAGTGTGAGTTCGGAAATGGCTACGCAGAGTACTACTGTCAGCAAATTTCTTGTTGCACACAGCACAATCAAACGGCTTGTCTCCAGTGTGCGTTCGGAGATGGTCACGCAGAGTATTATAATGAGCAAATTTCTTGTTGCACACAGTGCACTCAAACGGCTTGCCTCCAGTGTGCGTTCGGAGATGTACACGGAGATTACCGGTTTGAGCAAATTTCTTGTTGCACACAGTACACTCAAACGGCTTGTCTCCAGTGTGCGTTCGGAGATGTGTACGTAGATTACAATCTAGACTAAATTTTTTGTTGCACACAGTGCACTCAAACGGCTTGCCTCCAATGTGCGTTCGGAGATGTACACGGAGATTACCGGTTTGAGCAAATTTCTTGTTGCACACAGTACACTCAAAAGGCTTGTCTCCAGTGTGCGTTCGGAGATGTACACGCAGATTACTATTATGAGCAAATTTCTTGTTGCACACAGTGCACTTAAACGGCTTGCCTCCAGTGTGCGTTCGGAGATGAACACGCAAATTATAATCGAGACTAAATTTCTTGCTACACACAGTGCACTCAAACGGCTTGTCTCCAGTGTGCGTTCGGAGATGAACTCGCAGATGATAATCTAGACTAAATTTCTTGCTGCACACAGTGCACTCAAACGGCTTGCCCCCAGTGTGCGTTCGGAGATGTCTACGCAGAGTACTACTGTCAGCAAATTTTTTGTTGCACACAGCGCACTCAAACGGCTTGTCTCCAGTGTGAGTTCGGAGATGGACACGCAGAGTACGACTGTCAGCAAATTTCTTGTTGCACTCAGTGCACTCAAACGGCTTGCCTCCAGTGTGCGTTCGGAGATGTACATGGAGAGTACCGGTTTGAGCAAATTTCTTGTTGCACACAGTACACTCAAACGGGTTGACTCCAGTGTGCGTTTGAAGATGACGACGCAGAAAACTGCCATGACTGAATTTCTTGTTGCACACAGTGCACTCTAACAGCTCTTCTCCATTGTGCAATTCGTGGTCCATTTTTGTGACGAAGCAATTTCTGAAACAAAAAAAGGAAGTGGGGGAAAGCTTTAACGAGCTTCTAATATTGTCTTACTCTGCAAATCTTAGTGTGATACTATATGTCAGTTTAAACTGCGAAACTTTAGTTTCGCAGCTACAACTGCAAAACTCACGAGTTTGACAGTTTAAACTCACGAGTTCGTCAGTTCTGTAGTGTAAACTGCGAAACTCGGGAGTTTTGCAGTTGTAACTGCAAAACTTAAGTTTCTGTGTTTAAACTGACATGTAGTGTTACACTTGAATTTTCAGAGTATGTTTGTAGTCATAAATAAGGGTGTTTTTTTAGCACATAATACGAATGTAGCAGCCTGCTTGTACTGTCATACAGCGAGCAGCCTGCAGAGAGCAGCGCAGCGAGCAGACAGCAAACAGCAGAGCGAGCAGCTAGTGTGGCTCCGCGCGCGCCCCGACCACTCCACGCCACCTAACGCTCGGGCAGCCGGGCCGGTGCCCCCTCCTGCCTCGCGCCTCCCCCCCTCCCCCTTCCCAGCCCAGCGCTACAGGACTCTACTCGCGACGCGTTGGGACACTACCATCTACCATACGTATCATCTGTTTTCAAGATTCGGCCCACCGGAACTTTAAAACAGTTTAATTTTTTTCTTTTACAATTTCCTGAATTTTTTCAATTTTTTCTGCATTTTGCTGAAATATTTTTAATACAGAGGTGTACAAACATTTCAGATTTATTTCCCCCTCGCCCTGCCCGGCTCGGCACCGACCCCGACCCTCAGTCCCCGATCCTGCATGGCGCTTCCGACGGGAAGAGCATCAACAGCCGGAGGGAAAGAAAGGAAATGATGAAGCTGAGGATTCGGCAGCTTAACATTCTGGGCCCGCTCCGCCCGTGTTCGGCGCGGCCAGGCGCGGCAGCGGGCCTGTCGGGTCCGGCGCCACGGTGTATGCATAACTTAATATTTAGGAACAGCGAGAAGGACGAGCGAACACACACACACACTTTCACACACAGATACAGGCTTATAACACACAGGGTACACCGAAGGATCCTTCACTATAAATTCAAGCGTACACCAATTTTTCTGATTTTTCTGTTTTTATCTTTGTGATTTTTTTTTTATTTTTTCTTAATTCTTATTGTTTTCTTGGTTTTCTTGAATTTTACTATCTTTCTTGTGTGTGTTTTCTGATTTTTTTACTAATTTTGTTTTAAGGTCTCCACTGATTATTTTTAAGTGAAGGATCCTTTGGGGTGCATACACTCTAGCGGTCACATTCTTATCACACACCCAGAAAACCGTATTCTTGATTACGCAATGTTCTTAGCATATTCAAGAACATTGCAAAATCCAGAACACGATTTTCTGGGTGCTTCTTTTTATCATGTACCAAGACGTGCAGGCGCTGACGTATCCGAGATGCACATGAAGCGCGGCAAAAGTTCAATAAGCAGCTGCAAGAACCGTGCCAAAAGCAGAAGAGCAAGGAGGAATTCGGCAGCTGGTCTTTTTCCCCCAACACTCATTCGATCGACGCCGTCTCAGCGCGCGCGCAAGTGTGTGTGAGTGTGTGTGCGTGCGTGCGTGTGTGTGTGAAGGGGGCAGGGGGCTCGGCGAGAAGAAAAAGGCCGTCTCAACAGGGGAGGGGGAGGAGAACTGCTCCTCTGGAATCCCAAATATTATGCGCGCTGCGAAAAGGGTTCCAGGCATGCCCTGTGGCGGGGCGGGGCGGGGCTGGGCGGGGTGAGGCGTGGCGGGTGACTGGCGGCCACAGTCAAGGTCTATAACATTCCAGCGGGGCGGGGCGGGGTGGGGCGTGGCGCGGCGGGGGCGGCGTGGCGCCCCGCCTGGCTTCAGGAGGAGGTGGCCCTCCGGGGAGCCCCCGGGCCGGGCAGGCAGCAGTGGGGCCGGCGCTGGCCTGCAGTCACACGCCTGGCCCGCCGCAGTACACCACGATCCTCGATCAGACGGATCCAACAGGTGAGCGTCGCGAAACCGCGAAAAAGGTGCGCCGCCGAGCAGTGATGTGTGAGTGAGTGAGTGAGTGAGTGAGTGAGTGAGTGAGTGAGTGAGTGAGTGAGTTAGAGTTGGTGGATAGATGGGATCACTGTGAAAAATATTCGTAAGGGTACCGGTAACTTTTTCCATGATAAATGTCGTGAAGTTACAACTTCCAGTTGTATTGTTACGATATTTTTTTTTTTACATGTGTCGACTTAGTTTTCAGTGACAAGTAAGAATTTGCTGTCGTAAATTTACGACTGCGATGGTAAATTTACGACTCTGTGTCGTGATCACAAATTACTAAAAGTGTCATAAATTTACGAACAGGCCTATTTTTTCACATTGATGGATGGATGGATGGATGGATGGATGGATGGATGGATGGATGGATGGATGGATGGATGGACGGGCGGGCGGGCGGACGTGGATGCGCGCTAAAGCTGGCCGACGACCTGCAATGCCACCGAGTGGTTTCACGGTGACTTGAAGAGGTAGTGCGACATCAAAGTGCCCATGTCGCTGTGCGCAGTGCGCCCGTGCTAGTTCGCGCGCGCTCGAGTGTCGGGTGACAAGAAGTGTTGCCAGCAAACTAGGCAGCAAGTGGCGCCCAAATACAGTGGAGAAACGGACTTGCAGCTGTCCTCGGGGGCGGGGCATTTGTGGTGTGTTGCCTGGTAGGCATTTATGCAGCCCGCTTCATACTCCTTCACACAGTGTTTGGGCGACTTGTTGCCTACTTTGTTGGCATACCACTGCAGACGACCAGTCACGCTAGACGGCTGAGAGACGAGAGACGCATGAAGGACCTCGTCGATGAGTCACACATGAAGCGGCCTGTTCATAACCTGCTGAGAGCTCACTCACACAGCTCACAACCCTGAATTTTAGTGCACTAATTTTGTAAATATTGTGAGTTTTTGTGGATTTATATTGAATATTTTGGCAAGTTTTGCTTGAATTTATCACAAATTTCTGAGTTGATATTTTTTTAAAAATTTTTCCTGAATTGTTTTGTGTTTTGCAATAGTTTTTTCCAATGTTTTCTGTAATTCTCTGCTAAGTAATCCTGAATGAAGACGTGTACAAAGAATGTCAGTGCTGTTTCCCCCTCGACTCTGGCTGGCTCTGTCGCCCCTAACTGCATTTTACCATCGGATGGCCATACTGAAGTGCGTCTGCCTGACGAGCTTGTCCCACCACTCCATAAACTTTACCGAGAATATATACATTGAATTTATGCTCCTTTAAATATGAAGGGAGAAAAAGAGAGTTTTGATAAATTACGAAAATGTCGGATGAACTCGACCCGCGAGCGTGAAGGTGAAAACGGTGCGTTTTATTTTTCACGGGGTTACGATGGTCACCCTGCCGCCTCCCCGAAAACCCAACGAAATGGGTCCGCACGGCTGTGACATGCAGCGAGCCAAGCGTGACGGGGCGCGGCATTGTGAGTCCGCATCGTGACGTGTGAATCGGTTACAAACGCAGCGTGTGTGTGTATGTGTGTGTCTGTGTGTGTGTGTGCGCGTGCGTGTCTTAGTGTGCACACCTACGTCCAAAAGATAAACTCACGCACATATCCATGTTATTTACACAGCAAAGAAAGGTAGTGCTGTACCGCGCGATTTCACTTGTATGCACTCGCGGGGCGAGAGGTTTCCCTTCTTGTACGACTAATTTCGTGGAAAAAAAAAGGGGGGGGGGGGGCAAGTAACGAGATATTGAAACACATCCTGCTGGGCTACCAACAGTGTCGGAGGTGCCTCATGAAAATAGAACTTGTCTCGCGGAGCGGCTCGGCGCCAGGCGGCGCCCGGCGGGGCCAGGCGGGGCCGCACACTGCTCGGATGTATGGAATTTTAGTAGATTGACGTGTATGTCTGAAAACTTTGGATTGCTTCTGCTCAAGTTAGTGAATCGTAAAGCATGATTTTGTGAGTATAAGTACGTAAAATTTGTGTTCAGCAGCACAAGGTTAACAGATTATATCGATTCCTTACTACAGAAAATCCTTCACAAACAGCATCGTAGTTAAAAATGAAGAATAATGCTGTTTACATTTTCAGATAATTGAGCTTTTCGTTTGTGTTGGAAAACGAATTATTCGTAATCTTTCATAAGTTACAAGGGGTGCGGAACTGGAAACAATATGTGTACGCCGATAAAACAACACGAAACAATATCAAAAGTATACGAGACAATGTACACTATAAAGTGACAATTGCGGACTGATTTTGTTTTTGAAAGTTTACACTGCTAAACAAAGTCTTCCACACTTCAACACTTTCAAGAGTTCAAATACCATTTAAATACTTAAAGTTTTCAACAGAGTTGTTGTGCACTTAAAAGTGTTCAACTCCCCAGTTGCACACTTTCTTGGCTTGGGCGCACTTTACCGGGGAAGTAGCCAACTGGGGAATTCGACACTTTTCAAGTGCACAACAACTGTGTTTTTTAAACACTTTTTAGTGTTGAAATAGTATTTGAAAAAAATAAAATTAATACAAGTAAGGGTTTGTCAAATTACGACAACAATATGCGCAACGATGAAGTTAATTATGTGGCTTAATAAGACAAAAACATCCGTGTTTGTTTTATAGACGTCCGAAGAAATGTTCTGAAAAGTACAGGCGCCGGCATCGAGCACTTCATAAAATCATTGTACTGCCCCCCTCTCCTGAAAATCATTTTAATTAAAAAATAAATAAAAAATAAAATCAAGAAGAAAGTTACAGTCAAATGCCCTAATTTCGGACTTGTGCCCTAATTTCGGACAGTTTGCAGAGAAGTGCTTATTTCAACCTATCTCGGTCACCTTTTGAGATATTTGAAATCCGAAGACGGCATCGTACAGTTTGCAGTATAGAGTACCATATTTCGTCAAGTCGGTTGAAGTACCTTTAAAATTTTACAGCACACAGGAATTTAAAGTTTAAAAAAGCATATAGTTCAAAATTGCTGATTTGAAATAAGCTCCCCCAAAAACCGGGGCTCATGTAGGTGTGAGCTGCCCTATGGGTGGTCCTTTCTCGAATGAATGTTTGGTATTTTGGCTACAGAACTACGTAAATTATTATTTTTTAAGTCAAACCTTTTTTTGGTACGGAACGATTTTCGAAAGTGCTACAATTTCGGACAGTCCAATTCTGTGGCATAGAATTACATTTGTTTCCATGTTTGTGCCAAAAGACTTATGTTTTCGCCACCAGGAAGAAGCGAAATTGTACTTTTGACTATCACCTTTACAACGCCGTTTCCGGATTTGAGATACCTCAAAAAACGGCTAAGATAGGAAGAATTTAGCACTCCTCTGAATTTTGTCCGAAGTTACAGCACAATTGTCCAGAGTTACAGGCGTTCACAAAACCATCCCATTTTTCTGTCCAGTTTTCATCTCTCAGGATTGAGTCAAAAAATCGGTTTGGATGTTATTCAACGAATTGTTACCTAGGCTATCCTAAGTGAAAAGTAAACCTGTTCGGTTAGGCCAAAATGCATGCTTGTGTCCGAAATTAGAGCACGTGTCCGAAATTAGAGCACTTTCGTTCCTAATTTCGGACACTCTTCCGATGATTGCTGTAGCTTCCCTTCTGTTGATAGAAATTCGACATGGGTATCATCCGACGTGTCTCGAGCCACAGTATTTCCAATCGCAACAGATTTTTCATATTTTATCATGCCTACACGTAAGAAAGGAAAAACCGCTCAATTCGTCCGAAATTAGGGCACTTGACTGTATAGAAAAATGCCGAAAAATCGAGAAAGAATGAACTAATAAAAGAAATATTTTTTTTTTCCTTTTACAAAAATCAGTAATAAAGGTAAATGATCAAAAGTTATCAAAAATTGACAGAAACTTTCCTTGAAAATCAAAAGCAAAATTAAAAAAATTAAATTAACTTGGAAGTAAAAAAAATTGATGTTCACATTATTTATGAGTGATCCCTCCTTTGGCCGGCATGCCCGACAAGCTGCACTCGTGGTGATGGGCGCACTGAGCGACGCGAAGCGACGAGCACCAATCGCCCCAATCCACAAAATACCCGTAATCTGAGCGCGAGCTGCCAGGCACTGCCAGGGCGCTAAATGGCGGCCGCGGTCTCATCCGAACCATAGGAGAGGACGGCACAGGCACGGGGGAGGCGGGGGACGAAGAGCTGACGTGTCGAATGACAGAAAAACAAGGAACACGGCTGTTATGTAACGCGTGGCGTCCTGGGCTTTCCGCGGGTGTGCGAGGGAAAGAGCGAGTGAGCGAGCGAGTGAGCGAGCGAGAGAGCAACGAAGTGAGGAAGTCGGAGAGGGGGAGAGAGAGAGAAAGAGAGAGAGAGAGAGAGAGAGAGAGAGAGAGAGAGAGGAGAGAGAGAGAGAGAGAGAGAGAGAGAGAGAGAGAGAGAGAGAGAGGGGTAAAGAGAGAGGGAGAGAGGGAGATGGAGGGCGGGTGATATTTTCCAAAAAAGCTCCAGCAGGATAAATTTTCGAAATCCTGCACAATCATGCCTTCAGTGTTGGCTGGTCTGGTCTTAGTTTGCTGCGTCTTTGGAATCTCCCCCCCCCTTTAAAAAAAAAGCAAACAAAAAGCGGAAAAATTAAAACAAAGACAGCCCGAGACGATGCCTCTCGTCTCCCATACGTCAGGAGTCCAACATTCCCACGTACAGGATACCAAGACACGGCCACACGGTCATGGTGATTTTAGAAGAGCATACTAATTTTATAGTAACGAAGACAAAATGGGACGGCGATACAAAGTTCCGGTGAGAACTTTCATCAGTTGTGTGACTCACTCACGACGGCATAGAGGTAGCTGGCTACGCATGCGCCAACGCATTAAGGTAGTAGGAGCGACTTATAAAGTCAAAAATTAAAGTTTCGATTTTTAGGTTGATATTATGCTTAAAATTCATTAAATAAATCATAAAATAATTTAACATATCAAAAACTACTCAAACACTGATATATTACGAGAAATACGCGAAGTAAAACTGGGTTCGGCGGCTAGCGGCGCTCCGAAGCCGGTTTCGCAATAGACGCCATGTAATTTTCAGCGATTTTCGATGCTTAGTAATTTAAAATATTACCTCCATATTACATCAATATTACCCAGATTTTTGCCAATATTACATCAATATTACCCATATTACCTACAATATTCCCCATCCCCAATATTACAATATTACCCTAATATTATTGTGATATTACTGATAATACCAATATTCCTCCGTACACGTCTAAAGGCAGTTGACGACCCCTCGGTTATTTTAGATCGGCATCGCAATAAGGGGGCTTTAAAGTATATTTTCTGAAAGTTTCAGAATTTTGTCTTTGAAACGCAAAGTCGCTCTTACTACCCTAAATCCACGTGTGTGTCGCATGTCACAGGGTGTGCAGCAGGCCCGCCACACGCAGCGGGATCGACACAAGCTCCTGTAATGAAATGGTTCAGCACGAGCAGACGACGCCGCCCAGCTCGTGTGGGTCACACAGTAGGGCGGGGCGGGAAGGGAGAGGCGACGCGACGTCAGCTGTGCGGACGATTTTCTCAAGATCCGTCGAAACGCCGCGCACGCCTCGCCTGCCATCGACCTGAGTTATAAAAGGACCTTCGCCTGAGAGAGGAGCAAAGTCCTTCCGACTATGATTGGAGAGCCGCGTGGGCCCGGCCCGGCCCGGCCCCGTCACCGTCAACTTGACATTTGCCATGTTTACTTTCCTGGGTCGACTCTCAGGAGGACCGCAGGTGGCGAAATGTCGCGTGCGTGTCATTGCTACTGTTAAAGTTTCCTCTTTTTCCCCCCTTTTTTTTCAGGGTTGGTGCCCGCTAAAACTTTGGTTTAGCTGCGTATTTGTCGGCGGATCCAATTATTATTATATGTATATATATCTTCTTTTTTTCATCAGTGTGGCCCCCTACCAAATAAATCCAGAAGAAGAGCCATTGTTACGAGTGCTCGACTCCTCGGCACGGCGCGCAGGGGAGGACAGTGGCCGAGGACTTGTTGATTCAACTCATGGACAGTAGTTCAAAAACTAAAATTCCGAACGACACGTTAGGATAAAAATGTACAAGCAATGTGTTCGAATGATGATCAGTGCACAGCGAACCTACAAAAATCAACCTGATCGGACAATCTTTACTCTGCAAATCTTAGTGTGTAGTTGTTTGCCACTTTAAACTGCGAAACTAAAGTTCTGCAGTTATAAGTGCGGAACTTTTTTGTTCTTCAGTTACAAGTGCAGAACTCTTTAGTTCTGCACTTGTAAGTCCAGAACTCTTTAGTTCTGCACTTGTAAGTGCAGAACTCTTTAGTTCTGCACTTGCAACTGCAGAACTCCCTATCCAGTTTTTAGTGCAGAACTAGAGAGTTCCACACTTACAAGTGCAGAACTAAAGAGTCCTGCACTTGTAACTGCAGAACAAAAAATTTCTGCACTTATAACTGCAGAACTTTAGTTTTGCACTTTAAAGTGGCAAACTACTACACACTTAGATTTGCAGAGTACTGAGAGACTAACTTCTAAATAGTTTGAGCTAGAAATCTCAAATTTGGCATGTAACCCACTGTACTAGTGAAGCTGATCAACAGTGTTGCCAGAAAAGTAGTCAAAACCCACCTAACACACAGCTGCGTGGAGCGGGCGGTATTCGCGCCTGCCTACTAGGCAACATCTACACACATGTGCAGGGGAATGGCCTAATAGGCAGGCGTGAATACCGCCCGCTCCACACAGCTTTGTGTTGGGAGGGTTTTGCCTACTTTTCTGGCAACACTGCTGATCAAACCCAGACATAAACTAAACTCAATAACATTCCCCAAAAGGCTACAAATTTTTTAATCAATTTCTGAATAAATCATCCACCGAAGTATTTTGTGAAACAAAAACATGAACGTACTTCCATGCAAACCAGGATTTCATAAAACCGCATTTTTTTTGAAAATATATACATTTTATTTTGTCTTTCTTTGTTTGGTAGTTGAATGCGGCCCTGCAGGTAGCGTGTCCGGTATGTCACCGCCGCCCGCGACCCTACCCCTGCTGCTGCTGCCGCCGCTGCTGTTTGCGGTCGCCTCGGCAGGTGAGAACTTGAACAGTTGAACAGTATGACATGAAACCTTTTCGAGGTTCGACGGCTTAAGGGACGTCCTTATGCTTTCTGTTGTGCACACACTAAAATACAACACGAAAAAAAAATTCGCTGTTGCAGACAAAAATTCGCTGGCTCAGACTCAACTAGTTTTATTAGTTGTCAAAGCGAATAATTTGCTACGGTAGCAAAGTATTCGCCGAGGTGGCTAACGCGAGCCCTGTTCCAGTGAACGACACAATTCCTGCTTCAGGGCACGCATTCGCCTCCCCAGCTAATACTTTGCTACCGTAGCAAATTATTCGCATCGACAACTAATAAAATTAGTTGAGTCTGAGACAGCGAATTTTTGTCTGCAACAACGTTTTTTTTTCCGTAGAGGGACAATTGTGTTCCTGATTGAGCAGAAATTCCGAGTATGCGTAACATGTCTTCGATTTCTTTCCTAAATAAAGGTGTAAAAGTGCACGATTGTGCAGTTTTACTCCGTAATTAGGCACTTTTTGATATTATTTTGCTCTTGCAGCGGGAAATCACTTTTCTGAGTGCTTATTTCATCCTGGGCACCATAAATGTCCGAGATCGAACGAATTAGACGCACTAAACAGTTATTTGAGCCTTAGAGCTGGGATCAAAATGATCTCATTCCATATTGGAATCGGAAGTAGGCAATACTTTTTGTTGATAATTTGTTTTACGTTTTCGTCGCTTAGGGATATTCAATTTCGTTATATACAAAGTGTTCAAGCTGCATGGAGGGTTAAAAATTGAAGAGGGTGAGATTCTTTTCCAATTTAATCCTAATCAAATAAATACATCATAGTCGAAATACAATTCATATTTAATTCTGAGAAAATTGGATCGGAGTGAAAGTTAATTAAAAGCACAAATACATAGCACTTCACCAAGCAAAAATTTTCTGTGCACCGAAAGTTTTAAATGGACCACAAGCACGCAAGCCCAGCGGAGAGCCGGGTGGGGGGGGGGGGGGGGGGACTCAGGCTGAGCGGCAGAGAGGGGACAACGACACGGTGGGGCGCGGGGGGCAACAATTCTCAGCCACAGCCGAGAGGGGAAGGGGACCCAGCCTGGGCAGCAGAGACGGACCCCGAATCGAGGATTTTTTGTCCGAAATCGTTTTGTCCGAATCCTGACCGGTACTCCGCGTAGTGGGTTGCATATCAACTAGGGGCCCAACGAGATGCCACTTGCAGTATGGCAGCACTCAAAGAGAGGGTGTGGGCGCGGGCGAGGCGGGTTGCCTATCCACATGGGGCCCACGAGATGTACTTGCACTGTAGCAGCTCTAACAGAAGAGTGTGTAGGAGCGAGCGTGGTGGGTTGCCTATCCACAAGGGGCCCCACGAGATTCACTTGCAATGCAGCAATACTCTTAGAGAGGGAGTGGGCGCGGGGCGGGCAAGTCAGGTTGCTTTGCTTAAAGGAGCCGCACGAGAAGCTCTCAAAGATAGGGCTAAATCGAAGACCTGACCCCTCAAAATGGACCAGCCTAGCCCACACCTTCTCTGTGAGAGCTTCAACTTCAACTTGGGTTGCTACACTGCAAGTGCATCACGTGGAGCCCCTTGCAGCTAACCCACCTCACCCGCGCCCACACCCGCTATGTGAGTACTGCTACACTACAAGTGCATCTCGTGGTGCCCCTTGGTGGATAGGCAACCCGCTACGCAGAGAACTGGTCAGGACTCGGACAAAACGCTTTCGGACAAAAAAAAATAATCCTTGATTCGGGGATCGGGCGTTTCGGACAAAACGAGTTCCGACAAAATCATGTGTTATGCGTGATATAGGCGATTCGGACAAAATCGAGTCGGACAAACGATGACCTCCCGTCTTTTACTATAAATTCAAGCGTACACCGATTTGTCTGATTTTCTGATATTTTTTCCTGGTTTTCCTTGAATTTTGCTTATGTTTTTTTTTAAAGAATTTTTCTTGATTTTTCTTTCATATTTTTTTTTCTGATTTTGTCTGGACTGTTTTTTTTTCATGATTTTTTTTATTAATTTTTACTGATTTTGTTTAAGGGTGTACACTGATTTTTTGATTACAAAACCCCTTTGGTTCGCCCTCGTCCTTTCTCACAGTCAGACGCATATATATTTTAGAAACCCTTCCCAATCTATTCTGGAAGTACAACCTAGATGAAGCACAAATACTACTAGGTAGGCGCACGTGGGGTACGTGCAGGAATGAGCAAAAAGTGAGCCTCTCAAGGTCTGCGCCGCTTCCAGATTGCAGTTTACAGATATTAAAGTTTAGAATTCCTAGCAAATGGCATTACATTTTGAACCGGACAGAACTAAAAATAGTTTTTTTTTCTTTTCTTTTCTTTGTAGTGCCAGTTAGCTGTGGTTAGCAGCATGCGGCAAGCTGCCACCAGCAAAGTCATAACAAGACCCCGCGAAAAGAACAATAAAGGGAAAGAACAGAAAATTTCTGACGTAAAGGCGTTAAACGGCACTCTCTAAATGCCTCCCCCCCTCCCCCCCCCAAAAAAAAAGCCCACACCCCCATTCAGATTTTTGTTCAGAGTGAATTTCTTGATGCACATTATCCACTCGAAAGTCTTCTGTCCCGTGTGGGTTCGGTGATGTATTCGCAGCACGTCAATCCCACAAAATTTCTTGTTGCACACTGCGCACTAGAAAGGCTTCCCTCCCGCGTGGGTTAGAAGATGATCAGTCCGGAAAAATCACACTCTAAAATACTGGGGACAATTTTTGTTCCTAATTTAGCACGAATCCGTGCATGCGCAACATGTGTGTACGATTTCGTGCCTAATAACGGAGTAAAACGGCACAATACTGCACTTTTACTTCTCCATTTAGATAGGAAAGAAGTCGTACACATGTTGCGCATGCACGGATTCGTGCTCAATTAGGAACAAAATTGTCCCTAGTATTTTAGTGTGCACTCATTGCACACTGTGCACTCGAAAGCTTCTCGCCGAAGTGGGTTCAGAGATGTTTCCGCAAATCACCAGACCGAGGGAATATCTAGTAACACACTGTGCACTCAAAAGGCTCCTCTCCCGTGTGGGTAAGGAAACGGTTACGCAGATGATCAGTCCGGAAGAATGTCTTCTTGCAGACTGTGCACTCGGAAGACTTCTCCCCCGTGTAAATTGGGGTGTCTACGCATTACGCAAGTCATGAGGCCAGGTAAATTTCTTGTCGCACACTGCGCACTAGACAGATTTCTCTCCTGTGTGGGTAAGGAGATGCTCACGCAAATAGTTAGTACGGGAGAATTTCTTGTTGCAAACTTTGCACTCGAAAGGCTTTTCTCCCGTGTGTGTTAGAAGATGGTCACGCAGACGATCAGTCCGGGAGAATTTTTTGTCGCACACAGCGCACACCAAGGGTTTCTCTCCTGTGTGGGTTCGGAGATGTCTCCGCAAACAATGAGACCGAGTGAATTTCTTGTTGCACACTGTGCATTCAAAAGGCTTCTCTCCTGTGTGGGTTTTGAGATGCTCACGCAAATAATTAGTCTGGGAGAATTTTTTGTTGCACACTGTGCACTCGAAAGGCTTATTCTCTTCCGTGTGGGTTACATGTTTCTGCAAATTGTCAAAGCACACCAAGGGTTTCTTTCCTGTGTGGGTTAGGAGATGCACACGCAAATGATTAGTCCGGGAGAATTTTTTGTTGCACACAGTGCACTCTAAGGATTTCTCTCCCGTGTGCGTTAGGAGATGCTCACGCAAATGGTTAGTCCGGGAGAATTTTTTGTTGCACACAGTGCACTCTAAGGATTTCTCTCCCGTGTGCGTTAGGAGATGCTCACGCAAATGGTTAGTCCGGGAGAATTTTTTGTTGCAGACAGCGCATACCAAGGGTTTCTCTCCTGTGTGGGTTCGGAGATGTATCCGCAAACAATGAGACCGAGTGAATTTCTTGTTGCACACTGTGCATTCAAAAGGCTTCTCTCCTGTGTGGGTTTTGAGATGCTCACGCAAATAATTAGTCTGGGATAATTTTTTGTTGTACACTGTGCACTCGAAAGGCTTATTCTCTTCCGTGTGGGTTACATGTTTCTGCAAATTGTCAAAGCACACTAAGGGTTTCTTTCCTGTGTGGGTTAGGAGATGCACACGCAAATGATTAGTCCGGGAGAATTTTTTGTTGCACACAGTGCACTCTAAGGATTTCTCTCCCGTGTGCGTTAGGAGATGCTCACGCAAATGGTTAGTCCGGGAGAATTTTTTGTTGCACACAGTGCACTCTAAGGATTTCTCTCCCGTGTGCGTTAGGAGATGCTCACGCAAATGGTTAGTCCGGGAGAATTTTTTGTTGCAGACAGCGCATACCAAGGGTTTCTCTCCTGTGTGGGTTCGGAGATGTATCCGCAAACAATGAGACCGAGTGAATTTCTTGTTGCACACTGTGCACTCAAAAGGCTTCTCTCCTGTGTGGGTTAGGAGATGCTCACGCAAAGAAACAGTCCGGGAGAATGTTTTGTTGCACACTGTGCACTCGAAGGGCTTATTCTCTTCCGTGTGGGTTAGGAGATGTCTCCGCAAACAACGATACCAAGTGAATTTCTTGTTGCACACTTTGCATTCAAAAGGCTTCTCTCCTGTGTGGGCTAGGAGATGCTCACGCAAATAATTAGTCTGGGAGAATTTTTTGTTGCACACTGTGCACTCTAAGGATTTCTCTCCCGTGTGCGTTAGGAGATGCTCACGCAAATGGTTAGTCCGGGAGAATTTTTTGTTGCACACAGTGCACTCGAAGGATTTCTCTCCCGTGTGCGTTAGGAGATGCTCACGCAAATGGTTAGTCCGGGAGAATTTTTTGTTGCACACAGTGCACTCTAAGGATTTCTCTCCCGTGTGCGTTAGGAGATGCTCACGCAAATGGTTAGTCCGGGAGAATTTTTTGTTGCAAACTTTGCACTCGAAAGGCTTTTCTCCAGTGTGGGTTAGAAGATGGTCACGCAGACGATCAGTCCGGGAGAATTTTTTGTCGCACACAGCGCACACCAAGGGTTTCTCTCCTGTGTGGGTTCGGAGATGTCTCCGCAAACAATGAGACCGAGTGAATTTCTTGTTGCACACTGTGCACCCGAAGTGCTCCTCTCCCGCTGGGGTTGAGATGTGTCCACGTTGGACGTCAATCCCACAGAATGACTCGATACTTTCTGTTCTTTCGAGGAGATTTTTTCTCATGTGGGTCTTCATTGGCGGTAAAAGCATGCTCTGACTGGGATGTTGGTGGTTCCAAGTGGGACATAGGAAGGACATTGTGGAAACGCCGTCTCTGAAAAGAATAGAAAGATAGTGCGTTTAAGAAAAAAAAAAAAAAATGATTGACGGTATTCTAAAAATTAAACTTCGGAAAATCATACTGTTTTAACTTGAAAGAACGTAAACTTTTGTTTGAAGATTCGTAAAAGTGTAACTCCCTGCTAAAACAGAGGTTATCAGCCTAATCAGACTATGACTCTTTTCAAAACAATAGGATTGGCACACTTCTTCATCCCCTTATCCCACACTCATCTAGGGTTACAAGGTAAATGAAACTTTTATAACATGAGTACTTTTTTAAAGATAAATCTATCTCGGATACATAACATTTGCGAAAACTCTCAATCCAGACTGGAATTATAAGATGATACTTTTCGGAGCAGGCACTGTAAGTTTCTTACGATGACGTGCTCTTCACAACATACGAACAGTATACATCCTTCGTATTACGAAGAAATTCGTCGTATTACGAAGAGGTCTTGTTTGTAATACTAACACGTGCTCTTCGTAAAATACAAACAGGGTTTTCGTAAGTTACGAACTGATTCCTTCGTAATATAGTTGCTTCAAATCCTTTCTAAGTTACGAACTGAATCCTTCGTAATATGAAGAAGTCTCTTCGGAAGGAACTAATAAGAGTGGGTTGTTTCACGTTTTACTGTACCGGGTGTTTCTTTGAATGCTTAACAGTGTTGTGAGATTGCATAGTCGCCAGGGCTGCAGCATGGCTGCAGGGGCCATGGCGCCTTACTGGCGATTGGGGTAGGCCAACCCGCAACACTCCTTCGCAATCAAAGAAACACTCGGTACATCGGAGGACTACGCAACGGAACTAGACGACGGTCGCTTCACCCCTACATTCAGAAGTTTATGTATTTTTCAAAACCCTCCACAGCTACACATTATCAGTAAATACTTTCTTTTATATAATACAAAGTTATGCAAGATAAATGTATAATCTGCTAGAAAGTTTATGGGGGCAGCCTTTTTCTTTTCTTTTTGTTCCTTTTCTTTCACAGTAAGAATGCTACTGTGCTGTATTATGGGTCTGAAACCGTGGGAGTCCAGCATGTATGAGGCACTGCTCGAAGCCTTTCCCGTTATTTGTAAAGAACGAGAAGCGGTGCATTTGCCAGACCTCATACTTTTTTTGAGGGGGGGGGGGGGGGGCAATGCGGCAGCGTCGCGTCGAAGCGCGTACACACGGTGAGCAGCGAGACCGTCACAAAACACCTACCAACCAAGGACGACAATTTCCTCCAAATTGCTACAGCAGCGAGTGGCGCCGATGGCGCCGCCGGGCGCCACGGAGCGCCCCAGCCCCAGCCTCCCGTCAGACCCAAAAGAGCGCTTTCGTATCTCCGTCCTTGTCATACGCATGGGTCTCGGCCACTTGGAATGAGACAGAGGGCACTACAAGACGATCTGAATCTGGGGGCTGGCTCCGGATCGCGACGCCATGGACGGGGCACGGGAGACGGAAGCGAGCCGTTGCGGCGCAGGGCGTCGACCCGGCAAGGTGGGAGGGAAGAGAGAGAGAGAGAGAGAGAGAGAGAGAGAGAGAGAGAGAGAGAGAGAGAGAGAGAGAGAGAGAGAGAGAGAGAGAGAGAGAGAGAGAGAGAGAGAGAGAGGAGGAAAGAGGGTGGGAGGAAAGGACGGAGAGAGGAAGGGTGATGACGGTACCGAAGGGGTGTGGCACGCGCTGGCACCTTTTAACACTAGGTAAAGCCGAAGCTGCTCCACACGAGACCAGATCCGCTGCAGCACGATGTGCCTCTGCCGGCAGGTCCGGTGGCGCCGGTGGCCACGACGCTCACGCCGCCCCCGCCAGCGCGGCAAGCTGCTCCCGCCGCCCCCAACCTCGAGGAGCAGGCCGTGCCCGCCGCCACCCTGGCGCCCCCCGCCGACGGACAGTGTGAGTAAAACAACATAAACGACAAAAAAAAAAAATTAAAAAAAAGAGAGAGAGAAAAAAACTTTTTTTTCTTTTTCGAAATATTGAAATTGCTCCAGAAGAGTGACGTTTTATGACTTGTTGACTCAAAAAGAGTCTAGCACATCGCGGAAAACGTCATAAAAATGACTCTTATAAAGCCATGTCATGAGCATGAAAACTTGGTACAGAAAAGTCGCTCTCCCGTGAAGCGAGAAATTCGATGACTCCTTCACAGAGCTGGGTGCGCACGTGCTCCTGAACGGGTGAGAATTTAAGGGCAACTTCATTACTTTCTAAAAAATGAAATATTATTCCGGGCCCTGTTTGAGAAAAGTTTCGCAACCTCGCCCGAGTACAGCGAGGATCCTTATTGCGCAAATAATGTAAAGATAAGGAATCGTCACTCAAATAGAGCGAGGCTAAAAAAAAATATCTCGCTCAAAGGAAGTAAGGTTAACAAAAATTTCTCTCCAATCAAGCATGAAAAAGTTTGTTCTCCCAATTCGGGTGAGACCGAGGGGGAAGCCGAAACAGCTCTGAATTATGGTGTACAAATTTTGTGAACTTTCGTGAACTTTTACTAAATTTTAGGAATTCCTACTGAATTTTTAAGATATTTTCCAAAATTTTCGTGTGAATTGTTGTAAATTTTCCGGGATTTTTCAGGATTTTTCGGAACGATACGAGGTGTACACACATTTCAGAGTTGTTTCCCCCTCAGGCGAGACTTGGGAATCAAGGGTATGCAGAGTGTCCACGTGCGCCCTGACGTGCGCCTTGCGCCCGCTGGCCTCTCATTATACTCGGATTGCCGCAGATTGCACGGTTGACGGCGCTGTCTTCCACAACGGCGCCCGCCTGCCGGCCAGTGCCGACCCGGACCCCTGCCGTGCCTGCTACTGCCAGGGCGGCGAGCCCGCCTGCACCCGGGTGCACTGCTACCGCCGGCCCGACTGCGCGCCCCGCCACGTGCCCGGCAGCTGCTGCCCCAAGTACGACAACTGCCCGCCCGCGCCAGGTCAGCACAGACCAAGATTCATGCAACTGAAATATATATATAATCCTGCATAAGAAATCTTGAACTTGTTTTCAGTTCGGCTTTAGCATAATTTATTGGCTTATTTTTTATCTATAATTGTGAATTTTTGGGCATAATTTTTGGTCATAACTTTTCGTCATATGTATATGACATAGTTTGTTTCGCATTAATTATTTTGGCATAATTCTTCTTTTTTGGCAAAATATTATTTTGGAATGTTTATTATTTATTTTTATTTTTTTTTGGGGGGGGGGCATACATTTTAAAAGCCTCTTTACTTCATAAGTTTTAGGGAAATTTTTAGGAGAGGCATATTTTTTCGCATTGTTTAATTCCTTTTGCCCTTATTTTTCTTTTGGCATAATTTTTCTACAGAAGAGCACAGCCCAGAGCCCAGGGTGAGGGACGCGGCGACGCAAACGGACGTCTCGGTGGAGCCGATGACGACCACGACCGAGGCCGAGGCTACGACGACGGGCACCCCGACCACCACCCTCGTCACGACGCCCGAGGAGGCCGCCTCCGAGACCACGGAGACCAACACGGCTACGGCCGCGACGGACATCACCACGACCACAACGGCCATCATCTCCACGACCACGACCGGCGGCGTGACGGTCACGGCCGTGACGGAGGAGCAGGAGTCCTCCGAGGAGTCGGGCGTCACCAGCGCCTACCCGCCGGGCATCGACCTGCACGCCCTCCACGAGCACCTGCCCTTCCTCAGTCCCGGCGACGCCAACGGCCCCAACACCTGAGCAGCCCCGAGGTCCGGCCCGGCCCGGCCCACCTCAGCCAGCCTGCGTAGCTTATCTGGAGCTCAGGAGGCCTCGTGTGATAGAAAACATAGAATGCGGGTTGGTCCGACTGCCCTGGCCTCTACGAAGATCAAACCTGCAACCATGACCTTCTGTTGCATCCGGTAAACCTGATTTCGCTCGATTTCGAAAGGCTTTAAGTACTTCTCGTGCGGTTTGAAAGGGTAACAGGGATCTCTCGGGGCTTTCCAGCTTTTCCTGTGAAGCTCGCGGAAGTTCTATGAGCTCGTATGAAGTCAATGTGATAACCTTGGAGTACAGACTCATTATTACGGAGCGTACTACATCAGCGAACGGCTCGTAACGAAACTTTTCAGACGCAAACCCATCTCACTCAGAAAGGCAAGTTCAAAGCGGACGTTATATTTTTGATAGGGCTTTTATAAAAATTCCCCTTGACTCTTTAGAGCAGAGACGTAGTTTGTGTGAGACCCTTTTTCTCTGGACCGACCTCCACATTGGACATCAAAGTGTGTGAGTTTCCATTCGCATACTTAAACAGGCAAGGGTATGATTTTTTTCCAAGGACTCACACTTAAAGGAGCAAGTGCGTAGATTGGGATTTACACACCAATAAAGGTGCGTCATTCACACATTTCGCTTTCCGGTGCAGGCAGGCCCGCCCTGTATCGCACGTCGCGGCCCCACCGAACGGCACGCGTCCAACTCCCTCGCGATTATTTCGCTTAGTCTCGCACCGAGCCGAGCCGGGCGGGGCGGGGGCCCAACGAAACGGAAAGTCCCACACCGACAGGATTACAGAACCTTCCAGGTGTATCCTGTACACCTCCAACTGAAGATCAATTCTTCATGTACGTTGCTCAGTTTGGCCCAGTTTGGCTCTCACGGTGCAATCTCTGAACAGAATAGGGACCTTTTTTTTTTTTAAAGGAGTTGTACAGATCATATAGAATCGCGTTCTGAATCGCGGTCCTTAAATTAACTAGCTTAGATAAAAATCAAGCACCTAGTTTCATGATAATACAGTGCGTCACAATGAAGTGTTTTTCGTAAAGTTGGAAACTGCACAAAAATTTAAAAGTTGTGCAAATTTAATCGGACTGCACTTAACTGCTTCACAAGTACCATGCAGTCGTACGAAATACTGTTGTTCATGCCTATGAAGAGCGAGGAGCAGTGGCTTCAGGCGGGGAGTACTTTTGAATTGCTCATAATCAAATGTATAGTATTTTAATCGATTAGGAAGGGATGATCCCGAGACCTGAGTACCTGTCGGGTATGTTTGTAAGTATTTAATTAAAGACCATGCTAGTCTTAGATTCACAGTACCTTGTGCTATTTTTTTCTGCTTTAAATGCGGTATGTTAAGGATTATTTCCATTAGATAAGTTCCTGTAGAATAAGGAAGGCGTACGAGTTATTGATAAGATACTTTAGTTGATTTAGTCTTAAATTTCTATCTTATAAGATTTTTTATTTAGTTAATTTATGGAATGAGGTATGCGTTGGGTTATACATCGACTGCTAACGCTGTGTTAACGTTAAACGTTCGAAGAGAAATAAACATACGGTAGGCGTAGCTCACACCGTAGTGTAGACACAAAACAAATTTGTCAACCGAGTAGTAAAGACGTCAAGGCACTTAAACCACTTAAACAAATGTCTTTGTTATTTCCCTCAAAACACACCAGTTCCGTTCCGATTCAGAATCAACGTCTGCACCTAGGCGGCCCTACAGAGGAAAGTAGGCAACCAGACCCATTCCGCGCAGCGAAGACCAGCGGGTCGCCTATCCTCCAGTTGGCAGGCGGCAAAGCGGCGACGGGGGCGCCTACCAAGGCACTCCCATCTTCTCCGCCACTGCCCGCAGAAAGAGCGAGTGGCTGGCGTACAGCTTGAGGTCGGCGGAGAGGTCCATCCAGCGGACGCCGACCGCGTCGTCGCCGGCCTCGAGAGGCAGGGCGCCCGCCGAGTCGCCGCGCTCGTCATGGAAGTGCGAGGCGACCGTCTCCATCCAGGCGTTGTCCGTGTTCCTCGGATCGTCGACGTAGCCGCGGTACACGACCTCGCCGCCGCCGCTCAGAAAGTCACCGACGAGCCGCTCGCGCGCGGGGTCACGCAGGACGTTGAGGGCCTCCTCGAGGAACTCGCGGCGCAGCGTGGCGGACACCGCCTCGCCGGGGTCCACCATGCCGCCGGGGAGCGCCCACTCGCCCGAGTCCCGCCGGCGGATGGCGACGAACTGCAGCACCCTGGTGGCGGCGCCCTGGGCCCCCTCCCCCTGGGCGCCCAGGGGGGCCGGACGCCAACGCGTCACGATGGGGTCGGCGGCGTGGTTCGGCCCCCAGCGGCCCAGGACGCCCCGGCCGGCGAGCCCCGTGCGACCGCGGGGGTTGAGCGGCCTGCCCGCCGCCGCGTCCACGGCGTACTCCCCCTCGTGGCTGCGCCGGTCAACGCCGCCGTCCAGGGCGTTCCACGCCGGCGCGAAGCCCGGCGCGCCCAGGGCGGGGTCGGCCCAGGGTCGACCCTCGACGCACGGGTCCGTGTAGTCCCGGGGCGCGTAGTCGGCCCACGCCGCCGACCACGGCACGGCGTCGTCCGGGACGCCGACGCGCAGCACGGCGGGCGCCCTGGAGTAGGGCGTCGCGACGCCGGCGCGACACTTGTGGTGGAGCTGCATCCCGCGGGCGGCGGCGCTACGCATAGGCGTCTGCAACACTGAGGAAAAAGTTTGGATTGCGGCGATCAAACTGCTATGTTCGGATGTTCGGCCCGTCCAAGTTGGCAAGTGGGCGTCGAATTTTTAATTCTGGGAATGGAACTTTCAGTTATGGCGACTGAATCTTTTAATGCCCATAACTACTCCGACGGATTGAACAGCAGTTTGACGTTAAGCTTCAAAAGATTTGATGAATGCAACCAAAATTTTTTTTCTCAGTGAAGCGGAGCGGAGCGTCCGTCGCTAGTGGAGTTGAGGGTGCGGTGAAAACTGTCCTGTCCACGTCGATCGATCCTTTTTCGAGGTCGATTTCGGTCAGAAACAATTGCACAGTATCAAGCATGGTCGCAGCCACAAGGTTCTGTGTCACCGTCAAAAGCCACTAAGCCATCAAACATCTTTTGCATTACCCGATAACATATTTTCTTCCCCCCCCCCTTTTTCCTAGGATCCAAAGTTTATTGGTTTAACTTATTGACATAATGTAAAATATAAGGATTCAGATTCAAAATGCGCGCCAGATTAGTTCGCAATGCGAGAGACTCCGATACCCCGCGAGTGGGCGTCTTTGCTCTCGCGGCGTGGGGTAGCGACACCCGATGAGAAGAACAAAATGAAGGGGGAGGGGGCCAGGGGCAGGGCGAGGGGGGAGGGGCTCCACGGGCCTTGGTCAGGGCAAACTGATCGAGCAGAGCACGTCCGGGCCAGGGGCGGGGCCAGCGGCCAGCGCCACGCCTGCCCAGAGGATAACAAGCTAGACGAGGACTCGGCCGGCCCCGGACAGATACACAATCGCTTCAGTCATTTACCTCTCCGTCAGTTCAGCTTTCACTCTCAGCACGGCCGCCGCCATGTCGCTCAGCTACTGAGCCGTAAAGGCTGCGGCGGCAGCGGCAGTACCCCCCGACCTGCTCTGCTCCACCTCGTCGAGTTCATCAAAATGTACGCGGCCGCGAACGACGGGGAAACAACTCCCAGAGGTTTGTATACACACTAAACCCTTATGCACAATTTTATACAACCGTAGTTATGCACAAAATTTTATGCATAACTATGTTGCACATTGTGCATAATTCTGCACAAATTTGTGCATAAGGAACAGAGTTAAGCATAGTTATGCAGGAAAAATTGTGCATATAACTATGGTTGTGTAAAATCCTGCAAGGCTTATGCACAAAAAAGTGCATAAGAGTTTAGTGTGTAAACATCGTTGTTCAAAAAAATTATGAAAATAGTTCAAATAAATTATGAAAAAAAAAAAAACAGTCATAAAAACTTTTAAAAAAAATAATAAAAAATAAGGCTGTTTCGTGCCTAAAAAATCTCGGTAACATGAAAAAATGCGGCATTTAAAAAAATTCAGGGACAATTACAAAATTCCAGAAAAAAATGTGACAAATACACACCAGAATTTTGAATTGGTCCCCTCCTGCTCCTGGCCGCAAACTTGTCAAGGGGAGAAAGAGGCTGGAGCAACCACAGGGAGGAAGGGGAGGGGGGCAAGGAGAGTAAGGAGGGATATGAGACAGCCCGGGGCCGTGGCGTGGGCAGAGGGGAAGAAAGCAGCGGGGAGTCTCGCCTCGCAGTAAAACTCGCGCCGGTGCTCCACGGGCGAGAAGAGAAGCCAATCTAAAGGAAACGATCGGATGTACGGCAGCGGGGCGGGGCGGGGCGGGACGGGGCGGGGCAGGGCGGGGCAGGGCGGGGCAGGGCGGGACGGGGCGGGGCTCCGGGAGGTGATCTCCTCAGTCCCGGCGTAGGTCGAGTCTAATACGATTAACATTGGAAAACGGACCAGCACAAGCAGGCACTAAACCCCACTGCATTTTTTGTAAGAGTACAGTACAGTCTACGCAGGATTCTGTGCCACTATAAGTTTATGGATATCATTCTGTGCACAGCAAAAATGTGTGGTTCGTTCACAGAAAATTAAGCAGGAGATGTGCGCAAACCTATTATGAAATGTCTGGCAAGGTTTTTCTTTTGTTCTGGTGACGAGTAAGGCGGTAATCGTGCAGACAACAAATCAAGCTTCGTAAACGGGGGCCAAAAGGAGTAGTATTGCTTGCTTGTCAGCGGAGTCAGGTGGAGCAAACGATGGGCCTGGATACTTTCTCCCAGGGCTCGTACAGGCATGGCCAAAAATCTGCATAAAAGAGCGCTGATTGGCGAAGACCGGAAAGGTGCACTCACAAAAGCGGCCTCTCGCTCTTTTCATATACTTGATTTAGTCGAGTAAATTGCGAGCATTTTGAGTATTTTGCAACAGAGGCCATTTTCACGAATAGAGTGTGATGAAATTGATTCCGTCAAGTGCAGCTTAAAGCGTACCAAAGTCGAGGACACGCTTTTGTGGGTGCGCCGCGGGCGCAGCGTACCTTTGTCCCGGCAGACGAAACAAGATGAAGCGGAACAGAGAAAAAGAAAAGGGTGATTTTTGTTGTTGTTGTTGTTGTGTTGAAATAGGAGTTTGTAAAATGCATCTGGGCAATTATGTTTGCGTCTCAGATATCACAGATTTAAAGCTGTGCTAGTGCTAAGACCTATTTTTAAATTACTTTTACTTATATAGAATAATAAATAAAAAATACAGAAATTTAGCTGTACATATATTTTAATTTACAACTAAAATTTTAGCACTGTTACAAAAGTGATTTGACAAATCGTTTAGCTGTCTGTTTACTTTCTCGTACGCTCATCGTCCTGCTGAAAAAAGTTAGGTTGCGTTGCGCACGCCTGATGCGACACCTTCACTTTCTTCCGGGGTGATGGGACAGCCGCGGGGCGCTTTTGTATGGCGGGCCGGGGCGTGGCGGGGCGGGGCGGGGAGGGGCGAGGAGGGCCGAGACCCTCACCCCTGTGCACTACGTTAATTGTTCACGCTTTAGCATAGACGACAAACCAAAGCAACGAGAAGAAAGTTTCTCCGCGCTCGCTCACACGAACCTTCGCGAGCGCCTCGCATCGTGTTGCGCTTCCTGTACATCTGTAAGGGCGCGTGTAGCGTTGTCTAGCACGGCCGTCCGCCCCTGCCCCCTAGACACGGCGAAAATAGACGACTCAGCTCTAAAAATGTGGTCAAAAGCATCTTCGTCGAATACGTTTGTCAGCAGACAAAGTCTATGCGGTTAAAAAGCAGCAATTTAAAATGCAATTATTCTCAGGAAGACAACACCTCTGGAAGCCGAATCAGACAGGGGGCGAAGCTCAGCACCTCGAGGCGGAACGATTCGACTCTCTCTGCAAACTCATGAGTGATACAGTCTCACACTTAACTGCAGTACCACTGTATCTCACACTTTCAGAACTATTTTCTGTCGTTGAAGAGAAATCATGATTCGGAGAACAGCATCAGCTTTGGTGCATAATCCAACGGGTACCTCACCTTCTGCAATCAGTTTATACCAAAGGTTCCAATCATTTTCTAATCACTATCCAGTCACATAGTTTTTTGACAAAAATCTATTTTAACCACCCTAAAACTGCAAAATATCAAATTGGAGCCAAAAGTTCATAGCTTGCTTTAAAGTTTAGTCAAATTTTCCTCCCAATCACAATATAACCTTCCAATTGGTGTGCACCAATTTAAAGAGTGAGGTACCCCTCGGCATAATCCCGGTTCAAACGTGCCTACATGTGATGGGGTTTTAATCACAAAAAGCAACGCCCATAAAAAGTTTCGCAACTGTTTATAAAGTAAATAGTAAATATATTTACTATTATTGAATGTATTTTTCCTCCGAACCCCATCACATGTAGGCTCGTTTAAACCAGGAATTTGCGCCAGACCTAGTACCGTTCTCCAATACGTGATTGCTCTTCAATGACAGGAAATAAATAGTCTTTGGAAGTGTGAGACAAAGTGGTACAGCAGAGAGAAGTGCGAGACTATATCACACTTGAGTTCACAGAGTACGATTGAGGGCTTACAATTTCGTCGTCCCCTTTGCGACCTTTTCCAAATTTCAGGTCTTCAATAATCATCCAATGTTCAATTGAATACAAGAGGTAATAATAGCCAACAAAAGTAAAACCATTAAAACGCAGAAGGACCTTTCAAGGATCAGCACTCATTTTCGTATAAAGCAGTGCTTTGAAAACTTCAACATCCAAACCTTTCCTAGATTTTATTTTGTTTATTGACAGCGCAGCAATAACGAAGGCTCATCGACGAGTCGTTTCGATGTGTGTAGGATCGACATTGAATCATTTCTGACTGCTCGTGAGGCGGTCGCAGCAGGCGCCCTCTCCTCACCCCCAGGCCTGCCCGCCCCGCCCCGCCCCGCCCCGCCCCGCCCTACCACGCCTGGGCCCCTACATAAGGCGAGACGCAGAGCCGGCGGTGTTAGTTACCGTCCGACCAGCGACCCGTCCGCCAGCAAGCAGGTGAGCCAGTGCGAGAGTGCAGAAAGGGGGCGTGCAAGACATGTGCTGAATCGTTCTGTCGTTCGGGCTCTGATGGGAAAGTGACTTCGGGAAGTTTGCAAATTTGTGGAGCCAAGATTCAAATATACTTCACACATTTCTCAAATTTGACGAATGCCGCGTCTACGATGCAAGCAAAAAGAAAAAAAGTTGCAGAAGTTCTAATTTTTGTAGCTGTATACACTATGAAAAATAGTCCTAAGTTTACGGGAAAGTTTTCCACGAAGTGCAGTTGTAAAATTACAATTGCAAACCGTAATATTACAAACACATATCGGCTCGAAATTCATCCACGAGCAAAAAATGTCCGTCGTAAATTTACAACATATTTCGTAAATCATAATTTACAAAATTTATCGTAAATCTACAAAGATATTTTTCACAGTGTAGACGCAGCTAATTTTTAATCTACAGTACTAATTTTTAGGCCAAGGTGCTAATTTTCTAGCTCCGCTGCTAATTACTTTTCTGCTGTGTTTAGTGTTTAGCCGTAGTGTTTTTCACATCTAATTTCAGCAGCGCGATTTTCTTTTTGCGTGTAGTTGCGAGAGTTTTTCCCTCGTGCTCTGGAAATAAGCGTGTGTGAATGTCACCAAATTTTACATGTGTGGATTTTCATTCCGCTTAAGTGAGTGAAATTATTAGAAAAAAATTACATTTTTTTAAAGGAAAATTTACACCTTTCCTTGTCTTAGAAAGCTACTGAGATTCCACACGCCTACAATAATGCGGCATTTACTTTGGCTTCCAGTACATGGTTCACAGTTGAAGGGTTTACATTTGATGTCGCATAACAAGACGCGCTAAACTGTTATTCAATTACTGTGAGTCACATTCTTTTTCATGTGAAAACTGTCACATTCCTTTTGATATTAATGTCACATTCTTTTGAATGTGACAATAAAATTTAGCCCGCATATTCTGACCGATTTACATTGAAAAGAATGTGACACTACATTTTAAACAATGTGACACTTTTCACATGAAAAAGAACGTGATGTCACAGTAATCGAATAACAGTATCAAAAGCCTAGTGACTGACTGTTCGCAAGAAAAAAAAAATCCTTTAAATCCGGGCGTTCAAGGCCACTTGGAAGATGAGACTAGAGGCTCACGTCGGGCTGGAGCATTTCGGCCGTTACGTAACAAGTTTATCGCTGCGCTGCTGAGATGCAGCTCCGCTGTTCGATGATCCATCATTATTCTCCACAGGCCAGCAGATATTGATGTGGCTATAAATACAGCCACAGCGATGTCGTTGAACTTTAAACTATTATTTAAAAAAAAATGTGTGAGGGTACGATTGCTATCCGAGTCGAATCTGCCTATAATTTAGACCTTGGATCAATTATATTAGAATAATAGATGCGAGGGGTACTGAGCTACACTATTCTGCTCTATGAAGAGCACAGGCTGATAATAACAAACGAGTGCGAGTGAACTGAGCCGTCCGAAAGTAGATCTATGCATTAAAGTAATTGTTGCCTTTCGCAGACATAAAAGAAGTTTGTCGCTAAAAAAAATGTTGCGTCTTTTTGGCAAACACTTTAAGGTTGTTTCAGCCGGTTTCAGCACCAAACTCTTTCACATAGACCTAAACTCACACTTAAACGCGAAAGTACGGCCACATGTCTGCCTCGAACGGCGTGCTACGCTTACGCTACAGGGTAAACGCAGTCGACGCTTGCATTGAGCGAAATGCCCGTCAACTAAACATTTTTAAGTACTCGTATCCAGACGTGCTATTGAGTAACACTTGGCGTCAGTGCGGTGGCCTCTCGACGGCTAGAGGTGTGAACGCACTGCAAAATGCTTACCTACTGAATGCTTTTCAGTGTATCGAACAATTATTACATTACAAAAAAGTCGGTCGCACGGCGAAGCAACCATTTGAAGGCTTATAGAAAAATTCTGACAACCCTTAATTTGAAATTACATCGCTTTGAATCCTTGGTAAGCTACGAACAATTTATTTTGCATTGACCTGTTCTTGGTGGGCAATTTGCTGAGCAGAAGTCACGAATTTCGTTGCGGAACGACCTGATTGAGGAGGCAACCAAACGCCTGAGATGTAGGCAACTTGTTTTCAGCTTTGAAAAAATACTAAATTGAGAGAGAAATGGAAGAGACTACTAGGAAGAATACTAGTGTAGTGCAAGCAATGGGACTGAGGACACTACACGAAAGAAAAAAAAATAGCTCATTTTGTTTAAGGCAAGTTTTGCTCCATTGAGCGAAGGGAGAAACCTTTCACGAGCTTCCTCCACTTCTAGGTAATTTTTCAGAAAATATTGTGCACTTTCCTCGATTAGAGTCCAACGAAGTGAACAGAGGAACTCGACTGAAAATTTGAGGAAAGCCGCCTCGTTTTCTTCAGCGTTTTTTCCCCCTCCAAAAGAGCTTCCGTTATATTTTGAGGACGTTCCTGAAACATTACCCTTTTCGCTTAGGATGGTCAAATAGCCTAGAATACATTGAACTATTTCAAAAATTTTAAACCAGTTGATTGTTCCCCGTTTCCGTCTTAAATGTAACATCTGCGAAAAGACTCAGAAGTTTTTACGGTAAAAAGGTGCGAGGGGAGGTGGAGAGCAGTGAGAGGGGTGTGGGGCATTAGATTGATCGAGAGCGCGGCGATGTCAGGCTGGCCAGGCGGTGTTTCATAAGTTGAACCGGTCCGGGGCAGTGTCACAGCCACACAGCCGGGACGCTGACGTGACCGACCCCCCCTCCCCCCAGCAGGGCTACCTACTATATGTATCGGGAGCTGAGTGTGACAGCCTTTCTGACCTTGAACCTTCTTCTCCTCGCAGACCCAGCCCATCCCCACGATGAAGGCCGTCCTGGTGCTCGCCGCCGTGTGCGCCTGCGCGCTGGCCCTGCCCGCCCCGCAGAAGGAGGGCAGCTACTTCACCAACGAGGCCATCCGCCAGGCGCAGAACACGTACCTCATCCCCAAGGACGCCACCATCCAGAAGGTCCAGGAGGGCATCGAGCTGGCCGCCTACGAGAACATCGGCGCCAACCAGCGCATCGACCTCACCAAAATCCTGGGCGACCACGTCCCCGCCGAGGTCATCTCCAACCTGCAGTCGCAGGTGGACCAGGTCGGGAACTGAGTCCGGCTCGTCACCCCACCACCCTCATCTGTAAATATCTCCATTCCGTCCCGCCAAAGTCTTTCATGTCACGCCTCCGTCTTAATATTTTTGTTTAAAAGCACTGTTCATTTCTTTTATTTTTTCCCTTGAGACTTAAACGGATAACCTATACGTGGCTCGAGCGGTGATAAAACGGCGACGGCTGAACGAACTATTGCTGCTGCCCCTAGCTCACCCCGTAGACATACATCACTTGTGCGCGGCGCGCGCTCTGTAACACATCGGGAAGGGCGCGAAACAGATGCATACCGCACCGCGCTCCTGACGCAAGACTCGCGCGACACACACACACACACACACACACACACACACACACACACACACACACACACACACACACACACACACACACACACACACACACACACACAGGGAGAGAGTCTACAGTCCCCCTTTCGTCACCAGCGCGAAGATACAAAACGCGCCTCCTCGCCACCTCAACACGCGAGCTGACGCAATGAGTCGTGGTCACAGTGTGGCCACGGTGGCAGCGACACCACGAGCTGACAGCTTATTGCTGACGAGCGGGCAGCAGAGGACTTACACGCCTTCCGCCCCGCCCCGCCCCGCCCGCAGGCTGCCCAGGTGAGCCACTTTCACCCGGCTGGCCACGACGGTAGGACCGGGTGTAGGACATCCCGTCAGACGCCGGAAGGACACCCCATCGTCATGCAAGGCGGGATACCCCCGCACGCGTCTTAACTGCTCAGCCAGAGAGACACAAAGACAAGGAGTCGTGGTCCAGGACGTCTGCTGATAGTTTGCGTGACAGATCATCAAATGCAAGTGTGCAAGCTACTTTTCAAATGCTTGTCCAGCGTAACGCTTGCGTAACGCACTTCCACGTGCGCGCACACACACACACGCACAAACTCGTTCGCACCACTTTCTCTGTTAGTTATTGAACTCGTATTGGCACACACCCAACGAGCTACCTTCGCACTCAGCGTAGCGAGCAAAGCAAATTAAAGAAGTGTTAGAAGATTATTTTTTAAAGAAACCTCTGATAGGTCATCTTCAACCCCGATTCCAGTACATTTTTCCTAATTCATTTTTCCTAATCCGATTTTCCTAACCTTGATATTTCCTACTGCCCTTTTTTCCTAAACTGTATTTCCTAAAACTAGATTTTCCTAATCCGCTTTTCCTAAAACTATTTTTTCCTACTGGAACTTTTATATTTTAGGCAACAGAGTTGTCTTCTAAAATCCCTTTGAAACGTCTCTCAATTGTTTTTATAACCCCTTACGCGAGGAAAAACCTTACGCGAGGAAAAAATCTGCTCCAAGGATTTTTATAATTTTACCTAAAGTTATAGTATGTAAACTTGTATACTCATTCTTAAAGTTTACTAGAAATTTAAACTACAGATTTTCTGTAAATTTGAATTGAAACTTCAATTGCTATGGTAATGCTTGACTTGTCAGCGGAAATCACCAGGAGAAGGGGATAGTTTGGCTTCAATCAATTGAGCAGAATTCATGAAATGGTGTTCATTTACGTGTTTCGTAAATCACTTTTGTTCCTATGTATTGAACCTCCGTGAAACTTTGCGAAACGATTTCCGTTGGTCTGAAACTGCTAGTTTCGTATTCATTAATTTCTCATAAATACGGTATTAGAAATGATTGACTTGAGGATAATGGGCTTAGGAATTTTTGATTTTAGGAAATTTGGATAAGGAATATTTTTTTTAGGAAAATTGACAGTAGGAAGAAACGACAGTGGGAAAATAGGGTTAGGAAAAATGGGCGGGAACGTCAACCCCAGGCATTGTTTCTGAGTGATGTCCAAAAAATACTGAGGTATTGTCACCTTTACAGTTACGACGCTTAGTCAAATTTTACTCACCAGTCTACTTAAGAGGAAGCAGCAGGAGATAAGTCAACATCGAAGGTCTTCGAGCGCTCGATCGTGCCGGGGAAGCTCTAAATCAGAGAAAACGAGGGTAAGAACATTCCTGTGTAGAAGAAGAAGAAGAAGAAGAAGAAGAAGAAGAAGAAGAAGAAGGTGGGAGCATCGGACAGGGAAAGGCCGCTGTAGCCGCCCAGTAGGTGGGCCGCCCATTCGGCTCCAACGCCCTGCGAGTAGGCAGCCCAACGAGCACCTGAGAGCATAGCCTGTACGGTGGAGGGGGCTGGCCCGGAAAAACATCGTCTCCTCCAGCGTCGCCCGGAGAGTAGGCAATACGTAGTCCACCCAAACACGGCGTGGATATGAAGAAAGCTTGCTGCATCTGCACCAGCCGTGGGGAGGATCACTTCTAAATATCATTGGGCGGCCCTCCAAAAATTGATTTAAAACAAAAAAAAATTGAAGTAAGGAATTGTGTGTGTGGGAGGGAGAGGAGGAATCAAAATTTATCTTAATGACGACACTGTAAGTGCTACGGCCTCTTTGCACGCCAAAATTTCGGCATTCTTCTGGAATGCCAATTTCCGGCATCTTTGAATGCAAAACTTCAGCTTTTCCCCTGAAGAATGCCAATTTTCGGCATCTTTGAATGCCGAACTTCGGCATTTTCCATGAAGAATGCTGAAAATCGACATTCAAGGATGGCGAAAATTGGCAGCCCAGAAAAATGGCAAAATTTCGGTATGCAAGGAGGCCGTAGCATTTACAGTGAAAATTTCTATTGAAAAATCCAAACAAAAATCAGGCTACATACACATCTGCGCTATGGTATTGCCTAAGCTATTACACAAATCGCACCACGGAAAAGTCACAAAATATCTCTTGGAATTAAAACTTCCTCGGTAAAATCTTATTTTGGGGATATCAAAAGTGTTACACAGCATTCCTAAATGAGTGCTACTGCTGTCGTGCTCTTCAAAGGCAGCGGTTTTGTTTTTTTTTACTGATTGATGACTCCTCCCCCAAAAAATTCGCGGAGAGTCCTACACAGAATAGCCCGACAGCACAGCGCCTAACAAACCTGTCAAATGGTCGAGCATGCCGCGTGGCACCGCCTTCGTTAAAAGCACTATGTTGTGAGCAGGCGCAGCCCCGGGCGCCCCCTCCCCTGCGTGCGCTGCTTCCACGGTGAGAGAACGGCGCCCTTGTATAAGAGACGCTCGACAGTTAAGACCCGAGCCTGCCTAGGCGCCTTGGCCATAACTCGCACGAATCCATAGCGGCAGCGGTACAAAGAAGATAGCATTCCAAGGTGTTTTGTAAAAAAAATCCGGACCTGCTACCACCGGGCTTAGTATTTTTTCTTTGTAACGTGCTGCCATTTAACTCAAAGAAAAGTTAGTTTGGAAGATTGCTTTGCTTTTAACCGAAGCCAAAATTGCTATGGGCCAAGTAGAAATGGCGATGCATCAAGGAAACTATTGGCTGGCCAAGCATTTGAGTGTTTTAAAAACATTTTTTTAACAATGATACTCATTGGCTCATATTAAAGAAAAGTATGGGTAGGGGTAGGGGTACTTTCGGGTATTTTCACAGCAAGTCCTCACGGCTACAAACAATGGTGTGACTTAACAACTTATAAACGTGTTTAGGTAAAGGGATATGGTGATTACTTAACACCCAGATGGGATTTTTAACGCCTTTGCTAGGGTTTTGATTTAAAATCACTGTAAAAGTGTGATAACTCACAGCTTCAATGTGTCGCGACTCCATGTGTCCTTCCGTACACTCCTTAACTCCACATCTCTATACACGAAACTTTTGCTTGGCAACGACGACGCTGTTCAGCCGGGCGGAGCGATGCGCCTGCCTGCCGCTTTGGGAACACACCGGCGCGGGCGGGGCGGGGCAGGACAGGGCGCCTGGGGCTGCTGCCCTTGCGTGGGAGTGTGGGAAGCACCGTCCAGTGGTGGAGAGGGAGGAGGAGGCACCTCACACAGGTCCAATATTACGGTACATGCTTTTGAGTCGCAGTCTGGTTCGCGGACTCACTTCCTGCGCAGCCCAGCTCAGCCCGGCAGGGGCAGGCCTACCAACCTCCTGCCCAAAAAAGTCCCACGTTCCTTCCCCCACTCCACCGCAATGAAAATCCTCCAAGTGTGCAGGTGATTAACAGTTTTCATCACACACTTGTAGGTGAGCGACTGCGCTCATTCGTACACGCTCACTAATAAAAAAATAATAATAAGTAAATAAAAGGTTTCTAAATTTGCACAATTTTTCGTGACTTATGACCTACAAATAAATTAGTAGATTTACGGAAGCCATAATTAGCGTACACTAAAGAATGGCGAGTCAATGTAAATATATTGATAAAATGGTGTAATTTTACAATTTAATACCGCCCTTTCTAAACACCCAAAAGTGGCACCCACGGATATGTGGCACGCAAAGAGGCGAAAACTTAGTCCAGAAGACCAGACCCTTTCGGTCTTAAAAACAGGGGACCTGAATATTGGCATATGAGTGCAAAAAGCGATTCTTGGCCGGAGAAAGGGGGGGGGGGGGGTATAACAATATCGGTTGCTTTTAATAATTACACTGCTGTGCGCGATTTTATAATTCTAGTTAGTTAGTAAGTCTCTATCACTCTCTCTCTCTCTCTCTCTCTCTCTCTCTCTCCCTCCCCTCTCTCCCTCCCCTCTCTCCCTCCCCTCTCTCTCTCTCTCTCTCTCTCTCTCTCTCTCTCTCTCTCTCTCTCTCTCTCTCTCTCTCTCTCTCTCTCTCTCATACAACCACATACCCATGGAGCGCATGGGAACCCGTGAGCGCGAGGTCTGGCCACCTGATGTGTGTTTAGCGGAACGTATCGCGGCAGTGGTAAGCAGCCGGTAAGTGTCCGTGACGACCACCCCTCCCCTCCCTTTTCTTTCACATCGTTGCCGCAAACTTTAAGATTCCATTTCTCCTTAGTTTTCCATGATTGCCTGGACTTATTTTTCTCCTTCTCCCTTTCCTCCTCCTTCTTCCCTCTCTCCTTTTATAGGCCCCCGCCCGATAGGGAAGCCTATTGCTCTCGCCCGTGAGATTTTTTTATTTTTTTAATTTATTTATTCTTGTTTAGTATTATTTTTTATTTTAGTGATTTTTAAGCACTACTTCTGGTGGAGTAGGCAAAGCACATAGCGGAAATGTGTGTTTTATGTTCGTTTAGGAGCCAGGGAAAACCAAAAGTCAATATCATGCATGAGCGCGGATGCTTTCTACTGCTAACACTGAAAACGGAGGAGTCGCTTTGTCGCTCTTGGGAGAGCGACTTTTCTGTACCAAATTTTCATGCTCATGGGAGAGCGAGATGGATTAATATCTCTCTATTAGAGTCACTTTGATGACTCCTCTTTTTTAGTCAAATCATCAAACGTCACTCTACTGGAGCGATTGCAAAGTACCAGAAGAGACGCGATTTGAGTCGTTTTAGTGAACGTCACTTTTACTGCTTTTACTGCGAGCAATGAAAAAAATGCTTCGCTCATAAGGGGCGAGAAATGTGACTATTACATTTCCAGTGAACTCAAATGTTGTGCATCACTGCACTAGAAAGAGTGAGGAGTGCAGTGAAGAAAAAGTCAGAGACCTGGGATGTCCTATATTGCATGTGTAGGACACCCTATGTAGGACACGCTGCTGTCTCACACATTTTACTGAACTGAACCATACTGGTTTCATACCTTTCACTGCGCAGTGCTGTGCTACCCACTTGAACTTGAGTTTGCCAAGTAATCCTTGCAGCACATATTTCCGAGGCGCGCAACGACCCTGCTCCCCGCGCCATATCCGTCGTGCTACACGGGGTCGGTGTGGCAGCAGCGGGTGGGGTGTGGAGGCGGGGCGGCAGAGCCCGGCAGGGCCCAAGTAGTACAGGAAAGTCACAGGTACACCAACATGACGTCAAATAGTCACGAAAATGTCTCTAATTTGGCTCGAAGGATGTCATTTAGGACGTCAAAGATTCCAAAATGACCTGAAAGTGACTAACATGTTCTCCTTGGGGGAAGTTCGGTCCCTCACCATCCGTCCTACTTCATTGGCAGAGACTCCTCCTGACCCTCGCCCCTCGCCTTTGCCTCGGCCGGCCGCGGGCCTGCGGCTGCGCCGGTGGCGTGGCGTGGCGCGGCGTGCGTGGGAACCACGAGGTGAACGGCCCAGTCAACTGAACGCCGCCCCGCCCCGCCCCGCCCCGCACAGCAGCGACTGCGCCCAAGCTTATCCCTAGGTGCAAGGGCACGGTCAAAAGGGGCATCCCTTTATGAATTTTTTCCCTAAAGAACAATTTTTTAAAGGAAATATTGCGTACTAGACAGTGCCACCGTTCCAGTTGCGCAGGGCAATTATTTAGTGAAACAGCCACCCTAAGAATACACGGACACTATTCGGGGACCTTTACAAAACAAGGTACCGAAAGCGTAGTAATGGCCTACATGCAGACTTTTTGCCTAACAAAAGAAGAAAACAAGAATCAGGGGCAAACTGGAAATATTCGTAATTTAACTGGCAAGCACTGGTAAATACTGCGTGGCTACTTGACTGTATTTAACGCGACATTTGCATCCTTCAAATAACTTTTTTTTTTTTTGAAGTCGTTATTGAAAAATAATGTAAATGCTTCACACTTACTGGATTTGCAGCTTTCATTTGCACAAAGTTACCTACGCTTTATTTGAACAAATTTATGCACAAACTTGCACATTTTTATGCAAATCTGTGCACGAAAAAGTACAAATCTTTGAACAAATTCCTGCGAATCGAATTGTATGTTTAACTTTGTTCGAAGGTTTGAACAAAAACCTTCAAATACAGCGTGTTCCTGTAAATTTTCGAAGTACATCTGCAACTTGTCAAAACATTTGTCATTTCGGAATTGATTGCTATGGAAGATTTTTACTGTCTCAAAGTAAAAGTTGTAAATAAATAATAGTTATTCAATAGAAAAATGTCAAATGAAAATTTGAAAACTGTAAACAATTTTTACGAGGGGAAAACAACTATGAAATTTTGGTACACCTCATAGTTCAGAAAAATTCAGAGTAATTCAAATTGATTCAGAAAAGTTCAGGAAATTCAATGTAAATTTCAAGCGAACATTTACGAAAACTCTCAAAAATTCACAAAAATTCAAAAATGTTTACACCAAAATTCAGAGTTTTGTTTTCCCACTTCCATTTTCCACACCCAAACGCACACCCAACGGACATTCGGCAGTGGCCCGCGAACAACTCTCGTCCCGGCAGGAGGCAGCCCTGCCCTGCGCTGCGCCGGGCGGCAAACGGTAACACTGGCCCTAATCTGTTGTTGCGATTCTCGTGTTGGAGCCACACGGGCCCGCGGCGGCGCGGCGTGTGCTGGGGGCACCGCGCGTCCCGCCACGCCCCGCCACGCCCCGCCACGCCCCGCCACGCCCCGCCACGCCCCGCGCCTGCTGCCGCGGCCGCCAAGCCGCGGGTAGAGCCGGTCCCGTTGAGCAGGGAGCTACCGTTACCAGGTTAGACCCGGAGAGCGTGGTGTTTCCGTACGAAATATATGTCCCACAGGTTGCCTTGACCCGCGACTGGCTCAGGGCGGGGCGGGGCGGGGCGGGGCGGGGCGGGGCGGGGCGGGGCGGGGCGGGGCGGGGCGGACGATACCTCGCCTGTATGGCGCCGACGGCGCCGCCGTGCCGGTTTCGAAAGGGAGAGCAGCGACGCGCCTCGCCGCACCCTTGGCGCCGCTCAGTGCCGCGTGATTGCTAATTTAAATCCCGCGCGGAGGGATGAGGTGCAGCAGGCCTGTGGCACCCCAGCCGCAGGACGCCGCAGGACGCCGCAGGACACCGCAGGACGCCGCAGGATCCACCGACAAAATGACATTTTCGTGGTTTACTACACGGAGCGGGCCGGAGCGGGCCGGAGCGGGTAGGGGCGTGCAGCCTGGCCGCAGAGAGGTTCGCGTCGCACGACGAGGCCGCCGCGCCCCGCCCCGCCCCGCCCCGCTCCGCGGGGGGGAGGAACACTCGCGCACCCCAAGAAAATGAGGTTTTAACTCTGCGGCGCATAGACGTAAATTGTGAAACACAGATGAAAATGTTTCAAGCATAACACATGCATAATGCTTACAGAAGTAGAAAGTCAATATGAGCAAGAATTTAAAGTACGTAGGGTTCTTATTTTTCCGGACAAATAAAATTGTTGGAAAAAATACATTTTTTTTTATTTTTTTCGGAAAGTTTGAAAAAAAAAAATTGGAAAATTGTAACGCTAACGCGTTAAACGGCCCCCTAGGTTTTAACATTTATTTGAGAATGAGAAAGACTTTAAGAATATTCAGTCGCACAACGTCCTATGAAAACCAAATCGTGAATTTTACCCTTCACACTTTTCACTTTTGGAAACAGGAATTTCTGGTATATCCGATAGACGCGAATGGACAAGTCCGGAAACCCTCGTAAAACGTCAAAGGCATATCGATAAAATACTTTGTTGAAAACACCCAGAAAAATTGTTTCTTGATCTAAGCACATTTCCAAGATAATGGACACAAGCTCAGTTTTGCTCTTGAAACAAGGTGAAATTTCATTTATTTGAAAGAAAATTTCTTGATCTGAGTATAATATTACCTTGAATTAAGAGTAAAATTGATCTTGTGTCGGTGATCTCTAAAAAAGGTTCTTGGATCAAGAAACTATTTTTCAGGGTGAAGTACTCTAGAGCATTGACAGGAAAAGACGCAGCATTTCTTATTGATACAAACACAAAACAAAGTGCTCAAATGAAATATTAAATTATTTGGGCATGAAATCACTAAACGCAATTAGTCTCAAAAAGGCAATTTAAATATTGTTTCACTTCTCATATGGTGATGAGAGTTCACAGATTTGAACGAAGACTGCTGTTCACAAAGAATTTTTTGTTACAAAGGGTGCACTTAAAAGGCCCCGCTCACATACGGGTTAGCAGATCTAAACGCAAGTGTCCACACCGCGAAAACATTTTCTTGCACACTGTGCACTCAAAAGGCTTCTCTCTCTCATGTGGGTTCGGAAATGTCTACGCAACGATCCAGCCTCAGAAAACTTCTTGTTCACACAGTGCACTCGAAAGGCTTCTCTGCCGTGTGGGTTTGTAGATGAGTACGCAGGCGTCCAGTCTGCGAGAACTTTTTGTTGCACACAGTGCACTCGAAAGGCTTCTCTCCCGTGTGGGTTCGGAGATGATCCCGCAGGTTTCCATCCCGCGAAAACCACTTGTTGCACACAGTGCACTCGAAAGGCTTCTCTCCCGTGTGGGTTTGTAGATGAGTACGCAGGTTTACACTCTGCGAAAACTTTTTGTTGCACACAGTGCACTCGAAAGGCTTCTCTCCCGTGTGGGTTTGTAGATGAGTACGCAGGTTTACACTCAGCGAAAACTTTTTGTTGCACACAGTGCACTCGAAAGGCTTCTCTCCCGTGTGGGTTCGCAGATGTACTCGCAGGTTTCCAGCCGCAGCAAACTTTTTGTTGCACACAGTGCACTCGAAAGGCTTCTCTGCCGTGTGGGTTTGTAGATGAGTACGCAGGTTTACACTCTGCGAAAACTTTTTGTTGCACACAGTGCACTCGAAAGGCTTCTCTCCCGTGTGGGTTTGTAGATGAGTACGCAGGTTTACACTCAGCGAAAACTTTTTGTTGCACACAGTGCACTCGAAAGGCTTCTCTCCCGTGTGGGTTCGGAGATGTTCGCGCAGGTTTCCAGCCGCAGCAAACTTCTTGTTGCACAAAGTGCAATCGAAAGTTTTCTCTCCCGTGTGTGTTCTCATGTGCTGTAAAAGCTCGCTCGGACTGCGCTGCTTGCGGTTGCGTACGGCACATGGGAAGGCCATAGCGGAAACGACGTTTCTAAAAGAAAAGAAAGAAGGTGCATGATACTAAAAGATGTAGCTTAAAAAAAAAAAATTGTCACTGAATGACAGTTGTCTACAAACGGAAAAATTTCAGGCCACAAAAGGTAGTACTTTCATTGCCTTTGGAGGAACAGTGTATCATTCTGCATCATCTGGCCGCGGATATGTCCATTAGCTATTTTTCCCTATCAATAGTTTACCATACTGATCAGAAGAAACACTCTAAGTCTGGGCCATCATCGCTCGTAAGCCATTTAAGAACGCGCTTTGGCCGAGCTCGTTCGAAGACCGATTCATAGACCTTAGGTCGCTGGTTCGAGACTGGCTCAACCCCTTTCCTTTTTGGTCTCTCGCCTAAGATTTTGACGATTTTTTGCCGTTTCTTTGACGTGAAAGGTGTCAGTATCACGGACATATACAAGAGAGAAAAACGTCAAAATTAGAGCAAACAAATTCGTCGTAGTTTTGTTGTTTTTTAGTCGATAGCAGTGATGTGTTTTTGACGTATTTTAGTTGTATGTTTGTCGTGGCCGCTCGACAATTAAACGACAAAATTACGCTTTCTCAGGCTACACGGGGGGCTCCCCTAACGGGCGCCTAAAAGAAAACTCACGGCGTGAGCCCCTAACTGCCCTAACGGGAGCCTAAAATTGTTGATTCCATGAAATCTGCGTTTCTGATGACAAAAACTATACGAAACGGTCCGAGGGGGCACTCACTCTTAAAATTTGTGACCCGACTACCACGTCTATTACGCTATATTACGCTCCGGAAATTCACATATTTGGCCAAAGTCAGGCAAAAACGGGCAAAAACAGCCTTAAACGACCACAAAATTAGTAAAATGTGGATAATTTTGGCCATTACGCATATATTACGCACACTACTACGCCTTTATTACGGATAGTGTGACCCACGCAACTAATACGCGAGTGCATGCCCATTCGAAACGGACTAATTACGTTCCTTCAGCCTCTGGTAGTATGCGTTAGATAAAAGAAGTTGCAAACCGGGTCAGGATCGTGGAAATTTCAAGATTCGATACACAATGTTAAGAAACATGAAACATCGAAATTCGACAAAGAAAATCTGAAAATTTTTAGTGAATTTTGATGATCTGCACATTTTTTACCTCCACACAAAGGGTTGGCCATCGCTCGGGCCATCGTTCTGGACCATGATCACGTAGTACCAAAAAGGGCGTTGTAACACAATTTTAGCTTTATTTTATTTTCCCAAGTTTTCCAACCCCTAGTATTTTTTTCCGAAAGAAAAAGGGGGGGAAATTTTTTCTATTTTTTTCCGGAAAAGTTTCCAAGCTGCCGAATCCTAAAAGTATGCTTATAAGGAAGTTACTTTTGAAAGTAGTGCTTCGAAATTTTTAAGTATTACTGAAAATTTCACTCTCAGCCCGTTACTGACTTTTCAGACCCCTTTGTCAGTATTCCTGCTGCTTAAAAACCTTTATAAGCTACTGACAACATTTTTTGTCAGTATTACGAAAGAATCCCTTTTTACGTTATTGACAATTTCATCTTTAACTAGTAGATTACTGACAAAACTAATACAGAATAACTGAAGAATTTATCAGTAATCCTGCTGCGTAAAAACGTAGGTATTTACTAAGAATAAAATCAGTTGAGGTCTGAGAGTGTTCCTCCGAACAAATTGCTCATATACTCCAAATTTCTGAGTCGTTCTGCGCCCTCTTCATGTGCTGGAAAGGGCGGGGCGGTACGAGACGTCCGGCGTCCGGCCGCCGGGACGACGGAGGCGCGACGCCCATCATACCCACCCCGCCCCGCCCCGCCCTGCCCCGCCCCACCGCGCCCCGCCGCGCCCCGCCGCGCCCCGCCCCGCCCCACCGCGGCCCGGGCCGGTGCGCGGCGGCCGTCGAGCGGGGCTGCATGGACGACAGTCGGTCTGAGGCGACGCGTCGGGGCGGAGCGGAGAGGGTTATACACGCGCCACGGCTGATTCCGAACAGCGGTCAGAAGTGTCGTCTCTGTCTCTCTTCCGTACGCGCGTGCACGTGCGCTCCTTATGGCCGTGTCCCATGAGAGCGCGACGAGGACAGAGAGACGAGATCACTGCGCGGATTCACCCCGCTTACCATGTGACACGTGAGCGCGCGTGTAAGTGTGAGTGAGTGACACTGCGTGTGAGTGAGTGAGTGACACGGCGCGTGTGACCGAGTGTGTGTTTGTACGCGAGAGCGTTGCCCTCCGTCGTCTCGCGGCGTCCGCTCCGCGGCGCTGTCCAGGTGAGTGCTGAGCGCGCAGTCAAACAAATGGTCCTCAATTTATACGACTTTTTTTCGTAATTTTTGATTACGACACAGAGTTGTAAATTTACGAGCGCAGTCGTAAATTTACGACAGGAAACTCTTTCCTCGTCAAAGAAAACTAAGTCGACTTATGGGTGTAAAAAAAGCTGTCGTAACAAAACAACTGGAAGTTGTAACTTTACAACATTTATCATGGAAAATTTTCCCGTACCCCTTTCGAATAGTTTTCACAGTAAGAGCGCGCTGTGGAGTGGAGCCCAACCGCGCGGGGAAAAAAATACCAGACGCTTCCGAAGTAAAAGCCGTGATTGATAAGATTTTTTTTTCTTTTTCTGAATTTAAGAGCTGGTTTGGCTGGTTTATTGAAAGATTTATAGAGCGCACTCAAGCAAAATATGGGAATGCTACTATGCACTGTCAGCCCGCTGATAAATTTTCAGGCATACGTAACAAAATTTTAATTTTCAATAATGCTAAAAGCATTAACAGTAACACTCATAAAACGTCTAAATAATAATGAGAAATCCCTAATTTCTATGCTACTTCTAGAGTAACGTTTTAATTTTGATTTTACGACAAAAACAACAAGAAGGGTAAATTTCGTGAAAAGGAAGGGCCCAGTTTCGAAAGCGCCAGATTGTTATCACCCTGTGCACAACTTGGAAAATAATTATTTAAATAATTTAAAACAGAATTGTTTTTAGCAATATTTTGTTTATAAAAACAGACATTATTTTTCTCAAGCTTGCGCACTTGCGTCGCGCTTTCGTTCACGGGACATTCCAAAGTTTTCATCAGTGCGGCCTATAGCAGCACACACTGCAGCAGTTACTGAAGAAACAAGCCTCGCACCCTTACTAAGAGTGCATCACCATGACTCCTGCGGTCTGGAAAGATGGACTTGAATATTTATCCTGCTTGGCATGGGTGACACGCGCTACATCATTTCCATATGCAGGGCCCGGCCCAGCCATGTCACCGCGTCCTCCAGGACAAAGGAAGCTGTTTCCCGCCGCACCAAATGTTTAAAAGCGAACAAATACGAAACACAAATAAAATACACGAGCGAGCTGGATTATTATAAAAAAAGGAAACGCCCGCAAACCACATGCTACAGATATTTTTTGCCATTCCTCTTTAAAAGACTAGAAGGACGAGTACGTCGGGTAACTTCATAGGATGTAACTCCAGCCCTGTTCAGCTTGTCTCGGCGTGCCAAGCTGAAGCAGTAAACCGGTGGAAGCGTGATGGCTGTAGACCGCATGAGCCGGTACTGGGGAGGAGAGGGGAGGGGAGGAGAGGAGAGGAGAGGAGAGGAGAGGAGAGGAGAGGAGAGGAGAGGAGAGGAGAGGAGAGGAGAGGAGAGGAGAGGAGAGAGACGTGACGGAGGAGGCAAGAGGAGATGGGTGGAGGAATGAGGGAGTGACTAGGCGCGAGGGAAGTACAAAGTGTCACCATTTTTTCCCCACTATATTGCCACGCCGTGCACCGCCCCGCCCCGCTCCAGGGGCCCAACACGACGAACTGCGATAGTAACACACTCCCCCACTGCCCCGTTTACTACAGACTGATAGTACTACCCCACCCAGCAACGCCCCGCCCCACCGCGCCCACGGCCTTTCTGATTGTGCGGCCCTACTTAACCTAATTGCGATCCGTCCCGTTAGTGAGGCAGAGGCTCGGGCGCGAAAAATGGGCCAGTGAGGTGCCAGGACGAGGCGTGGCGTGGCGTGGCGTGGCGGGTCGCGGTACTTACCGCTCGTTCCGCGGACCACAGTCGGGCAGACACCCACGTGTGCCCCGACACTCATCCTTCACTGTCGTTGTGCCCTGTCCTTCCCACCTTCATCCTTCACTTATTGTATTACAGTAGTACACCCTCAGACCTGTACTGATTATTTTTTTCTTGGCATGTATGCGCCCACGTGTCTAGGCAGCAGGATTACAATGACTGATTCGTTATTTCTTCTGAATAGTTTTGTAAGTATAAGCGAAGTATAAGCCTACTCATGGGATAAGAGATAGTCAGATACGTAAGAAGGAATAATAGTGCGTTCCAGTTATGAAAAAATCAGTTGTCTGTAGTTTGTAAAGGTTTTCAAGCAGCAGGAATACTGACAAACGGGCCGGAAAAAAACAGTACCAACGGGGTGAGTGCGTCTTAAAATAATAATAATAATAATAATAATAATAATAATAATAATAATAATAATAATAATAATAATAATAATAATAATAATAATAATAATAATAATAAATTGGATGACTCTTGATGACTTATAAAGATGGGACACTGGCCTCGTCATCGGCTTTACTGCGCTCCGCAATAAGGCGAGAGGAGGCAGGGGGAGGGGGAGCGTGCCACTGACCATCACGTCGTCAGGGTCTGTCAGGGTGCGACACCATGGTTAGCTCCGATGACCGCACAGAGGGCCCTGACGCGGAAGTCACGCGGGCGGGGTGGGGTGGGGTGGGTGAGGTCCGTCCCATGCCCCCCGTTACATTTAGGAGGAATGACTGGACGCAGCAGGCTCGCAGCAGGCCTGGGCAAGCAGGCGAAGTCGGCACAGTGGGGAGCCACCATCTCCCACAGTTTGGCTCACCCGGCCCTGCACCTCCGCCCCGCCCCGCCCCACCCCACCCCGCGGCCTGCGAGTTGAACAGCCGGGCCGGGCCGGAGTCTCCCTGACCTGACCCGGTGCAATTCACTGCCAGTCTAAAGAAAACTGGCGGGAAAGGGGGGCTGGCGGGGCATCAAGCTTTTTATCGCTTTTTTTATCCGAGTGAGAAAAAAAGAGATAAGCAGTATAATCTGCAGGCGGAGCATGATATGTACTTAGCGGTTTGTATCCTTACTCGCATTGTTGAAGGTACCTACAATTAGGCACACTGTGAAAAATATCTTTGTTCACTGTGAGAAATTCTTGTACGGGGTACGGGAAAATTTTCCACGAGAGGTCTTGTACAATTACAATTAATATTGTAAATTTTTATAACTATACGTATCAACTCAGAATCGATTGGTGAGCAACAAAGTCGAAAAGCGTAAAGTCGTACATGTACAAGATATGTTGTACATAGTGAATTACAAGATATCTCTGGAAAAACAAAGGTAGGACTTCATGCCTTTCTAGGGGCATGAAATTTTAATGCCTTTCCAAAGGCTTGAAATTGTCCAAAGGCATTAAAATTTAACACCTTTGGGGCAGTTTTAATGCCTTTGCAGGGGTGCTAATTTTTAATGCCTTCGTAAAGGCATTAAACCCCTTCGAGTCCTACCTTTGTTTTTCCAGTGATATTGTATATCTACGGAAATATTTTCCACAGAGTTGATTAACGATTTATTTTGTAAATTACAATTTATTAAATATGTTGTAAATTTACCCAACCCTTTCTTATTCTCGCAATTGAATTTCAAGCCTATACGTAGTGCTTGTAATTTTATGATTTGTAATTGTAATTTTACAACTCCACTTTGTGGAACTTTTCCCGTAAATCTACTTTCCACATAGTGAATTTCACAGTAAGATCGTTGCGATACGAAAAAAATCCCTCGCATGGCATGCAGCGTACAATTAAGAGGAAATGGTCGAAAATGACGCATCAAAAACAATGCAACTAAAAGTAATAAATTGTGGTTGTACAACATCCTCCGAAAAAAAATTCATGTACTCTGTACGACAATTTTTAACAGTGAACCAAGCAAATTATGTTGATTTGGAGTAGTTTGAAACTTCAGACTTGTTTGTTCCGCAAACAACGAGGAGAGGCGCCCAAAAGGGAGGTGGGTGAGGGGCTAGAGACGGGCTGTCGGCCCGGACACAAGTAGACGCGACGCTCCAACAAAGACTGTCCAACAAGTGTAGCCACCAACTGCACTGAGCAGCAATGAGCGCCGTCTGGGACTCTCGGCCGCCCGCGCGCACAAGTCTCCGGGCCGGTGTGAGCTCTCTCTCTCTCTCTCTCTCTCTCTCTCTCTCTCTCTCTCTCTCTCTCTCTCTCTCTCTCTCTCTCTCTCTCTCTCTCTCTCTCTCTCGAGGGCAGCAGGGCGTAACGACGGCAGCCGTGCAGCTTTTGAACCTTCGCGACCGCATCGCAGATCCCCTCCGCACTTCAATTATCAGAAATAAAAAAAAAAAAAAAGAGAGGCAACAATTTCTGTGCGTTACAACGCGTCACGATGCGGGACGGCCAGGAGAAGGTTCGCACAGAGTCAACGGACGGACGGGCGCACAGACAGACAGACAGACACAGACAGACAGACAGACAGACAGACAGACAGACAGACAGACAGACAGACAGACAGACAGACAGACAGACAGACAGACACAGACAGACAGACAGACAGACAGACAGACAGACAGACAGACAGACAGACAGACAGACACAGACAGACAGACAGACAGACAGACAGACAGACAGACAGACAGACAGACAGACAGACAGACAGACAGACAGACAGGCGGGCCCACGAGCGATGGGCCGCGGCGGGACCCGCGGACACACGGGCTCAAAAAGTATTTCTGTCCGTGCTGTGCTGGGGGATATGATGGCCACAAACTAATAGGACAAGTCTTCTAGGGGGAAAAAATGTCCTGGCTTGGCGCGGCCCGTTTGACCACGCGGTCTTTAGCGGGGCCTACTCCACCCCGCCCCGCCCCGCCACACCCCGCCCCACCACACCCCGCCCCGCCGGGCCCCACCTCGCCGCACCCCGCGGCGCACCCAAAGTGCGAGGTTAGGTTTGTTCGGAAGAGAGATGGCGGCGGCCGCTGCATTCTCCTCCTTTTTCCCCGCCCCACCCCACCCCACCGTACCCCACCGCGCCCCGCCCCGCCCCACAACACTGGATAGTCAGTCAGTCAGTCTCTTTGATCCGATAATGGGGTAATTGTGTTTGTGGTCTGACGCCAGTCGCGAGACGCTAGGAGGCGGAGGTGGAGGGGAGGGGGGGGGGAGGCACAGAGGTCACGCTCGATGTGGGGTGATAGATGTACCCTTTACCGGGGGGGTACAACAATCACGTGTGGGGGTTCAGCCATTGCGTGATGGTTGTACCTACCGGTATTTGTCATGGGCATAAAACCATCACCTCATACCGGGGCTGACAACTGTCAAGTACAAATAAATTTCATCCAGCAACAGTATGCTATGGAAATATCCTAGCAATACTTTTTTGAAGTACTTGGATAGAGCACCCCCAGTACTTTACCCTGACGGGCTGATAGAGTGTACCCCTGAGAGCGGAAACGAAAGAAGCAGATCGCATTACAATCAGAGAAAAAGAACTTTTTTTCCACGATTGACTTTGCGGATTGAGCGCAGCGGATTATGTCAAATAATGACATAATTTGCGGTCCAGGCCGCAGCCGGATCGTGGCGTCATTCACTGTTAGAGTTTCGGGGCCGGCGACACTAATTGCGGGGAGTCTCGTCTGCCTCTGCCGGCGAGGTGGCGGGCTGGGCTATCATTTCGGTCACAAAAGAACCGCTGGAAGAGAGTCGCTCTTGCATATCCAAAGTAAACAGCAGCAAAATTGAAAAGAAAGTGTTGCAGATATAGCTTGGAAATATACACTGGTAAAACAAATGTTTAGTTTCTATACATCATGGTGTATAGTTTGCAATTCTATACATGACATGATGTATAGCAGCAACTAAACATGACAAGATGTTTAACACATATACACTTCGCAAGTGTTTAGAGGTTAAACATTTTATTGTCATGTATAGAAGTATACACTTGGGTGAAGCTTCACATGCAAAAGCATAGGGATACCACGCTGCGCCAAGTGTATAGCCAACTGAACACTTGCAAAGTGTTTAGAAAATAAACATCTGCTGGTGTATAGTTTGAACTAAACATGATATAGTGTTTAGGTATTAAACATTAGCAGTTAAACATCATTTGATGTTTAGAACTATACATTTGTTTTACCAGTGTATATATAAAGGAAACCCTGTGGCGTCGATAGTCGTTATATTTTTGGACTTTTTATTAATATTTTTTCTTTCTGTTATATTTCTTTGAATTTTTTAAGGAAAATTTCGGTCACTTTTTGATAAATTTTGATCTTAACCCCCTAATTCTGTGACTTTTTCAAAACCTTTTTTGTTCATATTTGTTCTTATTTTTTTTTTAATGTTTTTTTGGGAGCCGTTCAATGAACTGACTCCCCCTCGCCCTTTTTTTTTTGTCTTCACTGTATGACAAGGAAATTTACTGCATATGACAATTTTTTTGTCTGATATATGACAAAACATCTATTTTTTGACAGGAAAATTGTCAAAATCGATTGATTGTGGACGAATTTACCGTCATTGGCAAATGACAAATAATTTTTGACAAATTTATCATGTTCCACTTTTATCCGGACGATGATTGTCAAATGACAGTCCAAAATTTTACAGTGTTATTTTTCCCACCCTACTCTATTTGAAGGTCCCCTGCTCATTCCGCAGAACGGCGCGCCCCATGCGGGCCCGGATGGCGACACCGCTGGCCGCGCTGCTGCTGCTGGTGCCCGCGGCGGCGCCGGCCGGCCTCCTCCCGGACCCCGACAAGGCCCTGCTGGAGCAGCAGCCGGACCCGTACTCGTCGACGGGCTGCCTGTTCGAGGGCGTGCGCTACCGGCCGGGGCAGGCGGTGCCCGTGCGGGACGAGCCGTGCGTGCGCTGCCGGTGCCGGCGGGGCGCGCCCGTGTGCCGCCTGCGCGTGTGCAGCCCCGTGCCGGACCCGCCGCCCCCGGGCTGCGTCGTGCTGCACCGCGCCCACGCCTGCTGCCCGCAGCTGCACTGCCAGGACCCCGACAACCGCCTCGAGGTCGAGGCGCGCTGGCGGCACGGCGGGCACCCGGCCGCCACCTCGCAGCGCTACCGCGCCGACGGACCCGGCAAAGGTAACAGGCCTGTGACCACATGGTGGCCGACGGCGGCCACGGCAAAGGCACGCCGAGGGCCGATACAAGAGTACACCGATTTCTCTCATTTTTCTGTGTTTCGTGATTTTCCTTGATTTTTTTCTGATATTTTTTTTCTATTTTTTTTTCTGAAATTTTCTTATCTTTTTCCTGATTTTTTTCTGTTTTTTACTTTTGTTTTCGGGTGTACACAGATTTGTTTGAATGAAGGACCCCTCGAGGTACCACATTGGTGGTCATCTCAGATACTGGGCCAGAAATTTCCAGTGATTAGTACGGTTTTTCCCCGTTAATTTTTTACCAGGTCCGGGCCGGTTTTTTGGGGTGCGGTCCGTCCCTACTACCATACTACCTATGACCGTATATTTCACATGGGCCTATATTTCAACTTTTTACGAAGTTTCAAGAAACTGAAACTACGGAATTGGTCACGGAAAACACCGTATTTTTCAGATACGGTCGTCCCGTCACCAAACAAAACGGGTTTTACCGTAGTATCTGGGGCATTGGGGTACGGAATTTTTACCAGTGACCAGGCGCGACTGCCGTTCCGCTACGCAGTTGTGTGCGTTGGGTTGCATACGCACCCGGCTCTCTGGGGCGCGGGCCCGCGCCCGTTCCACCATGCGCAGCTGAGCGCTCCGCGCTGGCGAGGAAATTCTCAGGAGAAAACAACTCTGAATTTTGATAAACCTGTACCTACTTATTTTTCTGAATATTGAGTGGATGCTTTTCAATGTCAGCTTCGAATTTCACAAAATTTGTAGCAATTTTTTCTTTAATTTTGTTAGCATTTTTTTTAAGTTTCCAATTTATTTACTTTTAATTAAAATTTTTCTGAGTAACGAGGTGTTTAAAACATTCCAGAATTCTTTCCCCCTTTGAATAACACTCGCTCCGATCTAGTCGTCCGGGCATTTCTTTAGGCTTCGGGTCCCAGCCCGAAGTACGCTCTCTTATGGCATCCGAAGCCTAAAGTAATGCTGCGAACATCGCGACATGAGAGGTCCACTCACTCCAGGGTGCTACCTGAACGGGTCGCTGTTCGCCGAGGGGTCGGCGCTGTCCTCCTCCACGCTGTGCGACTACTGCTACTGCGTGCGCGGCGAGCAGCGCTGCGTGCGGCCCCAGTGCGTGCTGCCCGCGCCCGGCTGCACGCCCGAGTACCGCGACCACGCCTGCTGCCCCACCAGCTACAGCTGCAGGGCCAGCTCCACCTCCGCCAGCAACGGCACCGCCGGCACCGCCCCAGCCCTGGCGCCGCCCACGCCACCCCGCCGCCGCCCCGCAGGCTGCACCGTGGACGGCAAGCGGTACCAGGAGGGCGCCCAGGTAACACCCAGGGGGAAACAACTCAGCATACAAATTAGGTGAAATTTAGTCAAATTTCGTGATTTTTTAAATAGAATTTTTTTGTGTGAATTTTTGCTTGAATTTTAGCAAAATTTTGGTGAAGTTTTCGGATTTATGCTGATTTTTTTCTGAATTGAGAGCGACATTCGTACACTTGGATTTCCCGAGGGGGCCTCAACTCCTGAAATCATGTGTACACAATCGCTGATATCTTCGAAATCGTTGTCAAAAAATCTGGATCTTTTGCCGAAAAAAAAAATGATTTGAGTGCGTATTTTGGGCTCATACAGCTCAAAATACGCTTGTATTTACTTTACGAATTATTTCTTTCAGTTATAAGAGGTGTAATCATGTGAGATCATGTGAAATCTTGAAATCATGTGTACAAATTTTGGGTGAGTTGAGGCCCCCTCGGGATTTCCAGTGCAGCTGGTTTAAAAAATCTATTAGCAATTATTTTTTTCCCCCTTTCACTTTTGGTGGTAAGGAATAACTGCGTTTTACTTTACGAACAGTTAGTTTCTTCTGTTATACGAGCATATTAATGTAAATGAATGAATGAGATTATTTTCATGGGTTTCCAATCTCTCGACGTGAGAAGCACATCCTACTCGCGGCACGCCGTGTTCCAGGTCAGGTCTGTGGCGCGGGGTCGCTGTGAGTCGTGCTACTGCATGCGCGGCCGGGTGCGGTGCGCGCCCCTCAAGTGCGACGTGGCCCTGGAGGGGTGCCAGCCCGTCAGCGCGCCCGGCAAGTGCTGCCCCGTGTCCTACGACTGCAGTAAGTAGAGGAAGGGCACAGCAGGCCGCGCGACCTGGCCAAAGTTTATTTTTATTTTCAAGAAACTAAAAATGGATTGTGCTTCCTCAAATTTTTAAAGTGGTCTCAGCCCTGCTTCTTTTTCTACATAGTTTTTTCTTCTTTTTCTTTTATACATGCAAACACCATGCATTCTTTACAAAATTAATGTTTGAAGATTTAACTGTAAGCAAGGCTCAGGCATTGTCTCTAAAATTATTCAGTTTGAAAGTAAAAAATTTAAACCTATATGTGAAAGTGTTAGGATTACAAGCTAAACATTTTAGTTGGTTGCAATCTGAGGAACTGGTGTGTCTGCTTGTGTGTAGGGCAACTGCTGGACTGTTTCAGGTAAATCCAGACTAAGCGGCACAAAGACAGGCTCCAGTGCTTCAAACAACAATGTTAAGGTATTACAAAAAGCTCACATCCCTGCAAACTGTTTTGACAATATTATTCAAAGAACTTTTTTGCTTAAAGGAATTGTCTGGAAGACCAAACAAGGGAGACAACACAGTGCGTTCAATCAGCTATGATGCTCGCAGCAATCGAGAGATTTCGTCCAAAGACAGCAAGGTAAAAATAGAGACTCACAGAGCAGATCAGAGTGTTCTACAAACTACTCAGCTGCCTTTGTCAGAGGAAACCACGCTACTGACTGGGACTGCAGACAATATAGCGATAACTGTGAATACAAAACTTGATCTTGGAAGCCCTCTGGATTTACTGAGAGTGAAGAACAATACAGTTATTCCAGAAAAAAGTAAAATATTGCCAGTGATAGAGGCAATTATAAATAAAACACGCCAGAAGGATCAAGATTATGACTATGACTACAATGAACCTTCACTACCCCCTTCATTGCCAAATTTAAGGTAAGAGCAGGAAAGCCAATCATAAAAACATAATTTGGTGATTGCAGTATCTATCATGTTAAAAATATTTATAGGCTCATATGTAAATTAAGAAAGGAAAGCAAACTTTTACTTGCAGAATTATCCCTTTCGTGGCAGAAGATGCAGTAATTCCTGAAGACAAGGCACATTCGGATAAAGGGCAAGATTTCTCCGGTTCATCAAAGACAAAAGAATCTCAGGACAAAATAGATAACTTCTATTTCTTTTCTCCACCAACTGAGACTGAAGGTAAGTTTTCTGAACCACAGAAATTATTTGTAAGGAAGATGAGACTTAAAGTCTAATGTCAATTGCATATGCCTGCAGGAGGTTTTGTTCCGAGAGAACCTGCAGTGGATGGACCCTTCTATCAGGCAAAGTACGACCCCAACAAGCACAAAGGAGCACAAACAGTTTCATCCACAAAGAACCATGTCCCGCAAGTGACAATAAGGACAGTAGTTCCAGAAGCAGTGACACCAGATCCATTGCTTGGAAATAGTGGCAGCGGTAAGTGAGCAAATTTTATGTTGGGAGAAACCGGAGTTAAAACATTCAAATCAAGTGAGACGTAAAGTTCAAAAGGGCGAGCGTGCGTAAGGGTTGCTGTATCTTTATACACTAACAATAATCAATTCAGCTATGTTCCGAGCTATGGAAAAAAATATATTTCTAATTGAAGACTAGCCCAACAAACCGGCCATGCATGTGTTTCCGTAGGAATATAAAGAGGTTATACACTGCTCAAGAGGCCCCTCACTGAACAAGTTCGTCAAACCAGTCTGTCCGACTGCTTAAATTTAAAAAACTCACCCGCAGAAAGTGTTCCTTATCCTTGGTAAAACTTGCCACAGCGCAAAACTCCCGAAATCTTTTGTCAATGCATGAAAGAACAGTACGGTACGAACGGTATCAACAAACTCTGTGGTGGGCAACAGAAAACAAAAGGCACACCGGGGAGTTACGGCAACAGCGCAGGCGCAACACCTAAACGATCTATTTGCCATATGATTTAGATACCACAGGCAGAAAAGTGAGCGAAAGATGATAAGATCCATCTGAAGAATATTAAATTCTTCTAAAATATCCAAAACTTTATATCAGAAAGAAGTTAGGCGACAGATTTTGTCGCGTAGGATGGCAGCGCCGAGAATCAACCTGCTGGCTATGGTACGAGAAAGCGCGCGAGTTTTCAAACGATTTTCTATATCGTGTCCTAGTAGCGAAAGTCCACGTTTTTGGACGGTCCTTCTCGAATAGCCGAGTTAGCTCGCGTCTCCTAGCATGGAAACATCTGACCGAGTTTGAGAATACGTCGAATATTAGAGGACAAAAAGACATAAATACACTGTGAAAAATAGTCGTAAGGTTACGGGAAAATTTTCCACGAAGTGCAGTTGTAAAATTACAATTGCAAATCGTAAAATTACAAGCACTACATATCGGCTTGAAATTCATTCACGAGCAAAAAAGGTCCGCCGTAAATTTACAACATATTTCGTAAATCACGATTTACAAAATTTATCGTAAACCTACGGAGATATTTTTCACAGTGTATAAGAAGCTGATTGGATGTTTTGGTGTTGTGCAGCTCCCTGCTTGTCCGGCGGCAGGCGCTACCGGCACGGCGAGCTGCTCACGGGCATCGGCCCCTGCCGGATGTGCTTCTGCTTCGACGGCGGCCTCCAGTGCCAGGAGCCGTCGTGTGGCGCCGTGCCCCCGGGCTGCTCCAGGGCGCCGTCCAAGGACCCCGAGCGCTGCTGCGGCAGCATCGAGTGCGGTCAGTCAAAGATCAGACATAGTCCTGCGACCCAGGGGACAAAAAAAAGTCACTTTGACATTATTTGATGTCAAATCAAAAGATAATGAGGTCAAAGTGATGAACTTAAATTTGACTTCGGTCAAAATGATGACAAAATGATTTCCGCTAAAATCAATTTGATATCATGTGATAACATTTTGAGGTCAAATTCCAAAATTAAATGAGGTCAAAATGATGAACTAAATTTTGACCTTTTTCTGTTCCCTGGGGACATTCAGAACATCGTTTCAAATCGAGGACAGCTTTACATTGCTGGTGTTATGGTGCTCTACTCTACTCACGGTGACCAAAAGGGTACTCGACTCGGGGTGATTCAGGATTGAAGTGAAACGGGGTTCAGGACCTCGGTTTCACAGACAACAGGAGAAGCCCTCTATATGGTCCCCAATACGACACTCTGAGGCTTAGCCTACCTTTGCGAATGAGGCACCACGTGAGGTTTGCTGGGCACTGGGCACGATCGTAACTATTATTGTGGTCCCACCGGAAGAATAGCCTATCTCTCTCTCTCGCACTCATGGGCTAGCCTATCCTTCCTAGTCATTTGGTGTGCTAAACTCTCGGTGGTCGGACAATAAGACCGAGACCGAAGCTGCTGGAGGCTGGCAGGCTGGCCAACGTCTGGCTTCGAGTTCGAGTCAAGGTTCGAACACCGGACTGGGTTTTTCTAGGTTTTTCCGGTCGCGCACCAGCGGTCACTCTCGCCCTCGACGATTAGTCTCCAAGCAAGGTCCTTACACCTGACCAGCTGTATTACGACAAGGCGCTGAAGGCGCAAAACTATGAATAAGGGCTGGGTCAACTGGGGTGCCCAGGGGAAAAAAAAAAAGCTGGTTGATACATTTGTATCATTTGCCAAAAGTACTACACCCAAAACCTGAACTGAAATCATTATTCCACCCGCAGGCGACGAGAGCAGAGATCGACCGCTGATGTTCGCTAACCTGGCCGAGAGCGAGACCCAGCGCGTCCCCGGCGAGGACGAGCACGCCGCCGAAGAGCACGCCGCCGTGGAGTCCGTCCCCGCTCGCGCCCCTGTACCGGTCTTGGCGCCCACCACCACCATCGCCACCAAGGGCCCCTCCACCAGTACCTTCACGACGGCGGCCCCGACCTCGTCCACTACGACCACCGTAACACTACCGAACTCGACGACGAAAGCCCACCGTCACAGGCCGGCAGGCGCATGGTCCACCACGACGACAACGTCAACAACACCGACGACAACTCTCTCAGGAACAAAGACGAGCAGCAAACCAAAGACGAAACCGACGACAGCGAAGCCAATAAGGACGACGAGAAGACCCCCCTCCACCACCCCCAGGACCACGAAGAACACCACACCGACCACGCCAACAAGGGACAACGCCACGGTACCGCTCAGCTTACCCACCTCACCTGCAACTCCTACGACCACAACGAAAGCTGTCACGAAGCAGGAGAAGACGACTGAGACCTCGACATCGACTTCGACCACGTTCAGCAGCACAAGCCCGACAACCAGACCGACTTCAAGCAGCACAACAACCCCGACGCCCCAGACAACAGACATGAAGACCATCACCACGACCTCCACGACTACTACCACCACTACAACCAAACGACCGCCTCTCCGCAAGGAACGGTAAGCAGCTACTCATGAGCGTGAGCAATACACACTATTTCAACTCCCTCACGGCTTTTCGTTAAACGCATTCACGTATTTCTCAGCCCAACGACGCCAACGTCGCTGTTCGACGCGCTGTGGGGCGGCGCGGACGAGTCCGAGAACGAGGCTCAGGACAAGGTCGACCAGGACGTGCAGTACGACGACCTAGTCTCCACGAACAAACACGAGCATGAGCCGGCGCGCGAGCCGCGCCCGCCGCTGGAGCCCGAGGCCGAGGCCGAAGACGACTCGTTCTCCTTCGACAAGTTCCTCGAGCTGTTCATCCAGCCGGACCCGACCGTGGCGCCCACGACGCCCGCGCCACCCCGGCCCGCCACTGTGACGACGCCCAGGTCCGCGGCGACCGTTTCTGTGAGTAGGACGACGCTCAGCCCGACGACGGCGGCGACGTCAGTGGGTGGGTCGTCTTCGTCAACGACGATAGCGTCGGTAAGTGCGTCGTCGTCTTCGACGATGACGACGGTGGCGTCTGTGAGTGGGCCGACCCCCACGGCGCCAGCGGCGACCACTTCCCGTAGCGAGGCGTCGACCACTACCAGCAAGCAGCAGCCGCTCACGCCGACACCGGCGCCGTCGGCGAGTGCGTCCAAAACGACGCCCACGCCCAACCCGCTCAAAAAGACGTCAACTGCGGTGCCTGCCAAGGCGAAGCCCAGCCCGGTGGTGAAGGGGCCGTCTCCCAGCAAGCCTGTGACGTCCACTGTCAAGCCCTCGACGGCGACTGCACGAAAGCCTTCGTCCACCACGCAAAAGCCCACAGCCTTCACGAGCAAGGCGCCGACTACCACGAGGAAACCCGCCGCTACAACAAGCAGGCCGCCGTCCAAACCACCGTCCAGGCCGGCCACTAGCGCGACACCGAGGCCAACGACATCGACCAGCAGTACATCTGCAACCCCTCCTACCAGGGCGAGCAACACAGCCAATCAGACCTCGATACCCAAGGCGACCACGACCACGCCCTCGACCACTACGACCACGGCCGCGACAGAGTCGCCGTCCGCGCGACCTTCGACCACGACGGCCACGCCCCTGGCCACCCTCCGGCCGTCCCTGCTGTTCGGCAGCGTCAAGCACAGGCCCTCCATGGAGACCTCGGGCAGCAGCAGCAGCTACCCGGCCCAGCTGCACCACATCAGCACCCGGCGGCCGCCCCCCGCGCCCGCCTCCACACCATCGTCCCCAGGGTCCGGGTCCGAGTCCGCATCCGGGCCGCCAACGGCGTGGCCGGGTTTATCCGGGCTGCTCAAACTGGCCGGCTGCAACATCTACGGCAGAATGTACAGGGTAGGCAAGATTATCGAGGAGCTGTCCGGGGCGTGCTTGGAGTGCCGCTGCACCGAGGTGGGCGTGCAGTGCCAGCAGCTCGACTGCTGAGCACTCACTGCGGAGCCCGTACCGCCCGCGCCCGCGGTGCGCCTGCGTTGACCGTGTCCACTAGAGAGTACAAAATCGTGCTGCCACCAAAGTAATGGGAACGAATGCCATTCAGCTTGAAGAGAGAGGACATTTTTTTTTAAAGCGCTACATGCAATGCATCATAGTGATACTAAGTACTGATGTATGGAGGAGTACTGGTAATGAAGCAGAGATGATCTCAAACCTGTTCCATGAACCGCATGCAGCTGTGGTGTCACCTCAGCTGCTGAACAAGCCCTCATAAATTTTAAATAACTTTTTGTTGAATTTTTTTTTGAGAGTTAGTATACTTACTGTACTAAATCTCAGCAGTTGCAATGCAATTTTTGAGGGAAATTGATACATGCCAATGCTACTTGCTTAGAAACAAGATATTCTGTGGAACCTGCGATACACTGTAGTAATTCTTAGCAATAAGTGAGTGATATATAGAATAGGACGTAACATTTTGGTTGTGGTAAAAACATAATGGCTGTGAAATCGACTAGAAACCTCTTTACTTTAATTGTTACATGATTAAATATCATAGACTGATTCAGAAATACTTGTAAAACCAGCAGCAATTTAAGATTAAGAGGCATTCGGTTTCACAGCTGGGGCTGAGTAAGTTAAAAGTTGTGTTTTATGCAACACATCAAAAAAGTACCAAATACTGTAATAGCTAAGGTCATTCTCTGTTCACTAAAAATGCAAACACTGGTGAAATAGACAATATTTTGTGCTCTTGATTTTTATTTTTAAAAAAGATATCTAAAATATTTATGCGACATAATTTATAACAATAATTATATTTATATTTTCGTATCATATGCAGACTGAATTAAAGAATAAAATCCACATTGAAAAAAAAAAAGAAATGATTTTTTATTCTTGGCTCACGTAAGAAACCATAAGGAAGCCATTAAATAAAGTAGTCCACATTGTTTGCTATAGGTACACACGTGGATGAACATTAACCAATTTCTTTGAGGACAAAACTAGGTAAACTGCTACATTAGCAGCCAGAATATGAGCTCAACTCTAAGTGGAAGATGAGCAGGGAGATCAAATCAGTTTCTATAAATATACACGTAAATACAGCCAAGAATAAGTTCAGAATAAGGAGAACCAAACCGTTCGATCTTCGGGCTGCGTCACTCAACGGCACGCTGCACTGAACTACAATTACGGTCAATATATGCACTTGTGAAGTCCAGGATTCAAATTGAAGTGCATTCAAGATCACAGGGCACAGTAAAATTGTTTTATTCTATAAACTGTTATAGTGGGCTCCCCCTCAGCCGGCTGTTGCGTTCCTCCGCGGCCACACGATATCTTCAATCCACGGGACGTAGTGATACACCCTGGTGTAGACGCCGGGAACGTTGAGTCCGCATGCCTTCCCGAACGACGTGACCCCCACGATCCTGTACATGCAGTGTGGGTCCTCCCTGCGGAAAGAATCGAATAAGGATTATTAGCGATCTAACCGAGGAGGAAACAACTCTGAAATTTTTGTACACCTCGGAATTCTGAAAACTTAAGGAAAATTCAGCAAAATTCAAAAAAAAAAATGAAAATTCACAAAAATTCAGAGAAATTTAGACAAAATTCATGCAATAATTCAGAAAAGAAATTAAAAAAAAAATACGATTTCAGGAAATCCTGGTAGGCACGAAGTTAATTAATGTTTCTGTTTCACTAAATTCTTCGGTAGAAGATGGTTTATATAGAAATTTTCTTTAAAAATTCTAGCCTTATGGGTCATGTTGCTAAATTTCTTTTATCTCAAGGTCACTATAGTTCAGTGGGTCACATGCCAAATTTTAGCTTTCTAGCTGAAACGATTTAGAAGTTAGTCTCTCAGTAAAAATCGTGCTATCAGCTTGATTTTTGAACTGAAGGCTCGTTGTGCAATTGGCATTCGAACACTGCTTGTACATTTTTATTCTAACATGTCGTTCGAAATTTTATTTTTTGAACTACTGTGCATGAGTAGAATCAACAAGTCCCCGGCCCCGCCGGTCCTCCTCCCCTGCGCGCCGCGCCGAGGGGTCGAGCAGCCTCAACAATGGCGACTCGGCTCGGCTCCCCTTTCCACGTTGTTTTCCCGAGACAAGTCGAGTATTACCATAGAAACGAAGATTTTAGATCGAAATTTCTCAAAATTGGCCACCAACTTTGGGCTGGCATTTCAGCAGTGAACTAAGGAGATTGAGTTCTGCCTCTCTGTCAAGTCTTATCAAAATCCTATAGAAAAATCAGGATTTAGGTAAGGGGCCGTGCTAATAAAAATCGGATCCTGAGACAAAACCATAAGGCTACTTCGTGCCTAAAAACTAATTTGTACACAAAATTCTGTCTCCTCGGACCCATCTCTCTACGGACTATCAGAGGAAAGCTCGACAGTCCACCAGGTTGTACCTCCTCGCCTCGCCTCTCGACAATGAAAGGATAGCCTTACAGACTTCTTCTTTGTTTTACCCTTTATTTTCTCTCCCGATTATCAGGAGTGAATTTGTTGCTCAAGGACGCAGTTGGTGAAAGTGATGAGGTCAGGTCAGATTTCTACCTGGTCGGAAGCTGCAGCGGTCCGCCCGAGTCCCCCTGGCACGTGTCCTTCCCCGTGACTCCGCCCGCGCAGACCTGCGAGTCGGCCAGGATGCCGCGAGGGAGCTGGTAGGCCGGGAGGTTCGAGTAGCCCTTCTTGCAGACGTCCGGCTCCACGAGCGGGAGCCTCACCTTGTTCAGGTGGTCGACGGGGTCGCCACCTGCGGGCCGGGGCGCCGGGGCACCGGCCGGGGCGCACGAGTTGCAGTGAATGGGAGCCGCGCTCAAAGTGAGCAGTGTTGCAAGAGAAGTGGGCGATGCATCGGCCCCTGCCTACTAGGCAACACCCGAGCACAGGTGCTAGGATATTGTGTGCGCTGCCCAGTAGGCAGGCGCAAACGCAGACCGCTTTCCCCCACTGTTTGGCCTTCCGAAAATTAAGAGCAGCCGGCGATTTTTAAAACCATCGGAAAGGGAGTCAATTCGATTATTTGTAATCGAAATAAAATAATAAAACAGTAAAAAAAAATCGAAAATCGAAAAATGATTGAAAATTGAAAACTTGAAAAGAGCGGGAAACAACTCTGAAATTTTTGTACAACTCTTAATTCTGAAAAAATCTGAGAAATTTAGAAAAAAAACAGTTACATTCGAAAACAACAGAAAAAAAAAACTACAGTCAAATGTGGTGCGAAAGGACTTCAGGAAAATTTACGAAAATTCAAAAAACTTGTGCACCAAAATTCAGAGTTGTTGCCCCGCCCCCACGGGATACGGGCGGAGGGACGAGAGCGTGTTCTGTTACCGTACGCGTTGTGGCCCCAGCCGGAGGCGACGGGCGCCTCCCTGCCCCGCGCAGTCACCGCGGGGTCCTGGGTGTCGAGGCAGGCGGGCCGCACGTAGGGGGACAGGGCGGCGCGCCTCGCCAGCCGGAGCAGCGCGATGTCGTGGTACTTGGCGGGCGGGTTGTACTCGGGGTGGGTGACGCGGTCAATGACCCGCACCTGCTGCGGCAGCGCGTCGTCCGTGTCCGTGGAGCGGTCCAGCTCGCCCAGCAGCACCCAGCCCGCCGGCGTGCGCCTGGACAAGAAGTACAGGTGAGTGAGCGGCCCAGCGGCACCTCGACCTCGGAGACAGTGGGGATAGATAGACCGAGGGGTCCTTCACTGTAAATTCGAACGTACACCGATTTTTCTGATTTTTCTGGTTTGTCCTAAGTTTTCTTGATTTCTCTTGATTTTTTGTCTAATTTTTTTCCAAATTTTGTCTTGACACTTTTTTTTCTGATTTTTTAAAACTGATTTTGCTTTATAGTGATTTTTTTTTTATTTTGAAAGTGAAGGACCCCTCGAGATAAACAACGTCAACGCTGTTTCTCCCGCTGTGCTTAATTTGCTGGTTGAACTGAATTTATTTTCTCGCGCGTCTCATCGGTCTTGTTACCCTGAGGAGGTGCAATGCGCCGCCGAGAGCACGAAGTTCTCTGAGATGAGCGACCCCCCGCACGTCCAGGCGATGCTGTCCGGAGAGGTCTCGTAACCGATGAGAGCCTGGGGGGAGGGGAGTCACAAGTGAGCTCGAGTGTGTGTGTGTGGCGGGGCACGGTGAATAAAATGTCTGCTTTATTGAAGGCAAAGATAAAACTTTGGGGAACTCACTTAATTTGAGCAAGAGAGTAGTGTAGATGGAGATGAAGCTCCGGCTGCCTCTTCAGCCTACCTGTGATACGTTGTGACACCTAGCGTCGCCAATTTTCGAGGTGATGGCCCAAAATTTATATCACTTACTCGGAAAGGTGTACTCAACACAATCGTGTCCCCACTTTTCCTTTCAGTTCGAGCTTTGGGAATGGCACCTTACGAAGAAACTATTGCAGCTATTCTATCGAACTGTCTAGCATTCGGGTGTTTTTTTATGAATAATAAAATTCTAAAGTGTAGTAGGGTGTGCAAAAGCTGTTCTTGAACTAACTGCCCCTGTAGGTAGGCACTGGATTCCATGCGTCGGGTGTCCTCAGCGATTGTATCCTGTTGTTTCTTAGCCGGCAGGTCCCAAAGATCGAACTGAAAGGAAAAGTGGGGACACGATTGTGTTGGGTACACCTTCCCGAGTAAGTGATATAAATTTTGGTCCATCACCTCGAAAATTGGCAACGCTAGGTGTCACAACGTGTCACAGGTAGGCTGAAGAGGCAGCCGGAGCTTCATCTCCATCTACACTACTCTCTTGATTTGAGGAAAACTCCTATTATTATTTTTTTAGAAAGTAACCACCAAAATTTAGGAAACTTCCCTCAAGTTTTCAAGGGACTTCCTTAAAAAATACGAGGAGTTTTCGTCAAATTAAGCTGGATCCTGAAAGTTTTTCCCTTCCCCTCAAAATATCACATTGTTTTTAACATGAAAGGAAAAATCAGAAATCACCATGTGTGGAAACTCCATGGGCTTGGTCTCCCTCCCTCCGACAATCAGTTCGTCTGCTAGGATAGCACACTGGTCAACCTTAGCGGAGGAAGTGCTGAGTCCCTCGACAAAGACAAACGCCGCGTACTCGTCGCACTCTGAAAACAAAAAGACACTTTTCGCAGCGTTCGACTTTGTGGCGAGTTTCCGTGTTTCAGAAGGGTAAGAGGGACGGTTACTTTTCCGGGCGATGCGAGACGCGTCCTGGGCCGCCGTCGTCACGCCGAACCTGTTGCCGGTCACCACGGCGGCCTCGACGGGGGCGGCGGTGGTCGGCTTGGCTCTCCCCCTGCAGCACACCACGGGCCACTCGCCCCGGTGGTCGCACAGCGTCGGGTGGCGACCCCTGCGCTTCTCCATCACGGCCCACTGGCAGTGCGCCAGGCGCTTGCACACGCCCAGGGTCCCGCTGTCCATCGTGCACTCGTCCCCTGTGCGTGCACATGACATGAGGTGAGGACGGCGGTGGCATGAGGACAGCCATGACATGAGGTGAGGACAGCCATGACAAGTTTTTTCACCCGATAGTTGAAAACTTGCGTAATATGTTGTCAACACTCACATTTAAAAAAAAAAAAAAAAAAAACAGAAAAATCTTATTTGACAGAAATTTATAGAAAAAACTGCTACCTGCTTAACAAATTTTACCAGTGAAAAAAATTAAAGGATGACTAAACTAGCCTTGTCAGGAAACTTAGTAAGTAAATGGTTCATCCCCCACTCCTTTATGCACTCTCGGTCAGATTCCCAGAAAAGAGAACGCCCAGCAGACAGGCTAGCATAGTCCTGGTGGCAAGACTGGGAAAACCCAGCCCCCCCCCCCCCCGCCTCCCTCCTACCCCGAAAAAGGAAGTTATAGCCCGGGGCCCGTAAAGGAGTTCACGAACGTGAGATGAGCGGTGGTCCATCTGTAGCGTTTCGTTTTTACATAAACTGCCTTCAATACGTAAATTTTCGTGTTAAAAAAAAAAAAAAACACATTATTCGCGTCTCAGCAAAAGAAAAAAAATTGACAGATGTACTAATATTTTAGCTAATTTTTTAAGCTACCGTGCTTCTTTTCTGCTGCTACCTATCTTTCCGCTGTTTTAAGTTTTTAGCCGCAGTGCTAATTTTTCACATCATCTTATTTCAGCTGAGCTATTTTTTTTTCCCGAGCCGCTCTCTCCACTCCAATGTCGCCACCCCCTTTTTTCCCTTTTCCCCTTGCAAGTCCGTCACTGTGGACGAGAGCACACTCACCCTCGCGCTGATGGTTTTCGGACGCCGTGGAGGGCATGACGACCGCCCACACGAACAGCGCCACGCTCCAGAGGGCCGTCGAGGCCATGGTGCAGCAGGAGGTACACTGGCCTGGCCTGGCCGGGCTCGCCTACTCCTGACGCGGGCTGCTGCAGCGGGGCATCAGGAAGTGCGATCTCTCTCTCTCTCTCTCTCTCTCTCTCTCTCTCTCTCTCTCTCTCTCTCTCTCTCTCTCTCTCTCTCTCTCTCTCTCTCTCTCTCTCTCTCTCTCTCTCTCTCCCTCACCACGGGCCGGGCCACATGAGGGTGCGACGGAGATAGACGAAACACTCTTATCAATATCCCTCGGCTGGGGGCCGCCTGTGCTATCGAGGCCCGTGTGGCGTGTGGACTACTTCTCCTGCCGTCAGATTCAGAGGAGCGCTTTTGTCTCTCCGTCCTAGTCACACGCATGGGTCCCGGCCACTAGGAGTGAGCGAGAGGGCACACCACAAAACGATCTTCTGAATCCGGGGGCTGGTGGGCACTGCTCCTGGTGAGCCATCACTGCTCCTGGTAGGATGGCACTGCGCCGGCACTGTCGCTGAGGTTGGACTGGCACTTCTCCTAGTCGGGCCGCACTGCGCACTGCTCCCGCTGGGCCTGCACTGCACTGGTTCTGGCACTGACTTCACTGTCGCTCTGCCTGACGCACAGCACGTCCTGAGCCCGTCCTGCTCGCCCGGCTCCCCGCAGCGATACTGGTCCAGCGGGTGAGCGAAGGCGACGAGTAAGAGAACAGAGAGGGAAGGGTGGAGGGGGGAGGGGGGGGGGAGCGAGAAGGATATCGCGCGCAACGAACACGCAAATGCCTTTCTTCACCAAAATCACTAAAAGTAAATAGCTGCGCGGTGCATCCTCCTCATGAACCGGAAATAGCATCAGCCTTGTTGACAAATAACACAGGACCCCGTCAGTGACGCGGCGCGTCGCATCGGCTAGCTGTCGTCTCGCGCCGCGAGTGTGTTCGCTAAAAGCGCGCCGCGCGTCTCCCCCCCACCGGCGCCACGCGAACGAGGAGGAGTGGACAGACAGCGGCCGGCGGGATTAAACGAAAGAAATAAAAAGGGAAGAAACACGAGATGATCGTGCGCGGCATGCAAAGACTATCCTGTCGTGTCCTGGAGACCTGAGGAGGGGGGTGGGGGGAGGGAGGAAGATGGTGGTAAAAGTGGCGGCTGACGCACGGAGCGCCGTGCCGACCATGTCCGTGCCTTACTTACACCTGACAACACCCGCCCGGCCGCCCGGCCCGGCCTCTGAGCTGGCGGACAGCCAGGGATTTGAAGCAAACCTCGTTTTTGCGTCTCTCGTGGATTTCGCGGCAGACAATCCATCCGAGGCAACATTTCACAAATACCAAGCACACCCCGGAGGACTAGTTATTTCACACAATCCAATCAGGGCTGTGTATAGGAAACAAAATTTTGGTTCTAACCGACCAATTTTTAGTACCCTCGTTCTTAGAGAAATTTTGTTGGACAAGTAAAAATTTTGTCAACATGACTAAATTATTTGATCAAATCAATTCAAGTTTTATTCGTAGCGCTAACATTTTTTAAATTTATCTTTCCAGGGACCTAATTTGTTTTTCTTTTCCATTTTTGGCTGACTGAGACGTCGTGCAAACATTACATCAACCCGCATGACAAGCCTGTGCGAATGACCGCCCTTCTGCGAAGCTCATAATTTTCGTCGTTGGTCTACAATATAGCGTGAGGTTTCTGTAAAACATATTATAAAAGTGTTATTTTGACAATCGACAATCCTCCTCTTAAGTACTCTGTATAGGATGTTGTCTCTGCGATAAACGTGTCGCTCCACAAAGGTGCTTCGCGCCAAACTAGAGGAGGAAACAACTCTGAAATTTTTGAACACCTCGTAGTTCAGAAAACTTCAGGAGAATTCAAAAACAAAATCAGGAGAATTCGGAGAAATGTAGGAAAATTCAGGAAAATTCAAAACATTTCAGAAAACTTACAAAAATGTTGGTAAAATTGGGGATGCCCCAGAAAATACACGCTCGAGGCTGCAAGATACGGCAAATACGACTCGAACGCGTCGCACATTACAATCCTCGAGGCGTAGTGGCTCAGTTGGTAGAGCGCGCAACACCGAACCGAGTTGTCCGAAGTTCAACTCCTAATCGAGAAAGTGTTTTTCGCGCTTGACGTTCCCTTTGGCCGCTGCTGGATGGCAGATCAAATAGAAGTTAAACACGTCTTACCGCCGTTGGCTCGGTGGCGTTGGGTCACTTCCCGATCTGGCTATGTGTCGGCACTCGGGGAAGTGGGTTCGAATCCCGCGTTCCCCTCTGAGATAAGGTCTCTGAAACTGGGATAGGGAAGTCCTACGCCCTTGACACCGCTCGTACCTCTAGGGGTTGGCCAATGGTGGTACGGGGATCAAAAATATGTCGAATTGCGCGATAGGATCGCAGTCAGCAAAGCGCCGGTTCCCACAGAACACCGAAGCAGTTGGCTGCCACAGGGGGTTTAAGCCGAGGGGTCTCAACTCCTGAAATCATGTGTACACAATCGCTGATATCTTCGAAATCATTGCCAAAACATGTGGATGTATTGCCGAAAAAATTGAGTTGAGTGTGTATTTTGGGCTCATAAAGCTCAAAATACGCTTGTATTTACTTTACGAATTATTTCTTTCAATTATAAGAGGTGTAATCATGTAAAATCATGTGAAATCTTGAAATCATGAGTACAAATTTTGGGTGAGTTGAGGCCCCCTGTGCCTGGCGGGAACCGCAACCTCCATCGGGAGGATTACTGCCAGAAAAATTTTCTATGTTTTCACGCCACCCTTTCAATTGCAGAACAAAATTTGTTTCTAAAAACTTTTAAAAATTATTTGAAATAATTGTGATTAATTTGCATTATAATTCAAGATAATTTCCAATAACTTGGAATAAATCGAAATAATTCAGATTAATTTTCTAAAAATCCAAATTAAGCAAGTAATTGAGAGAATAATTTGGATCAGATGTGCGTGTATTTTCTGAGAACATACCTGAAATTGAGGCAAAAATTCAGCAAGATTCACAAAAATTCCCGAAAAATTCACAAAAATGTATTACATTTTTGTACACGAAAATTAAGAGTTGTTTCTCCGTCGGCCAAACTGCCCCCAAAACAAGGAATTGAAAGTGGAGCGTGGGGGAGCTAAGTGGAGTGAAATGATGCGTCGTGTACTCCTGACGCGGATGTCGAATGGGTGGCCTACCTCTCCGGCGGGACGAGCGTGACATGGTGGGCTCAACGCGAGGGGAAACAAGTCTGAAAACTTGTGTATTCATCTCGTAATTAAGAAAATTTCAAAAGTTTCAGTAAAAAAAAAATCAGAAAAATTCAGATAAAGAAAATAATTCAGGAGAGAATGCAGGAGAGTTCACAAAACTTTTTACAGAAATTCACAAATCTTCACGAAAATTCACAAATCCACCAATATTTAGACTTGTTTCCCCCTCGGCTCAACGACAGCTGAGATGTGTGGGGCACACGCTGCTACACTCGGCATATGCCGACCTTGAAGTCAACATTCCTCTTTTTCTGCCCATTCCGAATCAGTACATTTGTGAAGAAATTATAACACAAGGCAACTTACGTCAAAGTAGTGTGCATAAATGAAAAGGTGCGTAATTGTATTTATTTTCAGTTTTACTGGTACAAGGTGTTCAGAATCCAGCTCGTGTACATGGCCACGTTGACATAAGCGCTGCGCTCGTCGCACTTGTCGCTCTGCTTGTCCGTACCGGTCGCGATGCCCACCACTCTGAACGCACCCGTGCCGCGATCAACGACCAGGGGAGCGCCGTCGTCGCCCTAAAAGAATGAAAATCAAAGTTGGTTTGAAAAATAACAACTTGTATCTTTGCACTCTTAAGTCCTGACAAGAGAAAATTCTTGAATTATTACAAAGAATTTTATACAACCATAATACATACACAGCAAAATTTTATATGTAATACAAAGAAAAATCATTGTAATACATTGATAACAAAAATGTTCAACTGGCATGCAAATGAAAAGTGATGAAAACTACGTTGCACACTTTTAGGTGCTTGACTGGAAATTTGCATACTAAACAGTTTTGTACAGTAAATTTGAACACTTAAAAGTGTTTAACTTGAAGGCTAAACGTGCAGATTTGGACACCATGAAGTGTTCAAATTTACTATTAAACACTTTTAAGTATGCAAATTTCCAGTCAACACCTGAAGTGTGCAATGTAGTGTTAAACACTTAATTGAACGTGCACGCCGGTTGAAAACTTTTACTATCAGAGTACAAAGTAAAATCTTTTTTAATTCAAGATTTTTTTTGTACTACACGGAAATTTCCTGGATATTACGGTTGCACAGAATTCTTTGTATTGTCCAAAAACATTATTTGTAGAAGATTAAGAGTGAGCGTAGTCGGGACTCACCTTGCAGGCGTTGCCTTCGGTCGAGGTGCAGATCTGGTCGTCCGGCAGGCTGCTCATGCCCTCAGCGACGCACTTCTCCCGGGCGAGTACCGTAACGCTCACAGAGTTTAGCTTTTTCCCGTCGCTACCCCAGCCCGCCAGAATGGCTGGAAGTCCTGAAGCGCACCAGCGGAAAGTACACGGAAAAAAATACATTAGCTGTCGCAACCTACCATAAGCTGTGAGAGCTAATATGTTGGCTGGTATGCGCCCTGCCAACATTCTTCGCTATTACAGGGAAGTACTTCACTGCGGCAGCTAACATTGCAGTGCATGTGCCAGCTGACTGCATTTTGGCTCTCACAACGAATCTGATATTGTTTGCTGCAGCTGACCATTGGCTGCTCGAAGCTAATTTAGATTAGTTCTTGCGACTAATGCGTGCTCGCCAACAGCAGCCCAAAACTACTGCTTGTCAAAACTAATGTGATTAGCTGCAAGAACAAATATGAGCGTGGTTATGATTTCGTTGCGCACTACGTGAATGGCTACACAGCATTCATACGTCATCGCGCACGATTGGCTCAGAGCCTGCAAGTTCGCCTGGCAGCCGGAGGGACAATGGTTCGACACCCGCCTGAGTAAGTTCGGGTTTCGACTTTCAAAAGCTGATTCCAGAAAAAAAAGGTACGATGGCCGACGTTAGTGGGAAAGTTGGAAACTGGCAGTAAAATATAAATATGTTTATTTATTATTTTCTCTTGCACCGCATTAGTCGTCCCAGCTAATGTGCTCTTAGTTCTCGAAACGAACGCATCTGCACTGGCATGGCTAAAAGATTCACTGGGCAGATACCAGCCAACATATTAGCTGCCACAGCTTACGCTTTTTTTTCCGTGTACGTATATCGTGAGTGAATGGGGGGGGGGGGGGGAAAGCACAAGGACATCTCCACCTCGGGGGAAACTTGAGCCCTGACTGTAAGCATGATGTGAAAATGGTCCCTAATTTTGACGTCCCCCATGACCGTAAATTGACATTTTGCGTCGAATTCATGTCAAAATGGCATCGATAAAATTCATGGATGACCTCAAGAGAGCAGTTTAACGCCATGCTGACAGTCAGGCTTCAAATTCCTCCTTCTGCATGTGTCGTGTGATTGCAATATGCGTAAACCGAAAAGAACTAAGAACAGAAGGAAACTTCTTCCAGCTAAGCAGTTTTACAGAAAAGAAAAAAAAATATCCCGCAGAGCTTTTGACATATGAAATTAAAACTTAGGAATTTGAGTCATTTTTGTTTTACATCATGTGAATCAGATTGATCGCTCCAAAAATATGACGGTGAAACTAACGCCACATTTTTTTAATTCTCATACCAGCCTTTGCTTCTTCTTGCTGTTCTTCGCTCTTTTCGGTCTGGGCGTAATAGGAGTAAGTACCTGCGCTGACGGTGCTGGAAGATGGCAGATTAGCAGGCCGAGTGCTGGCGTTGAGCTCGACGGACTTGGTGAGCTTGAGCAGCTTCAGGATCCCGTTCGTGGGCTCAATGGCGCTCTTCTTGTCGTCAATTTCAAACTGGATACCGTCGCTGCCGTCGGCCCGGCCCACGGCCACCTGCACGCGTACGGGGCGCACCCAGAAAAATGGTTTTGTTGTTGTTGTTGTTGTTGTGCAGTGTGTGTTTGACTTTGGAGCGTGGCCACACAGTGGTTATGTTATGCCTACTTAACGTGTTACCCCAGCGAAACGCATAGAGCTCGTCATTATATAGACAAAGGTGTACGAAAATGATTGCAGCTGGTGAATTCATTATTTTGAGGTGCATAATGACACAATTTAGAAGTGAAACTAGCTTCTATAACCGGAACTTTGCCTGAACGTAATACGCCGCGTAAAAAGTTGTGTGTTGTACTTGAGTGTACTCACAAGAACGTGCTTCCATGCCTCCATCCAAGGGAGTTCAGGCGCGGCGGCTACCGTGGTGAGCACCCAGTCCTTGGTCAGCAATGTACCAGCCCCCAGGTGCTCCGCGGGTTTGTTTATGAATTTTGGCGCTTTTATAAGCTCAACGATATATACTAAGTGGCCTGGAATTGCAACATAAAACGGAGGCAAAATAGAAATTAAAAAGAAACTTTACACAAGGAAAGAGGGAAAGAAAGAAAGAAAGAAAGAAAGAAAGAAAGAAAGAAAGAAAGAAAGAAAGAAAGAAAGAAAGAAAGAAAGAAAGAAACAAACAAACAAAGAATAAAAAAGGAAAAAGGAAAGAAAAAGTCACCATTGTCGGTCTCTGTTCCGCCCGAAATGAACGGCTCAATATCTGACGACAGAGGCAGTTGCGCGCCATGAGCACCTGAAAACAGATTGTCCAAATCGTTAAAAAATCAAGTGATCACACATTGAAAGGGAAACAACTGTGAATTTCGGCATACAAGTTTTGTGGGTTTTGAGAATTTTTCTGAATTTTTATTGAAATTATCTGAATGTTTGCTTTAATTTTACCCACATTTTTGTAATTTTTTCTGAGTTTCTCTCATTTTTAGCAGATGATACGAAGGTATCAGCCTGCTTGTACTGTCATACAGCGAGCGGCGACTTTTTGGTCACGCACTGGTAAAACAAATGTATAGTTCTAAACATCAATTGATGTTTAACTGCTAATGTTTAATGTTTAAACACTATGTCATGTTTAGTTCAAACTATACATCAGCAGATGTTTATTTTCTAAACACTTTGCAAGTGTTCAGTTGGCTATACACTTGGCGCAGCGTGGCATCCCTATGCTTTTCCATGTGAAGCCTCGCGCAAGTGTATACTTCTATACATCACGAAATGTTTAACCTCTATACATTTACGAAGTGTATAGGTGTTAAACATCTTGTCATGTTTAGTTCCTGCTATACATCATGTCATGTATAGAATCGTCAACTATACACCATGATGTATAGAAACTAAACATTTGTTTTACCGGTGCGGTCGCGTGGTCTGTTTTTTCTGAAAAGAGAGGTTTTTTATCCTCTCTCCACTGGAATAAGGATTATTATTTTTTTAAAAAAATTGGACGCTCTCTTTGCGTTGTTAGGGTTTTTATCTAGCGTACCCTAACCTAAGCTAACCATAGGACCCGCAGGACCCGCGACCCGCGACGGGTCCGCTCACCGGTGAGGGCCGCGAGGACCAGCAGCAGGAGGACAGCGATGGAGCCGCAGCGATGCATGGTGGCAAACTGATTATTGGGCAGGAGTGCCGTGCCCTGCTCTCACATTATCTGATAAAAACATCTGCTAATCGCTACATAGAGATCGACGGAGCGCCGCGACCCGCGACGCGTCATCACATGGACTTCGCGAAAGCACCCGTTCGGTGAGCAAGCTTCGGAGTAACTTGGACGGGGTATTTTGACGCATCATGCAATCAGAAAAGCGGTTTCTCTCCCAGAGTCAAATATTCTCAACCGCATCCAAATGATTTGGAACTTTAACACACGCGTTTTCGCCAGAGTGCAGGTGTTAGTTCGGTGATGAATAGTGAATCTACTGAGCTTAAGTCGCGGACCAATCACGGCTATAGAGTAACGTTTTGCAAAGAATAAAATTCGTGCCAGCCGCCAGGCGGGGCCTGACCGGGCCCCCGGCAGCAACGCGGCATGTCGCACACATAAGGCTCGTCCATCCATTGCCGAGGCTGAGCAGGCGGCCTATTGGCGGGCGGCGGCGGTCCGGGTCCTGGTAGTGGTCCGTAGCACCGCCGTATCTCCCCGCCAGCCTCTCTCGAGATGCGTGGTACCCACCCGTTCAGCGCTGCGGGGAGCGGAGAGGAGAGGAGCGGAGAGAGCCTTGCTGGGCCCTTCCCGAGTTCATTTCTTTTACCCCTGCCCTCCCCCTCCCCCTCCTCCTCCCGAGCGTCTCCAAGAGCTACACCCCGACCCCCTCCCCCTCCCCTCAGCGAGTGCGTCCCGCCGCCATCCTGCTTCCTCCTCATCGCAGTCAGTCGGACGGGCTGGTCTGGTCTCAGTTCACCACAAACATCCGCAGCACAGCGCTGCTCCGCTGCTCCGCCCGCCCGGCCCCCGCAGCAGCTGCCGCCGGCCCGCCCGCCACATGGCCTCCCTCGCGTCATGAAGAGCACCATGAAGCTGGCCGCCTCGAGCGCGCTGCTGCTCCTCCTGCTGGCCGTGGGCCTCTGCGCCGGGGCGCAGGACGGCGACGCCGCCGCCGCTGCCGCTGCCGCTCCCGCCACGACCCAGGACGCCGACGACCAGCCCCAGGAGGACAAGCCACACCCGGGTGACGACGTACAGTCTCCACCGCGAGTGGAGGACGCCGAGGAGGACGTCCGGGACAACGAGCTGTTGGATACTGAGGAGGCCGAGCCGACCCCGGAGGACGCCGACGATGAGGTCGCCGTCGACTCCTCTGCCCCTCCGGTGACCTCGCCGCCGCCCACGAGCGAGGCTCCCGACGAAGACAGCACTCCGGTGGCGGCCGAGTCGTCCCCAGCTAGCCCGCCCCCTCCGGAAGTGTCACCCCCGGAGGTGCCACCCCCGGAGCCCGCCTGGAACCGATCCGCGCCCGACTGGTTCAAGCTGGGCGTTGACGCGTACCTGAGCGAGCACTGGGACCAGTGCTCGCGGGCGCTGGAGAACGCCATCGTGGAGTGGCACTTCTTCAGGCGAGCCAACATCGACTGCCGCATGCGGTGCGGGGAGGAGGCGCGCCGCGCCGCGCCCCTCTACCCGGAGGACGTCGAGCACCTCCACTTCGTGGAGGAGATGGTGCGCGCCACACTGTGCATCCTCAAGTGCAAGCGCCGGGCCTTCCGCGGCCACGCCACGCCGGACGCGCTGCCCTCAGCCGTGCAGAGGACGTTCCGGAACCTCAAGCCCTACGAGTACCTCCAGCTGTGTTACTATCAGGTAGCTAACAATGACTTATGGAAGGCCGCGGCGCGCCGAGGGGGAAACAACTCTGGAATTTTTGTACACTTCTTAGATTTAAAAAAAAAAACAATTCAAAAACATGCAGAAAAATTCGGAACAATTCAGGAAAATTAAAAGTAGAACAAAAAGAAAAGAAAAATTGTGGGAGATTTCAAAAAAATCAAGAAAATTCGCAATCAAATTGCGAAAAATTGAAGCAAAACTTGGAGAAAATTCAATAAAAATTTACAAAAAATAAATAAGGCTTTTTACACTAAAATTCAGAGTTGTTCTCCCCTCGGGATGCATGGGAGGGGAGAGCATGGAGGAGTGCACCAACGAGCCCCCCGCGACCCGCGGTCTGGAAATAGACGCCAAGTACAAACAGTGGCCGGCGCCAGCCCCGCACCTCGCGAGTTGCATCTTTCATCTCCAACTTAACCCGACGGTCGCGAGGCAACGCTCACCTCTTGATCCGAGGGGTAAATAACTCCGGATTTTGATGTACACCACTAATTCAAAATTCACACTAATTCAAACTAATTCACGCGAATTCAAAACTAATTCACGCGAATTCAAAACTAATTCACGCGAATTCAAAACGAATTCACGCGAATTCAAAACGAATTCAGAACAAATTCAAGCGAATTTAAGGAATGACCTCAGAAAATACACGCACATCTGATCCAAATTATTCTCCCAATTACATGATTAAATAGGATTTTTAGTAAATTATTGTGAATGATTTGGATTTATTCCAAATTATTGGAAATTAACTTGCAATAATGCAAAATAATCACAATTATTTCAATCATTTTTTAAAACTTTTCAGAAACAAATTTTGCTCTGCAATTGAAAGGGTGGCGTGAAAACATGGAAAATTTTTGCGGCAGTAAACCTCCCGAAGGAGGTTGCGGTTCCCGCCAGGCACAGGGCTTTTACCCCCTGTGGCAGCCAACTGCTTCGGTGTTCCATGGGAACCGGCGCTTTGCTGACTGCGATCCTATCGCGCAATTCGACAGATTTGATCCCCGTACCACCATTGGCCTACCCCTAGAGGTACGAGCGGTGTCAAGGGCGTTAGACTTCCTGAACCCAGTTTCAGAGGCCTTACCTCAGAGGGGTACGCGGGATTCGAACCCACAACCCCGAGTGCCGACACGTAGCCAGAACAGGAAGCGACCCAACGCCCAGAGCCACCGAGCCAACGGCGGTGAGACGTGTTTAACTTCTATTTGACCTGCCATCCAGCTGCGGCCAAAGGGAATGTCAAGCGCGAAAAACACTTTCCCAAGTGGGAGTCGAACTTCGGACCACTCGGTTCAGTGTTGCGCGCTCTACCAACTGAGCCATGACGCCACGATGACTGTACAGTGCGACGGGTTCGAGTCGTATTTGCCGTATCCTGCAGCCTCCAGCCAGGAGGACAGGGCAAATACGACTCGAACCCGTCGCACTGTACAGTCATCGTGGCGTCATGGCTCAGTTGGTAGAGCGCGCAACAATGAACCGAGTGGTCCGAAGTTCGACTCCCACTCGGGAAAGTGTTTTTCGCGCTTGACATTCCCTTTGGCCGCAGCTGGATGGCAGGTCAAATAGAAGTTAAACACGTCTCACCGCCGTTGGCTCGGTGGCTCTGGGCGTTGGGTCGCTTCCTGTTCTGGCTACGTGTCGGCACTCGGGGTTGTGGGTTCGAATCCCGCGTACCCCTCTGAGGTAAGGCCTCTGAAACTGGGATCAGGAAGTCTAACGCTCTTGACACCGCTCGTACCCCTAGGGGTAGGCCAATGGTGGTACGGGGATCAAATCTGTCGAATTGCGCGATAGGATCGCAGTCAGCAAAGCGCCGGTTCCCATGGAACACCGAAGCAGTTGGCTGCCACAGGGGGTAAAAGCCCTGTGCCTGGCGGGAACCGCAACCTCCTTCGGGAGGTTTACTGCCGCAAAAATTTTCCATGTTTTCACGCCACCCTTTCAATTGCAGAGCAAAATTTGTTTCTGAAAAGTTTTAAAAAATAATTGAAATAATTGTGATTATTTTGCGCAGTTGCGAGTTCATTTCCAATAATTTGGAATAAATAGATATCATTCACAATAATTTACTAAAAATCCTATTTAATCATGTAATTGAGAGAATAATTTGGATCAGATGTGCGTGTATTTTCTGGGGCATCCCCGACTTTAAAACGAATTCAAGTAAATTCACAAAAAGATCACAATAATTTCAAAAAAAAACTTTGCAATCTATTCAAAAAATTCAAAGCTAATTCAAAACGAATTCAATTCAATTTAGACAAATTCAATTCAAATTCACGCAATTTGTACACCGAATTCAGAGTTGTTTACCCCTCGTCTTGATCTCCTCGTGGAGTGGAGAAAGAGAGGGAGAGATCGGTCTTGCCTAGAAAAGTAGGCAACAAGTTGCATGGATAGAGTGGAGTGAAGCGTGCTTAATTCAACCCGCTTGTTGCCTATTTTCCTGGCATCACTCTGACGATCGTCGAGGAGAGTAAAATCCTCGTCTCCCTCCCCGCTCCTCCACGCCACGCCGCATTAGTTTGGCGCCGCTCCTCGCTGCGTTGATTGGTAGCCAATCAAACATGTGGATGGGATAGGATAGGATAGGATAGGATAGGATAGGATAGGATAGGATAGGATAGGATAGGATAGGGATAGGATAGGGCAAAGAGAACGGATCCGATTCTCCTCAGAACAGCTCCGCCATGCAATACAAAAGTCCGAGGATGCCGTGGTCGTGGAGAGGCCGAGGAAACAACTCTGAGTTATTTAGTACAATTTTTGTGACTTTTTACGGAAGTTTTCAGAATTTTTATGAACTTTTGTGAATTTTTACTGAATTTTTACTGAATTTTTCCCTAAGTTTTCGTATTTTTTGTAAATTTTCCCGATTTTTTTCTGAATTAGGAGGTGAACAAAAATTTCAGAGTTGTTTCCCCCTCAGGTGAGGCGGGCCGCACTCGCGCCTGCCCATTAGGCAACACCACAGCACCGGTGTGGACACGTTGCCTAGGATTCAGCCTTACCCACTTCGCTTCGTTCTAAATTTGCTTTCCTTTTTGCCGACCTTACACATTCACCGGTTAAGTTCCTTGCGCATTCTTTGTTTTTTCTTTTCGTTCTTTTACAAACATATCACTCAGACAGTTACACGCGCCCATGACTAGTTGTTCAGGAGCTTGTGTTCAGGAGCCCCTCGTGGGAGGGAGGGGGTGTGCGCGTAAAGGGAGGCGACCAGTAAAGTTTCCGCGCCACGCGAATGTGCTGTCTCGCGCACACGGCTCGCGTATTCCGCTGCCTCGGCGAGAGTCTCGGCAGCAGACAGACGCGCGACGCGCCGTCGCGATCAAATTTCCTGCTCATTTTGCGACTCACGGCCCTGCTAGGCCGGGTGTCATCGCCTTTCGCGCAGCCAGAGCCGACGGCCGCCGCGAGGCCGGGTCGTTTCCTCTCTCAAAACAAAAGCACCACCCGACCCGATAGGCTTCGAATCTCGGGTGATGGGGAAGTGAGAGAGAAAGAGAGAGGGGGGGGGGCGATGTCAAAGTCGCCCCTTATCGGTGAGAAGGCAGCTTGGAGTGCGCGGAGCGCCTATCCCTAATAAAAATGTACGGACCGATACCGATAAGCGGGGCGACCGGACCGGATGTATTGGGGGAAGGGTGCAAAAAAGACAGATTCTTAACCCGCATCGGGTCCGCAAAATTGATAGATATACTTGCCCCACATGTGGCAATGTGAACTTGGGGTGGTGCGACTTACTACTGCACATTTTTATGAACCTATTTCCTTGCACAAATAGTCGACACGAATTCTGAGACTCGTGCGGGACTTTCACTTTCCAGACAGTCGTGCATGTGATTTTTAAAAAAATTGACTTTTGTGGCGAGATAGGAAACGTGACGACGTTTCTGACCGCGCTTTGATTTCAGGCAGCATGCAGTTGCAGGACACTTCTGCAAGCGTTCTCAACAAAAACACTTACTCAGTTGCGATTTATGTTTCGTTTTACGATTGGTACGTGCATGTGCGCGCACGTGTGTGTGAGTGGAGGGGAGAGGGAGAGGGTGATTGAGATGGTGCTCGTGGTGCATGCACTGCGCGGCTGTTAAAAAGCGTGCCAAACAAGGGAAGCAGTTAAGGCAGCAAAGAGTTCAGTGCAGCCAGTGCCAACGCCGCTTTGCAAGGCTTTGCGCGTGGGTACGTGACGATCCCGATTTTGCTTCCCAAACAATTTTCTCTCTCTCTCTCTCTCTCTCTCTCTCTCTCTCTCTCTCTCTCTCTCTCTCTCTCTCTCTCTCTCTCTCTCTCTCTCGCTACCCTAGATTATTATGAAATAGAAACAATTTGCTCTTCAATCACATTCAATGAAAGCAAATTATCAGAACAAACATTTCTAGACATCCAGTATGAGTGTATAAACAACAAGACAAAAATAAGAAGAGTAGTTAGTTCATAAATTTAAATCCATCTATCTACAAAATTGATTTTGACATAGTAGAGTTATTGAATAAATTAAACCAAGTCTCTTTTTTATGTAACAACAGTAATGTACTTACAAACATAGTAATTGAAGCCTGTAATTCCACTTTCAGCTAAAATTTATGACCTAATCAGTATATGTATCTGTAATATAGAAACTCTCTCTGCGATAGAAGTCGCGACTTCGCTTGCAATGCCTTTTAGTTACTTTTCCAAATTGGAAAAATGACTCCAAAACGAATGGCTATAGATACCAGTTTCTAATAGCCATACCGACTTCTTGTGAGGGCATTCTGCTATGGGAGGAAAAAGGGAAGGGGGAAAGGGGGGCTGGGACAAAAGTTTTACGCCTGTGGGGAGGGCAACTCGCAAAGCGACCAAGCAAACAGCGAGACGGAACCGACTCAACTCCACGCTCGCGTTTGCAACGGAAGTGGGCTCGAATGATTAGAAAGAATGATTAAGGTTGGCTTCCCGCGCCTATAACGTGGCTGAGAGAAATGCATGCAGAGCGAACGGTAATGTCTCACATTCGTAGATGTGTGAATCCCATTTTCAATTTGAACTGCTGTCTCCTTCAAGTGTGTGAAATTTCGAATAAAAGTTTCCCAGTGAGAAATGAATCGATGTCGACGTCGTTTCGACGTCGAATCGCCCTGATTTTGTCACCAAAATCGACCTAATATCGATACTCAATGTCGATTCAACGTTGATTCGGCAATTGCATTTCTCACTATGGGTTTACACCTTTATTTGCTAAATTATACGACATTCACACACCTACAAGTAAGCAGCATCATCATCACACTTGTGTTTCCAGTATGAGTTTCGTCGGCATGCAGAGAGAGAGAGTGGGTCCAGTCATAACGGCCTAAATGTTTCTCACAATTTTAGTGGCCTTCGGCCGTAACATATGCATGTCGTCTGGTTCATCATGGTTGTACTTACGCTGCAGTTCAAAAGTCCCGCGCACTCCCCGAGCCCGCGCGGCCATAGTTGCAGAGCTTATGACGTCACAGTTCCCTGCCTTCTGCCCCTTCTGCTGTGGCTCTCTCAAGGCCGTTACACCCGTGCTTTCGAAACACACGAGCGCGACTCGCCCCGAGCAAACAGGTCGCAGTCGTGGCCGAGTGGTTAAGGCGACTGACTAGAAATCAGTTTCCCTCTGGGAGCGTAGGTTCGAGTCCTACCGACTGCGGATATTTTTCTATACGTATCTTGTTTTGTTTCAGACGAAGCAGACTCAAAAGGCAGCGTCAGCAGTTTTCACAATCTTATCCCATGATCCAGAAAATGAGATAATGAGGCATAATTTTAAATATTACCTCGAAAAACCCGAAATTGACGCTAATAACTTAGTAAACTATGAAGCGGAGGTGAGGCAAACTGAAATAATTCCAAAACTTTTAAAATCAATATAAATTGACTCTACTTTTATTTAAAACTTCTATTTCAGAAATTTGTATCACTATTCTCTCAAGGAACAGATGCGTACTATGCAGAAGAGTATGATGTAGCAGTTACTAATATGGAGGCTTCAATCAAAGAATTTTTAAAAGCAAATGATGAATGTAGGGCAGACTGTGAAGGACCCTTTGATCAAGGGTGGTTACCAGACTTCACATCATCAATTGCAAGTGTGTTTTTGATATCAGACAAAGTTTTGTAGCTTTATCTTAATATCTCAACCCACTTTTCTTCTTTTCCCTTTGCAGATCATTTTGTTTACTGTCTTAAGTGTAAGGCAAAATGTCAATCTAAACTAAGTCGACTGAATGGTGAAAAATATGATGACTTCTTAGCAAAACATTTTGATTACCTTCAATATGCTTATTATAAACGTAAGACACCATATCCAGAGTTAACTTTGAAATAGATGAGTGACATTACGTAATTTCATTGATTAATTTACAGAGGGTAATTTGAAAAAAGCATGCACTGCAGCAGGAACGTACCTCATGATCTTACCTGCGGACACCACCATGTTAGAAAATGTGCAATATTACAAATCACTGCCAAAAGTAGATGACACTATGTTCCAGCCAAGACCAGTAAGTGAAAATTGTACAAACAAAAATCAAATTCAATTTTGAGTCATTTCTACAATGCAAATTATGTGTTTGGTGACTCCTTTCGTAGGATATCGTGAAGTTTGTAAAAAGGCAGTCTTACGAAGACAATTTGCTGACCTACATAGCAGATGAATTTGTTTTTGAAGAAAAAGACGATACAAATGAAATTCCCAGTGCTGAAGAGGTAATTATTGAATGTGAATGCCTATGGGTGTGCGTATGCACCTCACAGAGAATTCAGGCTGTTTCAATCATAAGTCGGAAAAAAATTCCTAGATTTCTCTTGTGGAACAGAAAATTTACGCTATCTCCGGTTTTTGTTGGGGCCAAGAAAACACATTTCTTTATGTATCTCTTGCAATAATTGATAGAGACGTTTTAAAATTGTGCATATTGATGTGCAACTATTCTCACAATGCTGTAACATTATGCATGCTGCCTCTGGTTGATGTGTGTCCTTTTCTTTATAGTGGGTGGACTGCATGCTCACTATTCTACATTGCGTTTTTTTATTGCAGGGGTTTCAATTTTTTCAGATTCACCCATAGCAGGGGTATTTAAAGCACAGATAATTCAATGTACACTATTGTACATTGAACAATCCATTCAAATAGCAAGAAACCTCCTGAAGGGAAATTTAGTGTTACAAAGAAAGAAGCCATTTCTTACTTGAAAACTTTTCCTGGAGAGGAAAGGTGTTAGATTAATGTTCATACATATCATCTCCAAAATTAGACCAAACAAATTTAGAATTGAATAAAAATGCAACATTAACTATATAAATGTATTGTCATCCGTGCCTTCTTTTAATTTAGCAATTTCAGCCACATCTGAATTGTGTTGTTGATAACCAGAATTGTAGAATGAACCGAATATATAATATATATTTTGTCACAGCAATCCTTCTATTGAGCTTTCTACACAATGTTAAGACTGTGATTCTCTTAGATCTGATGTATTTTGTTGTAAGAAATGTAAATAAAAAGTTAAAAGAATACTTCTTAATATAGTTCCTCTTTTCTTATTTTATGGACTTAACCCTTCCGTCACTGTCCTTTGGGCTGTATGGTACTTACTTGGTGTTTTTCTGTTTCTTTTCTCATTGTTTTCATCACAGTTTGAAAATGCAGGGAGAACTAACTTTAACAATGTATTTCATCTGGTTTTGTTGTTCATCAAACATACCTGCATACCTATCCAGGTGTCATTTTTTCTGTGTACGTATACATGAAAACATGCTCACCCATCCATACCTATAACCAAAATACCATTAATTTAAGTTGCTGCCTTGCACTGAGAGTGTTAAAGCTATCAACACTAACAGTGCGACTAATTTTTGACAAAATTTCATTTTTTTACGGACAGATCTACAAAGATGGAATCAGAGTGACGCCCATCAAGAAAGGAACAATCAAAGTTCTTACCGAAACCAAGGTTCAAGAAGATAATGTGATCCCAGATGTTCCTAACAATACCCAAGCACAGGAAACAATTGGACAGCATCAGGACGTTCAGGATGTGTCAAATGGAAGTCAGAAAGAAATGGCAAGTAATTCAGAGACCTATTTTGACACAAATTTGCAGGGACTCCTGGCACAACTAACAAGCGCAATACACAGACCTTTATATAACTTGAAGAAGGAAGATGAATTGGGAGGTGTAAATCGTTTTGTCATAGATGGACTAGCAGAGAAAACTGAGTGTGAAAGTCTGATACAGTTTGCACAGGCAAGTTGTTAAGGAAAACAGTGAGGGAATATGAATGACAATCATCAATTTAATGAAAGACAGAAAATAAGCATTAATAGAGTTCCCTCTCCTTTTCTAGACAAGTGCTGTTTCAGGAGATGGTTATAATGGAAACAAATCACCTCACTCCCCACAAGAAACCTTTGAGGGTGTAACATTGGGCAAGGCTGCACTGGTATAAAAATTGTTTTTCTTCACCTACAAAAATCTTCTTGCATTTTAGGAAATAGTCCTAATGTATAACTAGTTCTTTATTTCCAGATGATGAATTTTAATTTGATAGAAAGGTCTATTCTGCAACTCTTCCTTAACTTAAGTGAAAGAGGGAAAAATATTATAGCATCATACTTTCGCATTCCCCAAAAAGACTTGTACTTCAGTTACACACATCTTGTTTGTCGTTCTGCTAAACCAGGTAAGTCAGAGAAAATAATATGAAATGTATTTTTATATCTAGTCTTGAAAAGGCCAAAAATATTTCAAATGTCAAAAGAGTTTGATAGATAGAAGTCTAGTTGCAGGGAAATCCTTCAATAGCTCTCAATTCAGCCATGAAATACATGCAGATAACTGTTGGATGCTGAGAGATGGGGATTGCGTCAAAGCATATCCAGCATATTACTGGAGAGATTATAGGTATGTTTTGTATAAAACTAATTATATGGCTGCAACCCAAGATTGTTCTTACAACTAGTATTCTATTCCAGTGCCCTGTTGTATCTAAATGATAACTTCAAAGGTGGAGATTTCTTCTTTAGTGCAGATATGAATGGGAATCACATCCAGGTATGAATGATTAAAGGAAAACTTGGCCAGAGTTAAACATACCAAAAAATTTTGACCTAAACTTTCCATTATGTAGAGCTCAATTCAGCCAAAATGTGGTCGCTTAGTAGGATTTTCTGCTGGGATAGAGAATTTACATGGAGTAAATGCTGTTGAGCAGGGATCACGCTGTGCTCTGGCTCTTTGGTTTACTCTAAGCCCCGAGCGAGCAGAATGGGGCCGCTTTCTAACAGAGCAGGTAAGATGGATAGATTAGACAGATAAAAGTAGAATGTAAATGCACAATCATCTGTATTTTTGTTTTTTATAATGCAAACAGGTGATTACTGATATTGAAAATGGCAAAGAACCAAAACAGGACGTCCTACAAAATCTCCGAAAACTTGTGCAGTTTGACTTGGGTAAAGCACAGAGTCAAATGTTGTACAAGAGCTCAGACCATGAAGACACATTAATATCAGATTCATACCAAGATAACTAACAAGCAGGACAGAGACAATAGTTTTCTTGCTAACTACTAATAATAGCTGTCACAGGCAGATTACAAAACTGTAAAATATTCATAATGCAAAGTAGCTGAAGAGGTCACCAAGCACAGCAGTAAAAACATTTGAAGACTAAATTAAAATGAAGGCAAGGCTGTGGTGTGTGATACTGCTTGTGATGCAATTTTTTGGCGATTCTAACTTTCAGTACATTTATATTCTAGTCAATTGGGTGGTTACTTAAAAATGCATTCTGTTGTGTTGTATTAACAATTGTATTACATGCACTGTCGTTAAGAGTATTTGAATGTTAAGTTTGAGATTTTCAGTATATATGCATACATCTATACAGCTTAAACCTAAGTTTACATGTACCTGTATGCAATGCTACAAAGTACCTAAGCAATGAATGTCAATAAAAGTACTTAATAAACCAAAAGAACAACAACCACATGGTTATGGGTTAAATCATGCAAATCCCAATATCCAATTGCATGATATGTCATCCTTGCAGGTTAATTTCATTGAATAAACAGCATACATTTGATGAATGTGTGAAAAAATATGTGGGACATCAGCAACATAAAGAAGCTGAGAAACCGATTTACTGACTCCCCATCTCTCATGGAGGCTCAATGGATGAAATTTACTAAAAATTTACCAATTAATAAGATAAAAGACTCACATTTCTCATGATGGATTACATTTTCACTTAGGAACCTTTTGGAAGAAGTCAGAAAGCTTCCGAGTATTTTTTGCTTCACTTGCTTGTTTAGACTTGGAATGGCCTTTTGTTAAATTTCCAAAAGTCTGCAGACAGAATATAAAGAGTCACTGAGAATGCTGCTTTGTAATGAGGGACGCAAAGAAAACACATGTGACAACAATTACCTTTTTTTCTGAAGAGGAAACTGCTTTAAATACCTGTAATAACAAAGGATACAATAATTAAAATTTACACCAATTTTCCCTTCTTTGCCAAATCAGTAAACCAGAAAGACTCTACCTTCTTCATTGCAGTTGATATAGCAGAGGAGAGAATTTGATCTGAAGTCATCCACTTTACTTCTTGCTCAATCTTGTTGCATGATATGTCATCCTTGCAGGTTAATTTCATTGAATAAACAGCATACATTTGATGAATGTGTGAAAAAATATGTGGGACATCAGCAACATAAAGAAGCTGAGAAACCGATTTACTGACTCCCCATCTCTCATGGAGGCTCTTTTTAAGCTTGCTTATTTCCTCATTTCTATCATCCTCATCACGAAAACCCTCAAACAAAAGGCTAGGGAACTCCCACAATCCAGCAAGTAAACCTGTGATAACCAATGAGGAACAATGAAGAACATGCTAAACTGATACGGTTAAAAATATACATCACATAGCACAACACCGCCATATCATCTAAGGGCTTAATGTTCTACTTACCACCCTCTGGCCTTTTAGTTACAAGGAATTCCTTTTCATTACTATTTGTAACATGGAAAACACAAACTAAAGTCACTTCCTTACGTGGAGGGTTTTTCTTAGATTTCTGTGGAAAGTTCATAACACCCAAGCTAAAAAGAATAAGACCAGAGAAATATTTTTTAAAAAATCATAGGGGTAAGTATATAGATCTATCAAGATACAAAATAAAAACAAACCTTTTATCCCACATTGATTTTAGACAAAGATTACAGGATGCTGGAGAGCAAAATTTAAGTTAATAATATTTCCAACGGATTAAATTTCATTGTTAAGAGCTAAAATGGTTAAATGACCCATCCATACCATCTTCAATATCAAAGACATCAGGTTTTGATCCAGCTTGTAATTCTTTCAGAGGATTGGTCAACTGAACTCGCTGGTAAGCTCCACAAACTTGTGACACAGGACAAGAGTTGCAGGAGGGTTTCTTAGGGGTGCAAATGGTTGCCCCTAAATCCATCATGGCTTGGTTGTAGTTGCCTGGTTCTTCTGTAGATACGAGCTGATCAGAGAGTTTCCAAATGTGATCCAACACCACCTGACAGATGAGATGTACTGAATGAGAATAGTCTTAAAAGTAAAATCCTGTAATATTGAATGTAAATACTAAATGGTACCTTTGATGTCTGATCAGCTCCAATGCAGCGCACTCTTGACAATACTCGTATGACATTTCCATCGACGGCAGCTGCTCTCTCGCCAAAAGCTATTGATGCAACAGCACCAGCAGTATATCTGCCTACACCCGGTAATTTTTCTTGAAGTTGAGTGCTTGTTAAGGGAACTTGGTTGTTCAATTCTCCATCTACCTGAAAATTAAAGCGAGCTTAAGAGGAAAGGCAAAAAAAATTATAATTTCAGAAAATTATTATTATTATTTTTGTTTTACGATAGGCATACCTTTTTAGCTGCCTCCCATAATCTTCTGGCTCGGCTGTAATACCCCATTCCAGACCACACTTCATTAACATCATTTAATGATGCTTGGGCTAAATGATGAAATGTTGGCCAGCGAGCCATCCACTTAGTATAATATGGAATCACTGTAGCAACTTGTGTCTGTTGCAACATTACTTCTGAGACTAAAACTAGAGAGTAATACAATATAAATAAAGAGAAAAACAATAACTGCAGATAATTTTTTTTTTTGGAGGGGGAGGGGGAATATTACCTGAGTATGCCCTGTCTGTTGGAGACAGATTTTCGGATAACGATCTCCATGGTAAGTCCCTTTTATTTCTATGGTACCAGGTCAACAGTGATGAAGTAAAATTATCCCCTTCTTCAGTAGAGAAATTATGAATTGTGTGAACCTCACAATGGAGTGTCTCTTTCTTCGCACGCTTTTTCTGAGAGGATTTATCTTCAGAGCAACTGTCATCCGAAGAGTTCGCAAGTCCTGACAAAAATTTAATTCGTCTAAAATTTCATGTTTCTAAGAAGATTTGTGCGTTATTAAAATGATCGATTGATTGCATTCAAGTGCAACCCTGTAAGCTGGCTGAAATGGCTGAAATCGACAATGATTGGTTATAATTCGAAGTCCAAATTGTTTTACTCACGTTTAGGTCCTTTCCCTGTGGTTATTCTTTTGGCCTGCTTGACAGCACGACTGGGACTCATCGTTTAACAAGATACACACGCACCTACAGTCTATTAGAGAGTGCAAAACTTCGCACCGGCAGTCTGTTTACGATTTGGAAGTCGGCATGTCGGCGCTAGAGATGGGCTAGCGATATGGTATCGATATATCACAATATCGATATTTTTATTGCGATATATCGATATTTCCTATCGATACGAAGCCTGGCGATAATCGTTTGTATCGATATAAAAACCCTTATATCATGTAAGATATCGAATGAAAATTACTGTTTAAAATTTGGAAAACTAGGGGATGAATCGACGGCACTTGGCCGCTCTGCACGTGTGCACAGCGTCTGGCCTGGTCTCTGGCTAGCAACGGACTGGTGGCAGAGCCGAGAGATGGCGGTCGGGTCGCAGCCGAAGCGAGCCGAGGCGTTGTGTTTATCAATTATTGTTGATACTATTTTGATAAATGGTCATTTTTTTTAGAAATTTATGTTTTTTATTACCAAAAGGCTTTTTTCGCCGCTGCTTTAACTTTTTATCGATATTTGTCCGATATTTGCTATATCGATATATTCATCGTCGATATATCGATACACGATATATCGCAGAAATCAGATATCGATATTTTTCATATCGATACTTTTGCATTCGATACCCATCTCTAGTCGGCGCGGTGGGGTGGGGGTTGGTTTGCGGCGGGGAAGGGAAGGGGGCAGGGGGCAGGGTTGCCAGATGCTCAGTTAGCCAAGTCGCCAAGAGAGGGCGCTCGAGCCGCCAAAAGTCACCAGAAAGCGCCCGCCAAATTTTGCAAACCTCTAGTTGAGACAGGCAAAAGAGTCACCGGATACCGGATGTTTTGTTAAAAGTTGTGAAAAGTTGTGCGTGCTATCCATCCATGTAATTTTATAACTTTTCTATGAAAATTGGATTTTTACCCAGCATAGATAGGGTATGATTTGATGAGCTGACATGTTGCAACACCATTCGAATGTGCACATAGCTGCACTGTGAAAATTTGGTCGCAACTTCACAGCAAATCTGCTGTCAAGTTTCTGATTGACCCACGTTGTTCCAGCACAACACCGTTGAGTACAAACACAACGGCACCAGTAAACTAACAGCTAGTGTCCTTCAATTACAGACTTTGAAGTTGTCAATTAACAACAAAAGTTGTAAAATTACAAGAAAAATTGTAAAATTTCAAGGAAAATTGTAAAATAATGACAAATTGTTGCTCAGTTACGAAACATTTTGTTGTAAAACACCAAAAGTTAGAAAATAACAACAAATGTAATGTCTTGAATTCATTCAGGGAATGCTGTTTCTAAACAGCCGCTTTTTTTTTGTGTACAGAAATTGTTGTTGTATCTTTACAACGCAGTCGTTAAAGATATATTTGTTTTTCTACAACAATTTTTTACAGTATGGATGTGGTCTTTTTAAAGATATGTATGATAAGCAAATTGAATATATTGTCAGAGAAGAAAAAAACCTAATTGTTATACCATACCGAAATAATAACAAAGTCCACTCTTCGCGCATGCACAAGTTTTTATGCATGTCGTTTTGTGGAAAACCAAACTGCCTTTCCGCACTTTTATGGAACGATCGTGTTTCGCCCATAACTTCAGTCACGAGGCACGTTTTTCCTTTACGTTGACGTGACTTTGGGTATACCTATATAAGAATCACACTCGTTGCCGTTTCAACGTAGTTCCACGAAAAAAAAATCACCATGAAGCTATCGCTAGAAGTGTTGCTGGCCTTCTTTATGGCCATCTGCATTGTGGTAAGAGCACTAGATTTTACTGGCTTTGATTGCAAAATTATGGGGCGTCATATACATACGCTTACAAATGAGACTTTTCTTCCTTCTGTCTTTTGACAGTGGATACTTTTTTTGTCGCAGCAAAGTTTTGGAAGTGAAAAGTGTATTAAAAAAAAAATAATCATTATTTGTGCCAGAAATGACGCAAAATGGACGCAAAAATGTTTTGCTGTCATCAGCGATTTAGTCCATGCCGCCCGACAGTAGTGGAACGGCATCCTGAAAAACAAAATTTTACACCGAAATTCGACAAAAGTCACTAAAAATACTGAATAATTTGTCTTTCTAGGTCGTGCAGGCTGCACCGGTCCCGGCCAGCGGCGGCGGAGAGAGGAGGCTTCCTAATAAAACACTGCCCACTTTTGGAGGTAGACCAACCTCTCCAGAAAAAAGGCCGGGAGAAGGACCAAAACCGAAGTTTCCATCCGACTTTTCCAAAATTGGCATTGGAGGTACTAAAGGCCCGAGTAGTCCTAAAAAGTACAAAGGAAGATTCCCCGGCCACTAAATAGGCACTGCAATTCAAACCGGAGCCAAATTATTGTTCGAATTAGCCGAAGTCGGGAGCATTAGGAGGCCAATTGTCCCTGTTGAATAGCAAAGTTTGTTTTTCTTGAATTACGCATTTCTTAATCTTTAACTCCTGGGACACAACGGGATTTTGAGAAAGTGCAACTTTTCCAAAGTCAGAACCTTACACGGGTAGGTAATCACACATCGGTGAAATGCTATTCTTTCATGGATATGTTTCATTGTTTAAAATTTACGAACCTCACAGAGCATCACAAAATTTTACATGCAAAAGTTTCTATTTTCGCTGTTACTCCAACACAAAGATATCATCAGCGCTGAAAATTTTCAAGAAAAATAGAGGAATGAAGGAATAAGGTTACGCTGTTACGGTATTGAAAACAATAATTTTGCTCTGAGAGCGCCTGGCAGATAGACAACATCTTGGCTGCAAAGCACCTGTGTACTGCAGGGTAGCCTACCCCGAGTCTCGCAGGCGCTGAGGGGTGCGAGCCAGAAGACTGGACGAATCTGTGATGATGTTCGACATATACACAGGTATAAATAAAAAGACACACACAAAACATAAAGAAAATAGCCGAACAGATCAAGAAAAATGCCCCCCCCCCTCAAAAAAAAACTGAGAAAAAAACTCTAAAGTTTTCTAATTTTTTGCAGAATTTTCCTCGGAATTTGGTGTGAATTGGTTTGACAGGATCGGCTGCTACCATACAGGGCTATTGTCAAGAATAAACAAGAACAAAAAAAAACCTCACGGGTGTGAGCAATAGGCATTGGTATCCCCGAGCGGGGGCCTATAAAAATATGCTCGCAATATGTACTCAGAAATACACGAGTTTGTCCGCCCCTCTCGGGTAGGTCTTCTCGTCTCGTCCTCAGGCCTCAGGAGTGCCGTGCCGTGCCGTGCCGTGCCGTGCCCTGCCCTGCCCTGCCCTGCCCTGCCCTGCCCTGCCCTGCCCTGCCCCGCCCCGCCCCGCCCCGGAGGCCTGCGCCGCTGCGCCGCCCGGACGGCAGCAGGGCAGGGTAGGGGCACTCCACTCGGTGCAGGACCGGGCTCAGTTAGTGGGGCCCCATCCTCCGGCAGGTGAGCACGGTACGCCTTCTCGCCACGCCGCGCCACCCCGCCGCTCTGCGCCCCGCGTCGTCTTGGCGATCGCACCCGAGCTGGCCGCGCGCACCGAGCCCCAGCACCTCCCCGACGACGACGCGGCCGCGCGCGGCCCCGGTGACGCCCCGCTACCCTGGGCATGGAGCCCTAGCGCGCGTCCACGCCGACAAGAGGCAGTGACAGGAGTGCCCTGTGTCCCGTGTGTGGCCTCTGTGCCCGGACCGTGAGCCCGGTGGTGCGGTGGTCCAGGAATGACCCAGTGACCAGCGGCCGACACGAGCGCAGCGCGATGCCTGCCCGCCGAGGACACGTGAGTACACGAACCCACGAGGAGAAACAGATACCTCACAGCAAGAGTGACCCGGCGCGATTAAACTGGTAGACGATCTCCTGAGAGCGCGCTTCAAGCTTCAACCAGCCTTTCTCGAGTCAGCGCCTTTACTTTTGCCAGCGAAGGGGAAACAACTCTGTATTTTTGTACACCTAGTAATTCTGAAATATTTAGAAACAATTTCGAAAATTAAGGAAAATTTACAAAAGTTTCAGTAAAATTCAAGTGAAAATTCACAAAAATTCTATTAAAATTCACGAAAATTCACAAAATGTGTTCACTAAAATTTAGGATTGTTTCCCTCTCGACTGCCAGCCCATCCAGATGAGAAACACACCGCAACACCAACACAAGATAGACTAGTTCAGGAGCGAACATACGAGGTTGGCTACTTTTTCGGTGATATGTCTCGAAACCGTGACTTAGATCGAGACCTTACTCCGTATCACTGTGAAAATCAGTGATAGGTTTAAGGGAAAAATTTGCCACAAAGCGGAGTTGGTCGTCTCAGGACAAAATCACCTTTAAAAATTAAAAATAAAAATAAAAAAATATTTTTTTAAAAAAAACTCAAACTGCAGTTATTTTGGTGGTCGCAACACAACCGTTAGTGCTGATGAGCTGCTGCCCTGACGGTACCGTGGTTGGTAAAACTTTTCATGTTTCTGGTCGCTCCCGCCATGGTCCCGCTCGGCCGGGGGACCGGCTGGGTGCGCTCCAGCAGCTCCAGCATCACGTTGCGGCAGCAGCCACCGGTACTGTGACGGGACAGGACAGCTCGGGGTGCTTACGGTCGAGGGATATAAAATGGAAATTTTTCATCCCGCGATGCAGTTTAACCATCGTGTCTAGTCCGGGAGGGATAAAGGGGGGGAAAGGGACGGGGAGGAAAGGGGGGATGGAGAGCTCAGTCCCAGAAGGTTTGTGGAGGGGGAAGGGGGGCTGGGTGGTTGGAGGCTCCTCGCGCTGCTCGTAAATCAGCACGCGTTTAAGTTAGTCGGCGGATTTGTCACGGCGACGCTCGTCGCTTAGGGCAACACAGGGCGCGCATGCTGCGTCGGAGCTGGGTGTTGGGAGAGCTGTGCAGTAGGTGCTGGGAGCTGCGAGTCGGGGGCAAGGAGTGTCGGGTCGTGGAGTTTGGTGGGGGCAATCCTAGGGGCAAGTTGGTGGAGCAGGGAGCACCAGCCGGGGTTGACCAAGGCTCACCGGAAGAGGTTCACCCCCCGCGCCCCGCTTGGCGAATTGTCGAAGAGTCAGCCGGAAGTCGTCAGCACGCCCGTACTCCACCTTCCCCCTCCGCACAGCGAAAGGGGGATCACTTCGAAAAATCATTTGTATGGCCCCGAAAAAGTCATTCAGAAAATAACAAAAATTATAAAAATAAAATCAAGAAGACACAGGAAAATCCGACAAATTGAGAAAAAATTAACCAAAAACCGAAAGCAAGCTGGAACAAAAATTCAGAAATGTGGGCGCAAGATCATCTTTATCAATAAATAGAGACAGAAATTTTCATTGAAAAATCAAAAGGAAAATCAAACCACACCAAAAAAAAGTCAGAAACATCATTGTACAAATTTTGTACGCGTGATTCCCCCCTCGCCGCTAGCGCTTCCGGCTCCTGGTCCAGAAGTGGTAGTTGTTGCACCCGTTCAGGCTGCAGCCGAGGTAGCGCGGCACACGCCTCTCGGGAGGGAAACAAGCGCGAGGGGGAGCACTGCTATATTTATGCCCCCTCCTCCCTCCTCATTTTCATCCCGGGAGCCATCGGGGTCCGTTGCCGGGTGATTTAATTTCACCGTGCAGACTATGATCTGCACCGTCGTCGTGGGGCATCGATGTTTGCCTCGCAGGTTGTGCGAAGGAGGGCGCTGCCGGAGCGAGATGAGGTGGGGCGAGGCGAGGCGGGGCGGAGCAGGGCGGAGCAGGGCGGAGCAGGGCGGAGCAGGGCGGAGCGGGGCGGGGCGGGGCGGGGCGGGGCGGGGCGGGGCGGGGCGGGGCGGGGCGGGGCGGGGCGGGGCGGGGCGGGGTGGGTGGTTTACTTCGTGTGAGTAACGTTATCGCGGCGGGCGGCGAGCAGCGGGCGTGACTGTGGAGGACGCGGCGGCCGGCTGACCTGCTATCAGCGACATCCCTGGCCTGGAGCCTGGAGAACATGGCCCTGTCCCAGTGCCCGGTGCGGCCGGGCTCCAGCGCGGCACCAGCCCGGGGTACTAACGTCTGGCGATCGGCAAAACGGGCAAGACCATATCGCGCTCCATTATAAACGCTCTGTTTCGCGACTAAGTATTTGTCTTCGAAAACCGTGAACTTTTGTAGAATTGCCAACCTCCTCGGTCGGTCGCTTTTACACTGAAAAAACGGCGTCCTGGTTTCCAAGCAGCTTTGGAAAAACCAAGCAGCTCTTATGGAGAAAATACACAGGGTTTTCGAGGCTGCTTGAAAACCAAGACGAAGTTTTTTCCGTGTACTCGCTGCTCACACATTGGGAACAGTTCCGTTTTTTAGCCCGGGCCTCTGCTTTGAAAAAGCATTACTGCGGACTAATGCATTCGTCTACTCGTTTGACGGAAGGGTTGCCTTGCTTGTTGCCTTGGTCACCACATCTCTGCACAATAGCATTTCTGGCCTCACTGGAAAAACTAATGTGACATATGCCACATGTGCACATGTGACCAGTTTAGGTAACATCACGTAATGTTACCATATTTTCGGTAACGTTTGTAATGTGACATCCTCCATGTTATTACTATAGGCAGACATAACACGTGGCACCGGATGTCACATTACCAAACGTGACCGAGAATTTGGTAACGTTTTGAAATGTGACATAAACTGGTCACATCAATTGATGTGACTCATGTCACATTACTTTTTCCAGTGCTATTTCGAAAGTCACTAAGTTACTGTGCGTAAGATTCTATTACCAGCGACTTGTTTCTATAGACATTTTTTTGAAACTTACAACTACGGTCTCACAGCATATTCCTGATGACGTCGGCAGAATCTTTCTAGTTTTTTCTTTTTTCTTTTCTTTCAAAAATCTGCAGGGTACGAACGAAGGGGACGATAACAAACCTCCATATAATCCTTACCATGTTTGGGCGGAAAAGTGCAACCGATAAGGCGGGACTGGGCGGGGAGTGTCTCCGGTTGGCTCGCCTCCGGGTCCTCCGGGTCCTCCGGGCCGGGCCCGCCCCGGTGCCTCCGGCGATAAGTCCGCGGTCCCGGCCCCGGCCCCATCCGCGTCCGTCCGTCCCGATTTATTATTGTCCGGCGCTGAGTCGAGAGAAATAAAAGAAGGATGCAGCGAGCGCGCTCGAGCGCGCGCGTGCACGTGGTCCGAATCCGAATGCGAATGCCGCGCGGTCAAACACCACTCCGGGCGAGAGCCCGCGGAGCCCGCCCTGCTGCCGCGTCATTATTTTTAAGCGTCCCCCGGGGAGGATTTAGTGGGCGGTGGGACGTATTGCCGACAGAGAGGATGGCCAGCAGTGGACCTCCTGCCGCCTGTGCCCGCCGACAACGTTGGGGCTGGCGCGAGGAGGAAACAACTCTGCGAATTTGTGAGTTTTTGTCAATTCTCCTGATTATTTTTTCTGAATTTCCCCGATTTTTTCAGAAATTTTCTGACAGTATCTGAATTTTTCCTGAGTTTTTCTGAATTTCTCTGACTTTTTTTTCTCAATTACGAGGTGTACAAAAATTTCAGAGTTGTACGCCCCGCGGGCTGGCGGAGCTGGAGGCTGGGGCTGGCGTTTATCGTCCGGAGGCGCTTAACTGACGCTCATCAGTGGCCCATTCGACTGCTGAGTTTTATCATCACCGTTTGACCCGATCCGGCACATCCCGGCTCCTCAGTTTGACAGGAGGCGGAAGTGCTGTGGTCTGGTGGGGCGAGGCGGGGCGGCACTGTAAATCTGAGAGTCATGTTTCTGACTGAAATTGAGCGAGGCATATAACATCGCCCTGAAGGAGTGAGGAAATTCTATATCGCTCATTTGGAGTGATAAGCCTCACTCAAATCGAGCGAGATCACTAGATATCGCTCGTTTTGAGTCATAGAAGCGACTCAAAAGGAGTGATATTTAATAATATGACTCCCCAGGAGTGACAAAATTTGGGTCACCAATCTCGCTCTCCTGAGAGCGAGATTTCTCACTCCTCGATTTACAGTGGGGGCGGGGCGGGGCGGGGCGGGCAATGCCAGAGCCTGCCGGCGTGATGTCAGCCGCGGAAGGCGTCCCGCACCCTCACCCCGATCTCCTCGACTGGCAGGCCAGACGCTACCCATACCCGCTGAGTCACCGCGCGATCAGACGCCTTGTTTGTTCAGTCATATAATATTAAAACATATTATAACAACATTTTATTTTTAAAGCGTGATGTTGTCACTACCGGCGCGAGCGGGCGCGAGGCATACGCGGTAGGTTAATTGATGACCCGTACGCGGGCGGGCGGCGGGGGCAGGAGTGATGTCACGGCCACATGCACGCCAATAACCGGTCGCCCAGGAAGGTGTAATATTACCCGACAAACGCCTCAGAATGTGTACTTAGTTCGGTCGGTAAATATAGCTTTTGTAAATCTAAGGTTTTTACCTATAAATACGTTTTATTTTTGTCAAGTGGGAATAGCATACTACAATTTGAAGGGAGAAAAATGCTCGGAGCAATTACAATGGAAAGACATCGATGTGTATCAGGCATGAACATTTTCAGAAGGTTTATTTATATTCTGAATAATGATAACTCGATATACCTAATATAAAATGTTGGGCCAAAAATCAGAAGCCAGCCAAGAGAGTGAAGTTTATTCGCGAGATTTCAGCGGAAAACAAACTTATTAGGCGCGAGATAATTTTTGTTATTGCACCGGTCCCTTTGTGCAACTCGTCGATGTTCCAGTGATTGCAGTTTGTCTTATTGTTATCTGCGTCCAGATTGGGTACTTGGCTCCCTGTACAGTTGCAACGGGGTATAGACTTACAGACTGCTGGCCCAGCCCGGCCCGGCGCTGCGACTATCTGATGATGTTACAGCTGGAGTGTCGCCACCAATGGAGACTGCTGCCACAGTGTCCTCCGTGGTCCTCCGCCCCGATCCACCCGAGGGGTGGACGACTAGTGTACTCCTGTGTACACGCCTACTCGTGCTCCGGTTGTACTCCGCGTACTCCGGCTGTACTCCGCGTACTATAGTTGTACTCCGCCTACTCCAGCCAGGTACTCCGCGTACCCCAAGTGTACTCCGGGTGTACTTGTGAACTTCGCGTACTCCGGGTGTACTCCGGGAGTACTCCAGGTGCACTCCGTCTGTACTCCGGGTACTCCGCCTGTACTCCAGGTGGTCGTACTCTGCGTACTCCAGGTGTACTCCTCGTACTCCGGCTTCACTCCGCGTACTCCACCTGTACTCCGGCTCAGAGTTCTCAAACGGGCGGGTCCGAGGACCCGGAACGCGTCCGAATGCGCAAGTGAGAGCGAGAGGGAGATACTATTCGGTTACAGCATCTCACTCGCACTTACGGCTTCGGACGCATTCCGGGTCCCCGGACCCGCCCGTTTGAGAACTCTGCTCCGGCTACTCCTGCAGGACTCCGGTCCATCAGCTGTACTCCGGGTGTACTCCTGTGTACACCGAAAATCCAAGTCATCCACCCCTCGGATCCACTCCACTACGCCCCACTCCACCCCACAACACACACACACACACACACACACACACACACACACACACACACACACACACACACACACACACACACACACACACACACACACACACGCACGCACGTGGACACTTGACCCGCGCGGACCTTGGCTCTCCTCTAACCTTCAAACCCCGAGCGAGTATAATCCGCAGGTGCGGGAAAAAAAGTTGGCTAATATAGCTATGCATTGGCTCATATGGCCTGAGATGAAAATCTAGCGACTGTAGCTGCTCATATGCCCCTTTTCCCAAGAAATTTAAGTAAAATTAAAGCAAAATTTCACAAAAATTCAGAGTTTTCCCCTTCGGCACTCCACCACCACTCTGGGAAAAAAAGGAGCTCGTTGCTGCGGATTTGCGCTGGAATTATCGGTCCGAACCATCGGCCCGCTCCAAGGCCGTTAGCCGAAAGCTCTCGCGCGGAAGCGAGGCTGGCGCTGCCAGCGGGACTCGCGAGAGCGGCGGCGTGGTGGACAACGGCCTGCATACACTCCGGGAAAAAACTAGCCCTGAATTTCACAGTACGAACAATATCTGAAATATTGCTTTTTGAGCCGTGTGTACGCAAGGTGCTGTCAATGTACACGAAGAGTCACTGCGAAAAAAATAGTCGTATGTGTACGGGAGTTTTTAGCAGATGATACGAAGGTATCAGCCTGCTTGTACTGTCATACAGCGAGCAGCCTAGAGAGAGCAGCGCAGCCAGCAGAGAGCAAACGGTAGAGCGAGCAGCCAGTGTGGCATAATATTATACGTAGGGGGGAAAATTTCGCGCGGCGCTCGGCGCGCGCTGCGCGCGCTCGCCGCGCGGCGCGCGCCCCTCACTACTCCACGCCACCTCTCGGGACGCTGTGCTGCCGGGCCGCCGGGCCAGTCCCCCCTCCCGCCCCGCGCCTCCCCCCTCCTAGCCCAGCCCTACATGAGCCCGACAGCACTCGGCTTCCCTGCAGCCTGCGACGCGTAGGGACATCTACCATACGTATCATCTGCTTTCAAGTTCCGGCGCTCCGGAACTTTTTGGTCACGGTCGCGTGGTCTGTTTTTTTTTTTTCTTTTTTCACGAAGTTAAGACGTGAAATTACAGTTACGAATCGTAAAATTACAAGCACTACACTGAAAATCTACGAGTCATAATTCTCGCCCCCATACACTGGGAAAAATATGTTCGTAGATTTACGATTTATTTTGTAAATTTCGACTTACGAAAAATGTTGTGAATTTACGACAGCCAATTTTTGCTTGTAATTGAGTTTTAAGTCGATTGGTACTGCTTGTAAATTTACGATAAGTTATCGTAATTTTACAACTCCACTTCGTGGAAAATTTTCCCGTAAACCTACGACAATTTTTCACAGTGTACGAGTGAGAATTTGAGGGCAATTTTATTACTCTCTGGAGAGTAAGAATTTTTTTCCTCGCTCTTTTTGAGAAAGAATTTGGAGACCTCGCCCTAATAAAGTGAGAATTCGTGCTCAAATAAAGTGAGGTTAAAAAATCCTCACTCAAATAGAGCGAGGTTAAAAAATATCTCGCTCGAAAAGAGTAAGGTTAAAAATTCTCACTCCAATTTAGTATGTAAGTTTCCTCTCCCATTTCGGGTGAGAAATTGGATTCCAGGGTTTGCAGTGTACCTATATCCTATATCAACTCTGAATTCAAATACGAGCGAGAATAGGTTGTCGTAAGTTTACAACATTTCGTAAATAAATCTTCATTTACAAAATGTGTCGTAATTCTGCAAAGATATTTATCGCAGTGCAACCTCTGGAGTTGCTTCCAGCCTGCCCCACCTCTCAGCAGGGCGGGCGGGCGCGGGTAGCCCGCCGAGGCCAATCGCCGCCTGGGGGGTAGGCAACATGTGGTGTGCAGCGCTGCCCATTTGGCGGGCGCTCTTCAACGCTGATCTCGCAGTCTGTCTGGGCCGGCCTGTAGAGCCCTGTAGGGCCTGTATAGGGCCCCACTGCGCCCCGCGCGCACCATTGCAGTGTCAGGTTTATGATCGGTCCGTGCGGCAAGGGACCGCACCGTTACCAGTGGCCAATGGCGTAGCCAAGTTAAGGGGGCAGAGGTCATGTATCGGAGAGAGAGAGAGGGAGGGAGGGAGGGAGGGAGGGAGGGAGGGAGGGAGGGAGGGAGGGAGGGAGGGAGAGAGAGAGAGAGAGAGAGAGAGAGAGAGAGAGAGAGAGAGAGAGAGAGGGAGGAGGGGGGTGGCTGAAAAAGGCGAGAGAGACAGAGAAAGAGAGACAGGAGAGTCGAGACAAAGAGAGGCGTAAGTGAGACTAAAGAACAGAGAGATACAGGAGAAACGAGAGAGAAAGACAGTAACATGCGACGCTTCCAAAACGCCCCTTCCAACTCTTTTCGGCGAAATGGAGGAAACCGAAAACCGCCCGAAGCAAAAATAAGAAAAAGGAAACAAAACTTTGTGGCGCGGTCTTCAAAGAGATGATACCTGGGCCAGGGAGGCGCGTCTTCTGCGAATGCGTTTGACAAACGGTTGCCAAATAAAACACGACATGTGGTGCGCAGAGGTGGGGGCAGGCAGGACGCCAGGTGGGGCGGGGTGGGGCGGGGTGGGGCGGGGTGGGGCGGGGTGGGGCGGGGTGTGGCGGGGTGTGGCGGGGTGGGGCGGGGTGTGGCGGGGTGGGGCGGGGTGGACTGGACCCTCACGGCCCTCACCTTGCCTTGTCTCCGTCTCGGCCCCTGATGGCTGGGCACAGCCAGGCCCTTCGCCGGGACCTTTGCCGGGCCCTACACAATAGTCGCACGTCCCTGCTGCCCACGGGGTCGCTGACTTCGCTTTTAATTCTTCTCCTTTTTTTACTCGCCGCGTTTTTAATCGTTTTTCCTGCCGGGTCTGTCGAGGCGGCTGGTGACCCGCCTGTGGAGCAGTGCAACCGTACCTGTCGGTCGAGAGCCTGCTGCAGCATGCAGACAGACAGACAGACAGACAGACAGACAGACAGACAGACAGACAGACAGACAGACAGAAAACATCCAGCCACACGATACAGCCGCATAGGCGTACTCCAGCCGCCATGCTCTGTCCAAAAACTGACATCCCATTATCCGAAATCTGAAAAGTATTGAGAGTGTTCAAAATCCGAGCAAGGGAAACGCGCAGATTTTGTGTATACATTATTTATAAGCAGGTTCGTGGAAAGAAAACTCACCTACCATGTCTAAAAGAAACTGCATTGCACATCTAGTTATTTGTCGTGTTTGGTCGTATAGAGAATGCATCGTGTCAAGCTTACTTGTCGCTGCGCAGCCACCCGGCGTGGCCCAGCCGGAGTGCGGGGCGGGGCGGGGCGGGGCGGGGCGAGGCGGGGCGGGGCGGGGCGGGGCGGCCTGTTATGAGCTGACGAGCAGAAATGCGACTTCTTTCCTTTTGTTTACAGCCGCACTGAGGCCCCGCGGCTGGCGGCGTGGTCGGGCGTTAAGCTCGAGAGAGCCCCCCCCCTCCCCCCCCCTAAAAAAAAGAGGAAATCTCCGACGGAGGAATTAAATTGCATGATAGGTGATGGAAGCTCTTTAGGCCCCCCTCTTCTTCTTCTTATCTTTTCATATTCTTCAAGCCATTTATTTATTTTTGTTTTTATGTTTTATTATTTGTCTGTTGCCTAAGATCCTTTCCGACAAATCACAAGAAGTCATGTTTGATTTTTTTTCTTTTAACAGCTAAACGAAAATTCTCCGCAACTCGCAGAAAATCTACCCAAACTTTGAGAACCAGTTTATCAACAGATAAGGGATGAATGCAATTTTCTGGATAGCCTTTGCTCGGTGTGAGGGAGGAAGCCCCGCTGGTAAAATTCGTTATACCACATTTCAATAGCGAGATAGTGAATATAATGTCCATCGACACTCAGCAGTTTTCCGTTTCCACCCACACTCATATTCCAATTAAGAAATTAAGCGAAAAGATGTATACTCTCTCTTGGCCACGACAAGCTCAAGCACCCATTTCTTCGCGAATGGAAGGCCGAGGGAAAAGGTGCAAAAAGTAGGCGGTGGTGGGCGTATCCGGCTAATTGGCGTCCATTTGGGACAGAGTGGACGCGGGCGACAAACGCCCACGGGGATAACCGCAGGACCCTCCCGCCGCTCCCCTCGCCTGTCTCTCTATACCTGGCTCTTCCTTTCTCTCATCATGCCTGAGTGGGAAGAGGGGAGAAGGGCGAGATTGTCGGTAGATTGAAGAAGTCCAAAAGCTGTCAACGGAGATGAGTTACTAGCGGGTCATCGCATTCACCAGGTCTGATCGCTGCACTCGCTGCGAATAAAGTCCGCACTCTAGAAGGTGTGTTAATTTCCATTTGAACATTTGTAGAAATTAGAAAGCAATTTTTTTTTTTAGAATTTCAGACACTCTGAAAATCCAAGTGTACGAATGTCGCACACTTGACACTTGTAGGTGTGCCAGGATTCATTCGTACAATTGGCCGCACTTGGCCACTCAAGTGGCCAACACTTACACACTTTGGTTTCCAGTGCACTGAAACAATGTAAAAAAAAAAAAATCCTTTAAGATTGACGATATTTTTTGTAAATTTTGTAAATACATGACAACCGTTTTTTCTTGTTATTTAATCTCTTGTCGAAAGGTAATGCTTGTAATTTTACGATTTGTCATCGTTCTTTTGCAAATCTGCTTCGTGGAAAAACTTTCCGATATAAACCTGCAACTATTTTGCACAAAAGTGAAGGGACATGTATGTGCGCATTAGGAATTCGCACATATATAAGTGTATGGAATTCGCACACTCGTGGGTTCCCATCCATTGAGGGCCATGCAAAGGTAGGGCACTGAGGGGGAAACAACTCTGAATTTTTTGTACACCTCGTAATTCAGAAAAATTCAGAAAAATTTCTGAAAAACTCTGAAAAAATTACGAAACTGTTGGGAAAATTCCAGCCAAAAATTCACTCAAGTTCAGAAAAATTCACAAAAATTCAGTAAAAATTCAATTTTTGAAAATTTACAAAATTTATTCACCACACTTGAGAGCTTTTTTCCCCCTCGCCTCTCAGGGCACGGTGCTTCTGGGGCAGCAGCTGCAGGGACGGCGCGGGCCAGAACGGGACGGTCACACTTTCGCGATGGTCTCATCAGAGCAGAGACGTCTCGGCTGGCTGTCGGAGCGGGGTAGAGGGGGTGGGGGTGGGGGGAGGGGAGGAGACCGCAGCTGGCCGAGCACCAGCCGGCGACCGGCCCGAGCGGAGTGGAGCGCCAGGTGCGGCGGCGTTAGGCTTGCCGAAAAAGAAATGAAATGGAAGGATGCGAAGTAGCGACGCGGCGCTGCAGCATTAGCATCCGAAGGAGGACCTGCGGTGGAAGTGGGTCAGGTAAGTGCAGCGGCTGGGGCGGGCCGGGGCGGGCCGGGGCAGGGCGGGGCGGGGCCGCGTGGACAGATTCGCCCCGCCCCGCCTCGACCCACCGGTACTCGAACCGCAGAGCTGAGTGAGGACCAGCACCCTCCTGGCGGTGCGCTTGTGGCCCAACCGCCTGCCCAGCGCTGCACCCGACCTGCTGCATTCACGGTAAAAATAGTTTCTTGTATTTCAAGATCTGTCTTGGATGTCCATTATAATTCTCCATAAGATCCAAGAAAGATCTTGAAATACTAGAAACTATTTTGACCGCGCTCCTGCTTAGAGCTGTGCACATTGTTCGAATTCGATCGAATCGGGGAAATTCGACATTTTTTCGAATTGGAATCTTGGGTCTTAAGTGCCTTACCCGCACGTCACACAACTGCGCTTACCAGATCATTTTTTTTTTAAAATATCTAAAAAAATACTGCGTGTCATTCCAGGTAAAACTTGCAATTTTCCTCGATTTAGTTAGGACTCGAATTTTAGGCGATTCGATTCGAGGTTTTTTTCGGGTTGATTCGATTCGATCTAGGGAGAATTTTTGAGATTCGATTTGATTTGATGGCGAAATCCTCCCGTTGCACTCCTGCTGCACTCCTCCTGCACTCCTGCTGCACTCCTGTTGCACTCCTGTTGCACTCCTGTTGCACTCCTGCTGCACTCCTGCTGCACTCTTGTTGCACTCCTGCTGCACTCCCTCTGCACTCCCTCTGCACTCCCTCTGCACTCCTGTTGCACTCTTGTTGCACTCCTGCTGCACTCCCTCTGCACTCCCTCTGCACTCCCTCTGCACTCCTGTTGCACTCCTGTTGCACTCCTGCTGCACTCCTTCTGCACTCCTGCTGCACTCCTGCTGCACTCCTGTTGCACTCCTGCTGCACTCCTGTTGCACTCCTGCTGCACTCCTGCTGCACTCCTGCTGCACTCCTTCTGCACTCCTGCTGCACTCCTGCTGCACTCCTGTTGCACTCCTGCTGCACTCCTGTTGCACTCCTGCTGCACTCCTGCTGCACTCCCTCTGCACTCCCTCTGCACTCCTGTTGCACTCCTGTTGCACTCCTGTTGCACTCCCTCTGCACTCCTGTTGCACTCCTGCTGCACTCCTGTTGCACTCCTGCTGCACTCCTGTTGCACTCCTGCTGCACTCCTGTTGCACTCCTGCTGCACTCCTGCTGCACTCCCTCTGCACTCCCTCTGCACTCCCTCTGCACTCCTGTTGCACTCCTGTTGCACTCCTGCTGCACTCCTGCTGCACTCTTGTTGCACTCCTGCTGCACTCCCTCTGCACTCCCTCTGCACTCCCTCTGCACTCCTGTTGCACTCTTGTTGCACTCCTGCTGCACTCCCTCTGCACTCCCTCTGCACTCCCTCTGCACTCCTGTTGCACTCCTGTTGCACTCCTGCTGCACTCCTTCTGCACTCCTGCTGCACTCCTGCTGCACTCCTGTTGCACTCCTGCTGCACTCCTGTTGCACTCCTGCTGCACTCCTGCTGCACTCCTGCTGCACTCCTTCTGCACTCCTGCTGCACTCCTGCTGCACTCCTGTTGCACTCCTGCTGCACTCCTGTTGCACTCCTGCTGCACTCCTGCTGCACTCCCTCTGCACTCCCTCTGCACTCCTGTTGCACTCCTGTTGCACTCCTGTTGCACTCCCTCTGCACTCCTGTTGCACTCCTGCTGCACTCCTGTTGCACTCCTGCTGCACTCCTGTTGCACTCCTGCTGCACTCCTGCTGCACTCCCTCTGCACTCCCTCTGCACTCCCTCTGCACTCCTGTTGCACTCCTGTTGCACTCCTGCTGCACTCCTTCTGCACTCCTGCTGCACTCCTGCTGCACTCCTGCTGCACTCCTGTTGCACTCCTGTTGCACTCCCGCGCCGTGCGTCTCCCCGCCCGAAAAGACCGCCGGCCGCCGGTGCTTCTCTCTTTACGATCGCCTGCAGCTCCCCGTCAGACCGACCCATCACTCTTCCTCCCCGCAGTGCGTCTCCCCAGGTGTGAGCCGCGCGAGGAGGAGGTTGAGGGGAGTGCGGCCAGCCGTGAGAAGTCAAGTGGAAATAAACGAACCAGAACGACATAATCGCTATAAGTTCTTCGGGGACGGCACGGGGCGGGGCGGGGCGAGAGGCGCAGGCGGGCGCAGGCGGGGCCACCAGCCTGGGGCGCCCTGACGTCCCGCGGGGCGCCCGGCCCGGGCCCGGGACCACCCTCTGAGGCCTGAGCACACATCCCTGCCTCCTGTGTCACCTGCTGTGTCACATGCTGTCAAGTTGCGACGATTCTTTCTCGCTGCTCGTCAATAAATCTCCTCGATACGAGACGCTTGTCATAATTTTGCAATTTCACATTGTAATCTCACAGCGTGCTTCGTGGAAAAATCTTCGTATGAATCTACAGCTGATGTTTTGCGGTGTGCAGTCAGCACCTGTGGCAGCCGGCCAGCTGATGCGACGCCAGCTGATGAGCGCAGATGCGCAGCTGGCTGCCGAATGCAGGCAGCAAGCTCTAGAGAGGTGGCCGCCATGGCGTGGCGCTTAATTGTGCATCCAGATTGCGGTGGTCAGTTCAGTTCGCCTGGCACGGCAGCGGTCCCGCCGGAGGGAAGTCCCGGGCCGGGGGGAATGCCGGACCTTCGACAAGGCGAGCGGGTCCTCGTCTTCATCCTCCTAATGGAGTTACTAGCCCCCTCCCTCTCCCACTTTGCCTCTCTCTCTCTCTCTCTCTCTCTCTCTCTCTCTCTCTCTCTCTCTCTCTCTCTTGCTCACACACGCACAACTGTGGCGCCAGCGCGTGAGACACTGGACGGGCATGTAAACCAGTCTGGCCCAAGAGGGTCACACTTTCGACTACTGTGCGAGGGGTCCATCCATCACTCGGTTGAAGAGCGTACACACACACACGCACACGATCACCGATTACCAGTGATAAGTTTCCAAAATCATTCAAGAAAAATTTTTAAGATGCAGATGCAGAGGAATTTTTCTTATTCTTTGCTCATGTTAACGAGGGAAAACGGTGAACAGCTTAATAAAAAACAGCAAAAAAAAAGGGATTTTTCGGATGAGATTGACAGTAGTTATAAGCGAGGGGCGGCCAACTAGAAAAAACGTGTAAACAAAAATACCTGTGTATTTCTAGAAATACACTAAAAATACAAGGAAATACTCTACAATACACAGAAATACATAGAAATACTCAACAAAAATACGAGAAAAATATCGAAAAATACATAAGAAATACAAGAAACACAAGGCAAGTGTACACAAAAATACATGAGTTGGCCGCCCCTTGGTTACAAGAGTGCGACTTTTCAAAGTATACACAAGATTACTTAAGAGTTGCGGACCTGATGGTGAAAAATAACCCTCGTACACTTTACACAGTTTGGCGATTTGCTCAACCACGAGTTCCAATAGCAGTCGATAACTGCTTGTCATCTCACAATTGTAATTTTACGACTCTCTTCTTCATGAGGGAGATTTTCCAGTAATCTACTAGTATTTTTTTAACGGTGTGAGCCCCGCGGCCGGCCGGTCGTCATGGGAAGCGGGTGCCACGTCACATCGAGCTCAAGTCAACCTGGCGCGGTCGGGTGGTGAGCCGCACCACTTTCTTCCTGTCGCCACCGCCGCAACGCCGCACCTCCGCACCGCAATCATATGACCGATAAAAACTCTCCAAAACTTCCGTTTTTCTCCAACTTTTTTAAAAGGGTATTTAAAAAAAAAAACTCTGTCATAAAATGAACAGGCTTGAAAATGCGAAAAAATTAGATCAGAACTAATAAATTACTACGGGATAGTTTTGCGAAGGGGGAGGCTTACGCCGCGGCATCGCGTGGGCACAAATATATAGACATCAGGTTAGGTAGCCAGAGAAGCAAGGGAGAGGGGAAAGGGAGGAGTCCTGCGAATGGAAATAGCAAACAGGTAGCGGCCTGGCAGTGAGTCTAGGCGGCCGAGCTGCCAGCTGGGTATCATACGATCGCGATGCCCTAGTGGCTTAATTGAGTGAATCCAGACGCTGTGTGTGTGTATGTGTGTGTGTCGCGCCCTTGAATGTGTGAGTGTGTGACACGCGAGCACGCGGCACGATCCCTAGGAGTCGATAATAATGTGTCACGATGAGTGCGGCCCACCCGCTCTATACACTCTCAGTCTCACAGTATTTGTGTTAATTACGCTTGTTCTGTGTGCCAAATTTGATTCGTTTTACGCAAATTGATGCAAAACACTTGATGATATCGAGTACCGTCGAACTCGAGTATTAGAGTTCAAATCAAAACCAATTTTTCCTCATATCATTAGTCCGCCCTTCGGTTTTGAATAAAACTTATATTTTCTAATTCAGCTTGGATTTTTATTTCGTGACATGTTTCACGGATGTACTGTGTATACCCTTAGGGCTCTCCCCAAGTAAAGAACTTGACGAAGAATAATATTTTTTTTTTCTATTTCACTCTCGTTTCCTGTCTGTACCGCTCTAGTTCCGCCCGCCATGACGGTGCCACAGTGTGCATCTGACCTGTAGCAGCAGCACGCCCAACTAGCATATCACGATCCTTACCAAGGCCACGCTCCCGAGCTCAGCGCCCGCGTGCTCAGCAGCAAGAAGGCAAGAACAACGAAATCTAACGCACCCAATTCTACATGTAAAATTATTGTCGTCTTCTATAATGGTAGCCGCAGGGGTGAAAAAACGCTCAGCTGAAATTGGATATGTGAAAAATTAGCACTTCAGCTAAAATCTTTAAACAGCTGTAAAATACACAGCAGGGTATATAGCTAATAAGCAGGGTAGCTCAAACATGAGCTGCGCCTATACTGCTAAGAAATTATCACACCTGATATTTTTTTTTGGCTTAGACGCGAATTATTATATGCACAGGAGGTGCATAATAGTCATAATTTTTGGATGTGAGTGAGTGAGTGAGTGAGTGAGTGAGTGAGTGAGTGAGTGAGTGAGTGAGTGAGTGAGTGAGTGAGTGAGTGAGTGAGTGAGTGAGTGAGCGAGTGAGTGAGTGAGTGAGTGAGTGAGTGAGTGAGTGCGTGCGTGCGTGCGTGCTGTGTTTGTATGCCACACTCGTCACCTGCTGCATGTCTACGCTGCCGTGTGGTGGCGCTCTGCGGTCGGGCTGGACCTCACAGCCGACGGGCCACGCCACGCCTCGCCACGCCACGCCACACCACGCCACGCCACACCACGCCACGCCACGCCTCGCCACGCCACGCCACGCTCCACTACGCCTCGCCACGCCGCGCGCTCCTGTTGTCAGTACGGTACATCCCTGCGGGGCCGCGCGGTACGGGCAGAGTTCAAGCTCTCATTCTGCCACACTCACTCAGAGAGAGGGAGAGAGAGAGAGAGAGAGAGAGAGAGGGGGGGAAGAGAGAGAGAGAGAGAGGGAGGGAGAAAGAGAGAGAGAGAGAGAGAGAGAGAGAGAGAGAGAGAGAGAGAGAGAGAGAGAGAGAGAGTCTCGCGCGGTTAGGGCAGGCCAAGGATTACCGCGACACACTTCCCGCCCTGCTGGTGGGCGTTAAAGCGTGAGGGATGGGGAGGGGAGGGGGGGGGGGGTCGCAGGGCGCCACAGCCCAGCTCTGGTGGCCCGCAACAGGCCGCTATATGGTCTCCAACGAGGCGCAGCGCGCTTAGCGCCCGCCCATTGCGAGGGCCTCAGGGCGTCGTAACGCTACGGAAATTGTTTTGGACTTATCCCGAAGAGGGCCTCCACTTCTCATTTGGAGGAACACCGGTTTGCTAAGATTGCCGGATTGCTAGAGTAAATTTTGGGATTCTTTAGCATTGAACGCGCATGTGAATAGGCAAAATGCTCTACCTTGCTCCTGTTTGTAGGCAGAAATCATGACTTTGATCACTGTTAAAAAAAAAGTCGGAAATTCACATCACCTCCGTTGTGAAAAAATTTGCCAGAACTCTTCGTTAAATTACAACAGTCCTCTGTATTTAAACCAGAACTTTTCGGGAAATTACAACTGTCTTCTGTATTTAAACCAAAACACTTTGGGAAATTACAAGTGTCCTCTGTATTTTAAACAGAACTCTTCGGGAAATTACGACTGGTCTCTGTATTTTAATCACAACTTTTCAGGAAATTCCAACTGTCCTCTGTATTTAAAATAGACTGGCTTCAAAAATATTTCACTTTGAGGCAGCTAAAGGGTCATTTTCTGATTACGGAGAAGTGTTGGGATTTCACAATCGTTCCGTATCGAGGAAGTGCAGGGAAATCACAATATTTTTTTAAATAATTTTTTTAAATATTGCCGGCGTATTGCTGTCGGATTGCCGGGGTGAGGAACACCGGATTGCTGGAGTGGTGGAGGCCCCCGCCTTTTCCACACTTTTTCGTCCCTCTCCGCCCTGGTAGTGGTGAAGGGACCTGAAAAGGATACCCATCCTGGACACATATGGACAGTGCCGCGGATCCTCACCAGTCTGGAAATAGATGTTCATTATTGTACCCCAATTTTACTTATTTCTTCCTGCAAACAAAACTAAACATGATGAAATAATCGTCAATAAAAGCTCAGACAAGTGCGATAAATTTGGTGTGGGATAAAGTGCTTGATGTAAAACCGTGAAAAGATTGATCCCGGTCGGAGAGGGTAGAGACATGCGATAGAAATAATTCAATGAATTCGTCACCAAAGATAATTGAGCTGATCGTAAACTCGTTCTCTTGTCGAGCTAAGCAGGCAACCTGTAGAGCTAGAGCCCCCGGGGCAAACCCGGACCATGCCGCCGGGGGTCTGCGAGAGGTCGGTAGCCGTGCGGAGTGGTTTGACTTGTAGCCTGTCGGAGTGATGAGGCAGAACAGGGCGGGGCGGGGTGGGGCGGGGCGGGGTCGGGCGCCTGCCGCATCATTTAAGTCCCTATTAAACAGTGCAAACGTAGAGGCCGAAACTATACGCCTGACGTGAGAATCTGTTATTTCATTTCTTTATTTGAAATCGATATTTCTCTCCCCGCCGATCAATCCACCGATGATTAACCTCAAATCACCATACGCGGATCACAACACCGGCGGCTGAGAAAATTTTTTCTCGTGAATTTACATTATTCATCGCAGTTTGGAATTATGATGATTTAGGTTGTTAATTTACGACAGCTCATTTTGAATTTCAAGTCGATACCAAGTGCAATAAACCACATAAACCTACGAGTATTTTTCACGGTGCGGATTCTTCCCTTCGCTCCTGCGAATCGGTCGATAGGCCACCGTGCGGGGCACGGCTGTTGTGCGGGGCTGCCTACCTCCTAGTTCGCAGGCGCCTGTGCGACGCGAGGGGAATACAACTTAGATTATTTTGGACACCCCTTAATTGAGAAAATTTCCACGAAATTATACAAAATTCAGAAGAAAAATCTAAATTTGCTTTGAAAAATTTGGAAAAAATCAGCAAAGATTAGGAAAATTTAGCAGGAAATTTACTTATACAAAAAAAAACTTATGCAAACATTAGGCAAACATTCCAGCTTGTCAGTCAAAAATTAGAAAAAATCACTAAAATTCAGAAAATTTAAACACTAAAATTCAGAGTCGTTTCTCCCTCACTCTCGAACCTGCCGCAGCCGCCACCGCCAGTCTGCTCTGCTTTGAGCCGCGGGTCCGTCGGGTCCGTGTGGGCGGGGCGGCGAGGAGGCCGAGGCCGCAGACGAATCCACAACCGCAGCCGCAGCGTGGGAGCACACCACGCTGCAGCCGTCTGATTCCGGAGATCCCTCTCGCGTCTCCGTGTTTGCCACACGCATTGGGCCCTACCACCTCTCTCTCTCTCTCTCTCTCTCTCTCTCTCTCTCTCTCTCTCTCTCTCTCTCTCTCTCTCTCTCTCTCTCTTTCTCTCTCTCTCTCTCTCTCTCTTTCTCTCACTCACTCACTCACTCACTCACTCACTCGCTCACTCACTCACTCACTCACTCACTCACTCACTCACTCACTCACTCACTCACTCACTCACTCACTCACTCACTCACTCACTCACTCACTCACACACTCACTCACTCACTCACTCACTCACTCACTCACTCACTCACTCACTCATAGGTTACGTCGTATAGGTCCAAAGAGAGGGCTCCTCTGAAACAGTCTGCGCAGGTTAGGGCGGCAGGGCGTGACTGTCGTGACACTAAGGTGACGGCCCGGCCCGGCCCGGCCCCATGCCAGGCAAACATTGTAAGTCGGCCTTTTACAGGCACTAATCGATACGCTCCAGGCTGGGCGGGGAGCGATGGAGAGGGGTGAGGTAGGGAAGAGGAAAAGAGAGAGGAAACTCATGCTGCGCGTCCTGCCGACTTATTCCGAGGATCGCTCTCATACCTTCGCCATGCCCGCAGCATACAGCGCGCTGCCGCCATTGGTGCAACAAGAACGGAGGTACGACAGCGCGCTCTTTTCGGAATTAGCTGGCTCGTGGTGGCGGTGATTCGCTGGCTGCGAGAAGAGACACGGCGGATGCAGGACAAGGACCAATGAGGAGAATGTGGTCGAACCATGCGGCAACTGCTACACATTCATTACGTGTGTACTGACTTCTGCCGGGGCTAGGGCCGGGGTCGGGGCCGGGGCTGGGGCCGGGGCTGGGCTTGGGGCATGCCCCCCCCCCCCATCGGCATGGCCGAGGGGCCGAGGTCTCCTCTCCGGGACGATGCGTTTATTTGCTCGTCTGTTTCCGAGATAATGAAGGTTGTGCTGCTTTAATGCACAGCGCGCCCTTCGTCCTTCGAAGCGGGTCCCGAGGGACGCGCGGCGCAGAGCCCACGGGATCTGAGGAGGGAGAGGGCAGCGGGGAGAGGGCAGGGCATGGGAGGCTTTCGCTCGGCTTTCGCACGCTATACATGTGGCGCGGCGCGGCCGCGGCATGCATGCCTCGTCGAACAATTCTCCGCACACGAGAGCAGTGTGTATCAGTTTACTATTTTTTTCTTCAAAGATCCCCCCCCTCCCCCCCCCCCCCGCACCTATTCTGTCTCTCTTGTCTCGCGCTATGGGAAACGGCCACGCCCGCGGCCGCTGCACCCAGTTCTTCAGAGTTTCGGATTCGAGGGGTAAACAACTCTGAATTCGGTGTACAAATTGCGTGAATTTGAATTGAATTTGTCTAAATTGAATTGAATTCGTTTTGAATTACCTTTGAATTTTTTGAATTTATTGCAAAGTTTTTTTTTGAAATTATTGTGATCTTTTTGTGAATTTACTTGAATTCGTTTTAAATTCAGGGATGCCCCAGAAAATACACGCACATCTGATCCAAATTATTCTCTCAATTACATGATTAAATAGGATTTTTAGTAAATTATTGTGAATGATTTCTATTTATTCCAAATTATTGGAAATTAACTTGCAACTGCGCAAAATAATCACAATTATTTCAATTATTTTTTAAAAACTTTTCAGAAACAAATTTTGCTCTGCAATTGAAAGGGTGGCGTGAAAACATGGAAAATTTTTGCGGCAGTAAACCTCCCCAAGGAGGTTGCGGTTCCCGCCAGGCACAGGGCTTTTACCCCCTGTGGCAGCCAACTGCTTCGGTGTTCCATGGGAACCGGCGCTTTGCTGACTGCGATCCTATCGCGCAATTCGACAGATTTGATCCCCGTACCACCATTGGCCTACCCCTAGAGGTACGAGCGGTGTCAAGAGCGTTAGACTTCCTGAACCCAGTTTCAGAGGCCTTACCTCAGAGGGGTACGCGGGATTCGAACCCACAACCCCGAGTGCCGACACGTAGCCAGAACAGGAAGCGACCCAACGCCCAGAGCCACCGAGCCAACGGCGGTGAGACGTGTTTAACTTCTATTTGACCTGCCATCCAGCTGCGGCCAAAGGGAATGTCAAGCGCGAAAAACACTTTCCCGAGTGGGAGTCGAACTTCGGACCATTCGGTTCGGTGTTGCGCGCTCTACCAACTGAGCCACGACGCCACGATGACTGCGCAGTGCGACGGGTTCGAGTTGTATTTGCCCTGTCCTCCTGGCTGGAGGCTGCAGGATACGGCAAATACGACTCGAACCCGTCGCACTGTGCAGTCATCGTGGCGTCGTGGCTCAGTTGGTAGAGCGCGCAACACCGAACCGAGTGGTCCGAAGTTCGACTCCCACTCGGGAAAGTGTTTTTCGCGCTTGACATTCCCTTTGGCCGCAGCTGGATGGCAGGTCAAATAGAAGTTAAACACGTCTCACCGCCGTTGGCTCGGTGGCTCTGGGCGTTGGGTCGCTTCCTGTTCTGGCTACGTGTCGGCACTCGGGGTTGTGGGTTCGAATCCCGCGTACCCTTCTGAGGTAAGGCCTCTGAAACTGGGTTCAGGAAGTCTAACGCTCTTGACACCGCTCGTACCTCTAGGGGTAGGCCAATGGTGGTACGGGGATCAAATCTGTCGAATTGCGCGATAGGATCGCAGTCAGCAAAGCGCCGGTTCCCATGGAACACCGAAGCAGTTGGCTGCCACAGGGGGTAAAAGCCCTGTGCCTGGCGGGAACCGCAACCTCCTTGGGGAGGTTTACTGCCGCAAAAATTTTCCATGTGTTCACGCCACCCTTTCAATTGCAGAGCAAAATTTGTTTCTGAAAAGTTTTTAAAAAATAATTGAAATAATTGTGATTATTTTGCGCAGTTGCAAGTTAATTTCCAATAATTTGGAATAAATAGAAATCATTCACAATAATTTACTAAAAATCCTATTTAATCATGTAATTGAGAGAATAATTTGGATCAGATGTGCGTGTATTTTCTGAGGTCATTCCTTAAATTCGCTTGAATTTGTTTTGAATTCGTTTTGAATTCGCGTGAATTAGGTTTGAATTCGCGTGAATTAGTTTGAATTAGTGTGAATTTTGAATTAGTGGTGTACATCAAAATTCGGAGCTATTTACCCCTCGTTCGGATTCCTCAACGGCGTCGTGTGGGATGCACATGCACAGTGTACCACAACTCACGTACTATGCAAGCCATTAGCACTCCGAGCTCGGACCCGCCCCGCCCCACCCCAGCTAGGGTTTAAAAAATGTAAGAAACTTATTTTTTTTACGTAAGATTGGTAAAATATAGGTAAAATACGGTAAAATTAGGTAAAATTGGTAAAATTAAAGTTTATCGAACTATTCATGGTTAGTTTAGTCTCTTTTCGCATTTCCTTCTTCCTGGTCGGGTTTTTATGTATATCACTTCTATCGCGTCGTTATTCTCATTAGTGCCTGAAACTAACACTATATTTGATACCTAGCAAGAAGACGAGTGCATGTAAATTTTAAATTTCGCGCTAGACGAGTTCGGATCGCGTCACCGCTCTTGCATAAGGCAGCGCCATGACTTTCGGTTTGTTGTTGTCAGTGATAATTTGTTTCATTGAAAGAAGTTGCCTTGCCTTCTATCATTTCTACACCTTGTCATTGCCACATAATATTTTCAATTTTAAGTAAAAAAAAGTATGTAAGTAAAAAAAAAAAATTACCTTGTAATTTTACATATTTTACTTACAATTTTACATGTAAAATTACCGGACTTAAAACCCTAACCCCAGCCCACCGCGTCCGTCAGGTCGGGCGGGGCGGGGCGGGGCGGGGCGGGGCGGGGCGGGGCGGGCTGCTCTTGAGATGCTATACGTGGAAATAGACGGCGGCTTCTGCCAATAGTTCAGTCGGAGCCCCTGGCCTATGCAGAGCAGAAGCGCGCCTTCCCCACGGAGCCGCGCCTCCCACGCTGCATGGCCTCTGAGACCCTTGTGGGCACTGTGAGAAAAAACTACAATTAAACTACAATTTTTTACCGTTATTTCGAAGTACAATAAAATATTGTACTAAAACTGTACCCAGTATAGGGCAAATTAGTGATGTACGGTAACGAAAACCGTAAATCGTTAATTCAAAACCGTTGTTTAGTTGTATGAAGTACGGTTTTTCTCTCAGTGGGCCGCCAGGGGGTGAGGTGGGGTGGGGTGGGGTGGGGCAGGGTGGGGCGGGCCGGGCCGGGGACTAGCCGGAGGGCGTGGTGGGAGGGCGCTTCTTGAGAGTGAGAACAGCAGCTGAGCAGAGGAAAGTTCATTCATATTCCGCCGAGCCCTGTACCATCATCACCCGAGAGTTAATGCGATAAAGCGTTGCAGCAGTTCCGAGGGGGCCTCAACTCACCCAAAATTTGTACACATGATTTCAAGATTACACACGATTTCACATGATCACACCTCTTATAATTGAAAGAAATAATTCGTAAAGTAAATACAAGCGTATTTTGAGCTTTATGAGCCCTCAAAATACGCACTCAAATTAATTAGTTTCGTCAAGAGATCCACATTTTTTGACAATGATTTCGAAGATATCAGCGATGATTGTGTACACATGATTTCAGGAGTTGATTTATTAGTTAAATATACTAAAAAAACAACAACTAATAAACCAGAAAAATTTAGACAAATTTGGTAAATTTACTAAAATTTACAGAATTATGTAAAAACTCAAGCAGAAACTCACAAAATTTGTACACTAAAATTCAGAGTTGTTTCCCGCTCGTCCGGTCTAGAGTCCGTTCCAGTCCGGTCAAGGAGAGTGTGTAAAGGGGGGAGGGGAGCAGGAGCAGGCGGGCAGGCGGGCAGGCGGGCAGGCGTGTCCCCGATCCACCCCTGCCGTTGCGGCTCAGGCGTGATTGCGAATATAATGGCGAGTAGTTCCTTTTCCCCCTCGCGGACGACTGAAGGAAGGTGCCAGTCGAGCGAGCCCGCGCGGAGCGCAGAAGAGAAATCAATCAGAAATCATTCGAGAGATGCACATCCGTTAGGCTCCGGCCGAGAGTGAGAGAGAGAGAGAGAGAGAGAGAGAGAGAGAGAGAGAGAGAGAGAGAGAGAGAGAGAGAGAAAGCCTCGAGACCAAGCGAGGCAGGGCGCCAGGCGCTAACCACGCGCTCAGTGAAGATGAGCCGCTGCACGGGGACGCCGGTTCCATCCACAGCAAAACATAAATAATAGCAATAATAACAATAATAATAGTAACAATAATAATAACAAGAAGAAGAAGAAGAAGAAGAAGAAGAAGAAGAAGAAGAAGAAGAAGAAGAAGAAGAAGAAGAAGAAGAAGAAGAAGAAGAAGAAGAAGAAATACTTAAACAATACTAACATCTCTGATTCTTTAGCAACGCTGATTACACTTCTCCATGTGAAGTTTTGGGACCCAAATTTCCTTCTAAAACCCGGTGAAACCGCAGGGTTCTCTGCGTGCAAACAACTCTCAAAACACCAATAAATATGGAAGACCCTGCGGTTCTGTGATACTTTAATTTAAGTGCGCACTGCACTCTTCAAAGAAATTAGCAAGAATATGACACGACCGCGTGAGCCTGGCGCGAGTGTTTGAGCCCAGAGCAGAAGTGGGGCGTATCGTGCAAAAAGCATTTCCTAGGATAACTGTATGAGTGTGCGTGTGTGTGCGCGCGCACATCATGTGCATTGTCTGCACACGCGTGGTCCCCCCGCGGCCATGCGCCTCGTGCATCACTCACTAGGGCGGGGCGGGGCGGGGCGGGGCGGGGCGGCTTCACGCTAGATGTGCCGACCCCCCGCGCGCTGCGCCCCGCCCCACCCGGGCCGCGCAGCTCGCGGAGCTCAGCGACGTGAAAGCACCGTTGTCTTTCGTGGACGAGACGAGACGAGAGCCCAGGCAGGCGGGGCAGGGCAGGGCCAGGCGGGCGACATGGATCATCTTCCTCGACGCCTACCCCCCACCCCCTCCCCTTCCACCCCCTCCCCCGCCTTTCACCGCTACGAGGCTTGCGCTACATGCCATGCCATGACGGCCGCTGGTCTGTAGTGTGGTATGGTCCATACGCCACTGAATGCCTCCCCAGCTGTAAATTCCGAGTGATTTTTTCCGATACGGAATCCGAATAACCGGTCGGAAAAGTTACCGTACGGAAATTGGCAGAGGTTCCGATCGGAATTTTACTTCCAAATGCAAAGCCTTTTCCGATCGGAGTGTCTTTTCCGTACCGTGATAGTAACAAATCCGATAGCACACACAGGCGTGTACACACACACACTCACTCACTCACAGACAGACAGACACACACACACACACACACACACACGCGCGCGCGCGCGCGCGCCGAACGCCCCGCGCTCAACGCTCCGCGCTCAACGCCCTGCGCTCTACGCCCCGCGCAAAACGCTTGTTCAAAGCGAAAAGTTTAAGTCATCTGCTTCCACGTTAGCGTTAACGTTTTAATGAAAGAACCCTCACCAAATAAGTGTTTTTACGTCTCGCAATTCACCGAGAAAATTTTTCTGAAGCTTACCTTTTAATTGCAAGCTACAGAAGAGTAGTACGGAAACGCTACTCTTAAGGCGTGCGACCTGACCGGAAACCGCAGAATGGACAGAATGGACATTCAGGGGCAAACTAACAAACTCGAAATAACCGAAATAATATTGTTTCCGTTCAGAGTGAATAAGCCCCCCTCCACACTCGACTTTCCCGTACCCTCACCTCGCTCTGGACCTGGCACGCTCCCATAAGAGCGACGAAGATCGAGAGCGTGGCGTTTCGAAAGCGTGCTGTGTACTGTTCACCGTTCAAGTCGCCTCTGCCGGCCTCCAGTGTTCCTGACCATGCCGCCGCCACCAGAGGCGTTCAAGGAATGCCGTCTCATTCTTTTGGCGAGTTTTTCCGACGCGGCCCTCTAAAGTTGTCCTCACCTGGCACGACATATTGCTGCCGGCAGAGCAGCGCGTCATCTCCACGCGGAGACAAATAATGGGAGCAAGAAGCATCTCACATCATCCCATTACTGAGAGTTTTTTTTTTGTTTTTTTTTTTTTTTTTTTTTTTTTTTTAATTCGTTTCTTTAATTCATCAGCATGCTGTATGCTGATAAATTCACATAAAAGCCACTAATGACAACTAATTCAATCTAACAGTGATGACAGAAAAGGAGACAAAGTCCGCCCCCGATACCTACACATACACTGTAAATGGGGGAATGATGCATGTCGATCACGAGAGGATAACGCACGTTATTTTGTGGTTTTGTGAAATATTATTTAAGTGATCTTCTGGAATTTATTTTCGATGACACCATTAGATTCCTCGTAAAATTTCATTTCGAACGAGCATACATGTCGCATTTGGTTCGAACCTATGGTTTCGTGGCACGTCATACTACAATCATTCTGGTAAGTGTCTTTTTCCGGGCTCGAAACCCCATGGCCAGGATCGAAAATAAATTTCAGAAGTTTGCTTAAATGATATTTCACAAAAACCGCACAATAACGCGCATTATCGTCTCGTGATCGACATGCATCATTTCCCCGTTTTCAGTGTAGCTGTGCGTATCCGGGCACATTCATCACGTGATCGTTTTCCCCCCTTTCTATGGGGGGCACATGCATCACGTGATAGCTATGATTTTTCCACTACGCGCGATATATACCCCTCCCAGGAGGGCATTTTTGTTGAAAAATTCTCGACGTCGAAGCTCAGTATAGGCCAAAGGGCTGCCTGGCTAATTTTGCAATGTTTCTAATATTTTCCTCGTTGTTTGCAGGGCTCGCCCATAGGCGCGCTTGTGTCGCTGCTGTGGATAGCCGCACTGGCAAAATCAACCGTCGCCCAGCCCACAGCAGGTGAGAGAGACGGAGAGAGAGAGAGAGAGAGAGATAGAGAGAGAGAGAGAGAGAGAGAGAGAGAGAGAGAGAGAGAGAGAGATGAATTTTCAAGCTGATCGTAAAAAGCGTGCCATCGCATTACGCCTAAACCAATGACGGTTGACTGTGATAGGGAAAGTGCAATGGCAATCTCTCTCCTCGAGCGGCAGCCGCCCGGCCCACCCCACTCCACCTCACCCCGCCCCGCCCCGCCCCGCCCCGCCCCGCCTGGCCCGAGCCGGAGCCCATCCTGCCGCCTGCTTAGTGGCGCAGCCGGAGGACGAGCCGGGGGTGGGGCGGGGTGGGGCGGGGCGGGGCGGGGCGGCGAGACGCTCGTCCCCGGCCAACGGCCGCCGTTTCCTTCTTCTGACATGAAAGAGCAGAGAGGAAGCAGTTAACGCGAATAATAAAAAAAAATGATGAAATGTCTTTATGGGTTTAAAGCCCGACGGGCTTTAGCTAATCGCCTCATTGTATATTTTTGCCCATTCGTTGCTTGTGCCGATCACCAGACTGCAGTCTTTCAGCTCTAAGTTGTACAGCACGTGACGAACGTGACACGATTTACATTCAAACAAATAATGTGACATCACATTCCTCGAATAACATGAAAGCTCGCATGACTTAACGCAGCCATAGTCGTGTAGAACCGCGAAGGTTCTTTAGCCACATATCTAGACATTGCTGAGTCAAAGTACAATGAGTTAGGCCTACATAGTTATCTCTTACATGTTGTACACTCAACATTCTGCATAATCTCTGCATGTTGAAGCACAATACCGGGAGTCAGGGTTTAGTCTGCAATTTGTTGGATGCTCCAGAGCTTTGTAGTTGAAAGCATTTCCGTAGCGCCGGCCCGGCCACATGCCTGACCCCCCTCCCCCCAACTCTCCACCCCTGCGGAGCAGTCTCCCGAGTAGCAGCAGCAGGAGCAGCGCTGCACTTAGGCTCCTGTTGCCGACCACCTTCCAGCCGGGCCGGACTGTCACGCAACATATTTGCATGCGCGGGTAACGGACCACGTGGCGTATAACCCAGGGGTAACGTGAAGTAACGTCAAAATGCTTCTTCCACTCGCGGGAAAAGGTCGCGTGTGTTACCGGTGGGTCTGCAGAGTGCAGCTATGATCTCTCGACCGCAATTCTGTCAACGGTGCGGGTGATTTAATTGTCTGAGATAAATTTAAATGCTCAGGCGGGGAAGGTAGCGGTAGGCCTAAGAGATGGGTTGGTGGCTACCTCGGTGGTTACTTGAAGTTGCCCAGCCTGCCTAACTTAACGTTACTAGATGACTGATACCGAGCGATGGGGGACACTTATAAAAAAAGCGAGCAATAGTTTTTGTAGAATTTTGATTTTTTTTCTTGTTTGATTTTTTTTCATTCTCCTTCTGAGTTTTTCAGAGAGTAATGAAAAGTTCTGTCACTTTTGGATGAATTTTGTTATTTCTCATTATTTCTGACTTTTCAATTTCTTTTCAGACTTTTGTTCATTAGTTCTCGATTTTTCGGATCTTTCTAAATCTTTCTTCTTGATTTTTTTTACTGTATTTGATATTTTTTAATGATCTTTTGGAGGCCGTAAAATGATTTTTCGAAGTCTTTCCTCCCAACAAAGAAAACAGCGCGGCTTTTGGACGAGTGTGAAGTTGTCCACCAAAAAGTGGTCTTCGTGGTTTTTGGTGGGTTCTTTTATTTTTCGGATTAAACGCGCCGCACACACGGACACCGGACACCCCTCTGCACTTTGTTGTGCATTAAGCCTTGCAGGATTTTATGCAACCATACTGTGACGCACTTTTAGTTCCCGCGTCGTCGTGCATAAGCCTATTCCTTGTGCTGCAGAGTTATGGCAGGCATAGGCATGGGCACGAGCATGGGCATGCCAGCGACTCGCAGTCACCGCCTTCCAGTAGAGTCTAGGGCGCCGCGGTGCGCCGGCTGCGGTCCTGCAGCCGCGCCAGCACCTTGTGATTGCTCTCCGGGCCACTAGGACACCCCGGGAACAAAGAAAACACCGCCTTCGTTATGACGCCTTCTCCCCAACCGCGGCCGACGCCGACTCGCACATTTTGTGTCCAATAAATCGGTGGGAAAAAAACCGGTGCCTGAATGCGCGCGCACTGCTATGCGTACAGCTACGCGAGCGAGAGCTTCAGCGGAGTGCTGCCGCCGCCCCTCTTTGCGCGCTTCATAGAAACGTTGGACTAATTTGACACTCTTCGATTGTAAGAAACGGTTTGCTGCCACTCTCCCTCCTCCCCTCCCCACCGCCAACTTTAAAAAATATTCCCCACCCCCTCCGCCCCTCTACCCCACTCCCCTCACCCCGCTCCACTTCAGTACACTCGCGCCGCAGTTATTTGTATCGAACAATTGTTCGCAGCGACACGCTGCGCCGCTACTCGCCGCATCTCTCATTCTCTCACATAACCCCCAGCACCCGCCCCTCTCGCTCCCTCTCTCTCTCTCTCTCTCTCTCTCTCTCTCTCTCTCTCTCTCTCTCTCTCTCTCCCTCTCTCTTTCACTCTCTCACATAACCCCCAGCACCCGCCCCTCTCGCTCCCTCTCTCTCTCTCCCCATCGGAAAAGTAACGGAAGATGATTAGCGTCGTCCAGGAAAGGGCTTTTGACGTATCTCGCGGGGAGCGTGCCGCGAGTTACGCCCCTCTGCCCCGGCGCCCGGCCAATGAAATGGTCAACAAGTAATGATGCAGTATCACGTGACTCACCATGCGGTCTACAGGCTGATTCAAAATACCGCCGCTCTAGCGCCTCAGCCGTCCTTGTCGCACGCATAGGGCCCTGCCCGGCCCTGCCGGGCGCCGGCAAAGGTGCGACAAAGACAGAGGCACGAGAGCGATCTTCCGAATCAGACGGCTGGTCCGGCCGCGGGCCGGAGAGGGAGAGAGAGAGGGACAGAGAGAGAAAAAGGGTGAGAGAGGAATACATTTTGCGGTTTTCGCGCGCGGCATCGTTATTTGCGGCGGCATGGCACCTCATGCAGCGCGTACGCGCCGGCGTGCGGTGGAGGGGTTCTGTGTCGGGCGGCGCAGGTCGGCTGGCAAACCATTGTTGTCATGTAAATGAATTGGGGAAAGATGTCAGCCAGCTTCCGGAACGGACTGGACCGCAGCGCGTTTGCTCGAATACGAGGTCTATAACGGGACGAAACGCGCAACTGTTGCAAAACAACAATGCGCCGCCCGGCCCGGGGGTTTGCTTCGCATGTGCAGACCACCGAATCGAACAGCCGTCACTCTGTCTGTCTGTCTGTCTGTCTGTCTGTCTGTCTGTCTTTCCACTGCAGCAAAAAAAAAGAAGAAAAAAAGGTGACTTTGGTTACTTGTGAAAGTTTTACAAGAGGTGACTAGTAAAAATAGTTACCAAATCTTGTAAAATTACAAACTGTGAAGATTTTACAAGGTAACACCTTGGCGACCAGTATTGCAAGACTTTTATGGTAGAAACTCCCGAAACTTTTTTTTACAGTGTGCCCCTGAGATATCTAAAGAACTGTTCTAATCTACATTTTGTGAGGTTACTCCAGATCACGTTCAATTATTACACACATTTGCAGTCGACAGATTGGGAGCAGAGAAGTATATGAATGTTCGAGAGTATATATTTACGCATTTGCTGCCTCGGAGGAGAAAAAAGAGGGATTACAAAAAATCTCAACCATCCGTTGGACTCGCACACTGTTTAAGTTCTGCAAAGTATTCTCACTCTTCGTAACACTGTTATCCGAAAAGCGATAAATATCATACAATTAGCTGTGATAATTCCTCAAAGCGATACACACAAAATATCGCTCCAGGGAGAGCAATAAGAAAGTTATTGCTCGAAAAGTGCATTAGTTAATGCATTTTTATGCAATCATGATTGCTTAAAATAGCGATAATTTGCGTTTAGTGCGGCAAACGAGCGATGATTCATCTAACGCTTCAAATGGTATGAGAATTATCACACTTGAGAGTAATATCAAATACTAATAAAGTGCAATAATTTTTTTATCGCTCCCACAGGAGCAATAAATATTTATTGCACTCAAATCGTTGTTTTTATTGCATTAAGAATTACAGTGAATCTTCAAAGTATTTGCTTCGTAACTTACAAAGAAAAAAGGATACTTCATAGGCTACAAAGCTCATATGCTTCGCAGCAGACTGCAAAGAAATTCTTTGCAGTCTACTAAGTGTCTGTTTTCTTTGTAAGATACGAAGCAAATGCATTGAGGTTTACGAGGAGTGAAAATTCTTTGTAGCCCTTCAAAGCAAATACTTTGCAGAACTTTAACAGAGCATGTCATCCTCAGCCCCTGCGAACGGCGAGGTAGGCCACCGTGCGAGACACTGGTGTCGCGCCGTGCTGCCTATGCGACAGTCCACAGGCGCCCTGCGTGTGGGGTGTGGGGCGGGGCGGGGAGGGGCGGGGAGGGGCGGGGAGGGGCGGGGAGGGGCGGGGCGGGGCCAGCAGTGAGAGGAAAGCCTCAAGGGCGCCCTCTGCTCCCCACGTCAGTATTTCGCCATTGTTACCACCGCCGGCTGGGAATATGCATAACAACCTTTAACAAAGCAAGAGCGGTGCAGGGAGCAGTTTATGGAAAAGAAAGTTTATACTTGAGGCACGTGGGGCGAGGCAGACCAGGCAGGGCAGGGTGTTTCAGCTTTTTTATATTTTTTATTATTGTTGAAGGTGGAACTTTACAGGAGAGGTGGGCTGTGCAGACAGAGGTGGGACGGGGCGGACGGAGCGGGGCAGTTTGTGAACAGTGCAGCTAAAAACGCGCGCCACTTGCGGAAAAAAGCATGGTAAAGACTTTTTTTTTTTTCAATCTTTTTGACGGGACGGAATCATGGGAAAAAGTGAGGTTGGCACATGCGCACAACAAGTCTTAAATTTTTGTACTTAGCCTCACTCAGAAAAAAATAAATATTACATTTAGAAAATTTTCAGAAAAAATTAGGAATATTTAGAAAGGTTGAGAAAAATTCAGAAGTATCTGAACAGTCTTGAAAAGATCTGAAAATCCAGAGTGATTTGAGAAAATTAAAAGCCTCCTGGAAAACGAAACCAAAATTTCAAAATTGCAATAATGAAGGAAAGTTTCGAAAACTTTACGACATTTGTACACCAAAATTTAGAGTTTGTTTCTCTTTTTGGCGACACACAAGCAGGCGGACAAGTTGGCAGGCAGGTAGAACAGCATTGCTGGCCAGCAGGACTACCCTTTCCCCCTTCCCAACGGAGCCTGAAGTTTCTTCTGCTTTTGTCGTTGGAGCGGCCAAACGGGAGTCAATGGGACACCTGATATCTCAATTGCTCGCCTTCCTGCATACGCGGTGGGCTGCAGCGGGGAGGGGCTGGAATGGGGAGGGGAGGGGAGGGGCCGGGCGAGTCGGGCGCCGTGCTCGGCTTGGCTAGCCGGCCAATTGGCTCGACCAGCATCGTGCTCAGCTTGTTTGCCGACAGAGAATTACAACAATGAGCGGAAAAAAGGAAAGGACTCCAGCACAGCGGTCGGGAGAGGAGTGGGGGGAGGGGGGGGGGTGGGATTGGAGAGTCTCGTGGAGTGGCCGAGGCACGCCCGTGGGGCAGTGCAGTGCAGGGGCAGGGCGGGGCAGGGCGGGGCTGGACTGCAAAAACCAGAAGCCAGACCGCAGCGAGACAAAAGACGTGAGGGGAACAAGCTGCCAGAACGCTGCGCGGGGAAGAGGCAGAGAGGAGAGGAGAGGAGAGGAGAGGAGAGGAGAGGAGAGGAGAGGAGAGGAGAGGAGAGGAGAGGAGAGGAGAGGAGAGGAGAGGAGAGGAGAGGAGAGGAGAGAGGAGAGAGGAGAGAGGAGGAGAGAGGAGAGAGGAGCCCCTAGTGTCATTGCCGCGGTGCCCAAGGCCGCCCCCGTCATGGCCCGTAACGTCATACACGCCGGCTTATCAGAGGCGTGTCCCCTAGTAATGCGAGAATGATGAGACTGCCGTTCTCTCTCTCTCTCTCTCTCTCTCTCTCTCTCTCTCTCTCTCTCTCTCTCTCTCTCTCTCTCTCTCTCTCTCTCTCTCTCTCTCTCGCGCACACGCGTCTCGCTCCGGGGCTCTGCGCAGCTCTGTTAAGCTCTCTGCCGTAGTTCTGATAACATCTATTTAGCTCCTAGTTGAAGTTCTAAGATCTCTGTAGGAAGTTCTGAGCAGGTAAGCGAAGCTTGACTGACCTGCTCTGCTAAAATGCAGCTGAGTCTGAGTTCCAGTCTGGGGTCAGAATAGACTATTCCGACAGATCTGCATACTGGAATAACCCAATTTCGTCGTTTGGACCGCGTCCTTTATGAGAAATTACGGCTGCGACCCGCATTCGTAGCCGCGATTTCTCATCACAAAAGAAGAGTCTGGGTTCCAGTCCACATCCGTCGGAAAGGTCTATTACACGATTTGCCAAAGATGTATAGCCAGTATAGATCATCTCGAGGAGCGCCATTGCCAGTGCGACTCCGCTGTCAGCTCATGTCAGCTGTCTGCTGCTCGCCGGGACCGTCGTCGTGGGCTGTCCTGCCAACTGCCGTCTGATGCCGAAGATCGCTCTCGTACCTCCGTCCTTGTCACACCTATGACGGTGCCCCTCGTCGGGGATGGCGGGGCCCTATGAGTGCGACAAGGATGGGGGCGCGAGAACGATCTTCGGAATCAGACGGCTGGCCAGCAATGAAGCGCCCTGGGCCCAGCCGGCCTGGGCCGAGCAGTGCCGGCTGCGCTACATAAACCACGTGACCAGGTTAGCCCGCACAATAGGCACAGATAGCGTGCCAGGCCCCTCCCCGTTTCCTAGTTTCCTCCCTTCAGCTGAGATGGGATGGGATGCCGGCGCGGCGGGGCGGGGCGGGGCGTGATGGGCTGAGCTCCATATTTGCGGCCAAGCAGGCAGGCAGCAGGCAGGCAGCAGGCAGGGAGTCGCAGGGACTGCAAGCGGAGGGCCAGCCTTGTACGGAGACCAGCACTCTGCGCCAGCCCTGTGAGCCCCAGAGAGTGGGGTAGGGGCGGGGCGGGGAGGGGCGGGGCGGGGCGGGGTGGGGTGGGGTGGGGTGGGTTGGGGGTGGGGTGGGGTGGGGTGGGGTGGGGTGGGGTGGGGTGGGGTGGGGGTGGGGTGGGGCCCAGCGTCGCACGGCTTGCGGTCTGGTCTCGCTGCACGCTGCGCCGGCCGGCCGGCGAGCGGGCCGTACGGTATACGCGTGACTTCCAAAACCAGACCTCTTATTGGGGGGACAAGGAGACGCGACCAACAGTACCTCCGGTACCCGCCCCGCCCCGCCCCGCCCCGCCCCGCCCCGCCCCGCCCCGGTACTAAGTGAGTCACGTGGACCATGAATTACCCAAGACTGGGTCAGATGTATAAACCCACCCCGCGCGGGGCACTGGAGCGCTACCGTCTGAACACCACGAGCGTTGTGAACGTAAGTAACGTGTCCAACTGGGTCATAGGGTTTCCATGTGTTTATATGATAGAGTGCGGTCTGTTGATCTTTAAAAAATGTTGTCTAAATAACAGTGGCAATGTAAACATTTTCATAACTACCCGAAAGGGAAAAAGAAGAAAAAAGCAAAGAAAAGGGGGAAAAAAGCAAAGAAAGCTTCTCAGGGCGTGCTGCGAGTCGTGTGCATACTTGGCCCCACAGAAATAACCACCGGGAATCGCTATGAGAATCAATCGAAATTCAAAAGATTTCGGGGGGTAAAACAATGATATTACTCTGGAAATCTAAGTGTATGAATGTCGCACACTTGTAGGTGTGCGAGGATTCATTCGTACACTTAGCCAGTCAAACGTGTAAAAGGCCTAGGAAAATTCACACGTTTAAGTGGCCAAGTGTACGAATGAATCCTCGCACACCTACAAGTGTGTGACATTCACACACTTCGGTTTCCAGTGTATGTGCACACTTACAATGTGCGTATTTGCCGCTTTCTTCGAGACGAGCGGAGCTGAAACCGAATAAAAAATAAAAAAAGCAGAGGAAGCTGGGTGGCTTAACCCGCAGCCTCGTCCTGGCAAGGCTCTCGCTCCAGCCCGCCCACCACGGAGCGCTTCCACAAATCTCTACTTTCCTCGACAGAAAATTCTGTCGTTGGTGATATTCCGGGCTTGGATTGTGCTTTTTGACAGCGCGGTATAGTGTTGAAATAATTATTAAATAGTATAAAAACCATAGATTAAAGGAAGGTTGTTCAGTAACGAAGTTTCATCTAACGGGACGGCTCGTTCTACAGAATCTCAATAAAGATGTGAATGTTAAGTCGCGGAAACATCAACCCGCTGTGCCGAGCACTTAACGCTGCAGCGCGCGGCTAGGCCGCGGCCTCCAGGCCATTCATCCAAAGAGGATGCAGCTATTCTCTCTCAAAAGCGGTTGCAGTGCCGATGCTATCGAAACACCCAATAAATCGATACACGTCGATATATCACGCGATGCCCCATGGCTTTCGCACCGTGACGTTTCGATTGCCACTTGTGCTCCGGCGCGGCAGCGGTTGCTGGCTGCACGCTGCACGGGCTGGCGGCGCGGCGTGGCGCGGCGTGGCGCGGCGTGGCGTGCTTTGGGATCGTTGAACTGCACGCCCTTTTATTTTCGGGCCCCACGCGGGACGAGACGGGCCCAAGCCAGCCCACGCGGTCCACGCCCAATTATCCCAGCAGGCCAGCAGGCCTGTAGACCTGCGGGAGCAGGCCCTGCTGCAGGCCCTGCAGGGCAGCCCGACCTGACAGGGTAAGGCCCTCTGGAGTCGGGGGCTCTTCCGGAGCACTACTTGAAATACAAAGGCTTATACGTACCACGAAAGCTGCACACGTGCAAGTGTATCGGGGCGCACCTAATTATTGTCACTCCCGTGAAAACGCAGGACACGCATACACTGTAAATCGAGGAGTGAGAAATCTCGCTCTCAGGAGAGCGAGACTGGTGACCCAAATTTTGTCGCTCCTGGGGAGTCATATTATTAAATATCACTCCTTTTGAGTCGCTTCTATGACTCAAAGTGATCTCGCTCGATTTGAGTGAGGCTTATCACTCCAAATGAGCGATATAGAATTTCCTCACTCCTTTAGGGCGATGTTGTATGCCTCGCTCAATTTCAGTTAGAAACATGACTCTCAGATTTACAGTGTATATGCCACGCACTATTTCCTAACCTAATATACACTACTTTTCTTCGTTTTGCACTCTTTATAACCTTTACAAACTTTGTTCACGAATGATGACGTGGTTCACACAGAAGGTTAACATGTGCGACACTCACATGTCCTACGGTCCTTAGTGAGCACCACTTATTCACTGAAAATGGAGGAGTCGCCTTTTTCGATCTTTGGAGAGCGACTTTTCTGTACCAAATTTGGATTCTCCTGGGAGAGTAACATGGATGAACATCACTCTATTAGAGTCACTTTGATGACTCTTTTTTAGTCTAATCATCAAATGTCACTCTTTTGGAGCGATTTAAAAAATTCCAGAAAAGACTCGATTTGAGTCGTTTTAGCGAAAGTCACTTTTACTGAGCGATGAAAAAATACTCCGCTCATTACGGGCGAGAAATGTGACTAGTACATTTCCAGTGTTCGTTTTAGAGGTAATATCGAGGGGGCCACCACACTCCTGTAACCTTGTGTACCGCAATGCACCTGCTACATCCCTGTGTAACACTTTTTAAAAAGTTTTAAAAATCTGAGTTGATCATTTTTATTTAAATGTAGGGGTTTTAACCATAGAAATTCCCCCCAAAAATCATATGTACTCCCACAAAACTTACTTGAAATCCCTGTGATCATAAGAGACCTGTGTACGTCCAAAATCGGGATGGCCCCCTTATTTTATCGCAAAGGGTATTGTTAGTGAGACAAAACATTTTTGAACTCGAGAACTCCCCACATTTCGCTGTAGGTATTCCCCTTTTCTCGCTGAGCCGGCCGGGCCCGGCGCGCGGCCGTTCCCCTCCGCCGGGCCTGCAGTAGTAAGGACCAGTGCCGTCCTGGTCCCCTGCTCCCGAGGGGCGTAAGTCCCCCTTGCGGAGCGGCCTTTGTGTCTGAAGGGCTTTGGCCGCCCTCGGCCTCGGGGCGGACCCGGGCCGGGCCCGGCGCGGCGGGCTCCGACACAAAGTACCCGCCGAGGTACCCGGCGAGGTACCCGCGAGAGACGAGGGTAGGAGGGCCTCGGCACGCCGCGCCGCGCCCAGGGCCGTCCCGTTCAAGTTTGAATTATGACCTTTGGTACCGGTATGACTGACTTCCTGCGCGAGCGCAGAGCCGGCGGGGCGGGGCGGGCTGGGGTGGGGTGGGGTGGGGTGGGGTGGGGTGGGGTGGGGTGGGGTGGGGTGGGGTGGGGTGGGGTGGGGTGGGGTGGGGCGGGGCGGGGCGGGTAGGAACTGGACGTCGAGTGTTGCAGCAGCAGCGCCCTACAACACACTTCTAGTCTTCATTTTTAGACAGTCTTTTCTGACTGTAACTGAAAAAAAAAAAGGCTGCCAGTGAAATAATTTTTTCCAAAAACTACTCGTACAATTATCAGTAAAAATACTGTAAGCGCCCAGACCACCACTGGTTTGTTTAATTTCTTTTTTGAGCACCGTTGTAGTAGTACTACTGGGCAAATCAAGAGCGGGGGAATTGTAGTGGACTTCATAGAACTCTGCACCGCAGAGAGGCAGAATTGTTCGGGTTCGGAGCGGGGGCGGTTACCGTCGGTGGTTTAAACTTGAGTCGCAAAGAAACGCCGGTTTAATTAGCAAATAGCTTTAGGATCCGAGCTGTGGATCTAATGCGTCTCGAAGCAGCAAAGGCAGACGACAAAACAGGATGGATCGAGGGGGGGATCACTCATCATTCAAAATGTTAACTATTACTTTCTTCATTTTTTATTATTTATTTTTTTACTTTTGATTTTTAATATATTTTGATTTTTGTTTTCAGTTTTTGCAAAGAAGTTTCTTCTGATTTTTGAAGGAAAATTTCTATCACTATTTTTACTCAGTTTTGTTTTTTGTTTTTTGTTTTGTTTGTGGCGTACAATGATTTTTCGAAGTGATCCCCTCTCGGGATTGGTTCTTCCCCTTCCCCTTTTTTATTTTGACGGAGAGGGAGAGGAAGAGAGACGTGGTTATAGGACAAAAGTCCCAGCTGAAACGGGGCAGCGGCTGCGGGGCCCGCGCGCAGCAGCGCACAGGGACGCTATGCTGCGTGGACCGTCACGCGGGGCTCAACAGCCTGCAGGGTCTAAGCCCGGCCAAAGCCATGAGGCACAGCCATGAGGCAAAGCCATGAGGCTGAGCTGTGTCTTGTCAGTCACATGGCCGCGGTTCAGTGGCCTCATCACGAGGTCTCTCTCTCTCTCTCTCTCTCTCTCTCTCTCTCTCTCTCTCTCTCTCTCTCTCTCTCTCTCTCTCTCTCTCTCTCTCTCTCTCTCTCTCTCTTCCTCTGTGACTATGTCTCCCTTTCAATCTATCTTTCTGTCCCGTTCTATATTTCTTTTCTCTCATTCCTTTCTGAAAAATGCACCTGGACCAAATTTCCAACCCTCGAAAGCTACGGCTACACGGCCTGATAATCCTCATGTCTGAATCCACACGACGCATTTATTGAAATCATAGCTGTGACCGAATGCTGCACGACACAATTTTTCTCGGAGCAGCAGCAGGTTAAAGTCCGAATATACTGTACCGGCACCTGCCGTATGAACGGTGTGCGTGTATAAGTGTGTGTGAGTGAGAGAGAGAGAGAGAGAGAGAGAGAGAGAGAGAGAGAGAGAGAGAGAGAGAGAGAGAGAGAGAGAGAGAGAGAGAGAGAGAGAGAGGAGGGGGGGGGGAGAGAGAGAGGAGAGAGAAAGAGAGAGAGAGAGTGAGTGTGACTTCCTCTGGCACACAGGAAGCCGTGCCGCACCAGTGGCTACCGGAGCCGGACAGCCGGACCGGACTGGCCGGGAGAGCGCTGCGTTGCAAAACAGTAGCTAATGCCCCCGCGGCGTATTTACAAATGCTCCGGCGTACAGGCAGGTATGGAAAATTCGCCCTCAAATGAATCTTCCAGGGGACGGTGACGCCGTGCCGAGCGTCGTCGATCGGACCCCGAGTCAATCCAAAGGACTCTGATCGGTGAATTTCTCATACCTGACTTCTTCCGCGGAGCACTTCTATGTTGGAGTCCCCCGGCCTCGACGCTCGACGCCCGACCGTGCGCTCACGTGCGTCGCGCCGTGAAACACAATATTCCAAAAATCAAATCAAAAGGCTAAATTTTAAAAAAATCTAAATTGCAAATTTCGGGAAAACATGCTAAAATTTCAACGCAAAACTCTCTACAAGCCACACAAAAAATTCCATCCTCTCCTCTTTTATTCCACGGGGCCAGCGCGGTGGCACTCGCTCGCTTCGCCCCGCCCAGCGTTCAAGTCACTCGTGGTCACCCGGTAGTCTGCATCTGTCTCTCTTTTCCCATAACACGCATAATAATGAGACGCCCCGTGGTGCAAGAGAGACACTGGTTCGATCACACAGATGAACAGTACCTCCAAGTAATTGTAGCTTTGTCATCTCGACGAACACAACGAACTTTGAAGCAGCCGCTCATTTGCACGGTTCGGTTCTTGTAAAAACCGCGCTGGCCCACCACAGACTCCGTGCAACACACAACAGGAGCAGGGCTGCAGACGGCTGCAGACGTCACGAACACTGGGCCTGCTCTCGCCCTCACCTCTCTACTGACTGCAACTGACCGCTCAGCTTAGCCGAGAGCGGCCGAGAGAGACAACTTTGATGAAAGCGAGCGGACGCAGGCGAGGGGATCGGGGCTTCATAAGAGTAAAGTCGACGAGGATTCTACTCTGGTTGTCCAAAGAGGGGATAGCCGCGTCTAAATAACGACAACATAGCGTTGTTGGCGACTTTGAGTATATGTCACGCTTTCAACTGCGCCATGCCTCGACCGCTCGCCCAGTATGCCCCCCTTCCCCTCCCCCTCCGGCCTCCGGCACAGTCCAGTCCAGACGGCGCCCGCCCCGCCCCATACCTTGGCCCTTAGCGGCCCATTACAGGGGGCAATGGGCCATGGCAGTGCCAAATGGTGCTGCGGCCCCATACACGCCGGGGCGGGGCGGGCAGTGGCGGGGTGAGGCGGGGTGGGGCAGGCCGGGCCGGGCGGGCGGGGCGGGCTATGGGGCGGGCCGGTGGAACAAGCAGACGACACGGCACGGACACGCGGTGCGAGCTGCGAGGCGCCGGCCGCATCAACAGGGCCGCTGATACTCTTCCCAGCCAAAGACGGCCAAAGAACATTACAGTTTCTATCTCACACTTTAGGGAAATCTCTCGAGATGTACCATTCTTTGTCCAGGAAGACAAGAGCGAGCGCGGCATATCGCCTCGATACATCGATATCGACTCGCTGATTACAATATGCTCGATTACTTTGCCTGGAAGCCGTCGCAAACCTCTGCGCTTTGAAATGTGAAGAAGCAGGCCTTTTCATTTTTCGACACACGCGCCTTGCGCGCCTCCCTGGCCCGCTCGCCCCGCCCCGCCCCGGCGCCCCACCCCGCCCCGCCCTGCCCCGCCCCGCCCCGCCCCGCCCCGCCCCGCCCCGCCCCGCCCCGCCCCGCCCCGCCCCGCCCCGCCCCGCCCCGCCCCGCCCCGCCCCGCCCCGCCCCGCCCCGCCCCACCCCGCCCCGCCCCGCCCCCGCCCTCACCTCACGGGGCGCTCCGGTCCGGTCCGTCACGTCCGCGACAAGGAGTCATCAGCGTGGCCCTTCGTGACAGTCTGCCGAGCGAACGGCTCCACGATAACCCCCCCCTCCCCTCTCTCTCTCTCTATCTCTCTCTTTCTCTCTTACTTCCTCGCCCGCGCGCTCCCGTCCCCTCCCCCTCCCTCCTGGCACGCGTGGTCACCGAGTAAAATGTAGGCCAGTGCCTTTTGCATCGTGAAAAGTATAACTGGGATAAAATGGCCGATAACGGACCGTTTGCGACTGCCATTATGCCCCCTAACAAGGGCCGGGGTTATTCATTATTCAGCAGAGAGCCGAGTTCGGGGAAGGGGTGGGGTTGGGCAGAAGGGCCGACGACTTTCATCTCAAATGACTGAGACGGCATTGCAGAGCCCTTCGTGCCAACGCCGTCGCCGTCGCCACGGTCACTTACACAACTGGACAATATTCTGGAGCCTCGCCCCGCCCCGCCCCGCCCCGCCCCGCCCCGCCCCGCCCCGCCCCGCCCCGCCCCGCCCCGCCCCGCCCCGCCCCGCCCCGCCCCGCCCCGCCCCGCCCTTCGCCACCCCACCAACAGCCCAAAGCCCCCGCGGTTGACAGACTGCTCCGATGAAAGGGAGCATCTCCATTTGCACCAAGGCGCGCGTATCCAGGACATGCCGCTGGCAAATTTCGTGGTCGGGGAATGTTGCGAAGCAGACTTTTTTTTTTTCTTTTTCAAAGAGCGCGATCAATAATCACTGTCGATCAGCCTTTGGACAAAAAAGAAACATAACGACACATTTCTACATGTTAACAGAGGTTCGCGCCCTGTCCGCCGAGCCTGACTTCCGGCAAGTCTCCCTGCACTGGCTGTACCCGCGCAGGGCGGCCGGGGTCTTCGCTTTCCGGGTGGACTACTGCGAGCTGCAGGCCTGGGGCGTGAACAGGTGCCGCGCCAAGGTGGGTGCTGTCCCACTCTGGAAAATATTTGCAACCAGAAAAACATCATTGTAATACAAAGACTTTTTTTGTAATAAAAAAGGAATTACCTTGTGTATTAAGGTTGCACAGAATTCTTTGTACCATACAGGAAAAAATCTTTGTAGAAGATTTCGAGTGAATGCACGCTTTAATACGGCTTTACGACTGTGCGTCGCTACACGCAGATGGTGGACGCGCCTCCGCGGCCGGCGGTCACCTCGGCGGCGCTGCCCGACCGGGAGGAGCTGTCCGAGTACGGCGCCGTGGTCACCGGCCTGCGCATGGCCACCAACTACACCTTCAGCGTGGCGCCCGTGGAGGGCAGGCTGCAGTCGCTGCAGCACCTGCCCGCCTACGCGCGCAACAGGAACGCGAGGACCATCATGGCGCCCACCAAGGGCTGTGAGTATCGCTGTCCCTGTCACACTCGTGGGTGGGGCCGAAGGCGAAACAACTCTGAAAGTTTTGTAAAACCTCGTGATTCAGAAAAAATCAGAAAACTTTTAAAAAAAAATCAGAAAGGAATTAAGGAAATTTCATGATAATTGACAAAAATGAAGGCAAAATTCAAGCGAAAATTAACAAAAATTCTACTCGAATTCACAAAAATTCACAAAATGTGAACCCCAAAATTCACAGTTGAAGGGTGAAGGGTAAAATTTTCCACGTGTGTCCTTATATTGTTAAGTTGCAATTGCAGAAAATTGTAATAGTACAAAATTAGGAATCCGGTCGTAAATTTACAACATCATTTATAAATCACAAAAGATACAAAAAACGTCTTAAAGTTAGGATTATTTTATTTTTTTTACAGTGTGGCATTTCTCACCGGTGTACCTTGCGCTGTTGCAGTCTCCGCTCGGGCGACGCTGTGCCTGCCGGACGTGTCTGAGGTCGAGGTGCACACGGGTCCGCACTTCAGCGGCCGCATCGCGGTGGAGGCCAACGAGCAGGAGGCGGCGCCGCCCCCGCCACCCTGGAGGCGCGCTGCCGTGCCGGGGGCGGTGCCGGGGGCGGTGCCTGACGAGTCCCTGGGTCGGGGGCTGAGCGGGCAGGGCACGCGGCCCGTGGACGAGCCCTGTGCCGTGGCCGGGGACGCGTCCAGCCCCCGCGAGTCGTACACGCTGCGCATCGACCACCGCCGCTGCGGCAGCCACGTCAACCGCTCCACCGTGGCCACCTTCATCCTGGTCCAGGAGAACCTCCCCATCCTCACGCACTCGACGCGCCGCTTCCTCGTGCTCTGCACGTTCCAGCCCGACGCGCTCATCGTGCGAGCCGGGTGAGTTGTGGTGCCGGCCCGGCCGGCGCAATTACAAAAACTGATCGCAATCCATAGTTTTTAAAAATGATAAAAAAAAGCTTCTACCTCGAAATCAAAATTAAAAACAAATACATAAAAAAACTGAAAAAAAAAAATTAAAAAATGAAATTTTGAAAATAAAATCTGAAACTTGAGAAAATTGAAACATTGCAATCGAAAAGTCAATTGTATTCGACAGGCGACTAGAGTTTTTTTTGTTTTTTTTTTTTTCTTCCGTTTACGTGAATTGCGTCTACCCACTGAAGATCTACACTCACTTGCCTTCTTGTCGTCCATCAGGATCAGCCTGCCCACGGTGCACGGCGAGCACCGCAACCGCGAGGACCTGGCGGAGCCTGCCCACGGCAACCAGCTGGGAGGCGGTGGGGGCGGGGGCGGTGGCCGGAGCGCAGGCGGGGGCGGAGGGGTGGCGACGGGCGTGGAGGCGGGGCCGGCGGAGGTGATGGCCTACCAGCTGCAGCAGGAGCAGGTCGAGGATGACGCACTAGCGATGGCCTCGGGAGGCAACGGCGTGCCCTCCGGGTCCTCCGGGTCCTCCGGCAGACAGCAGCGGCGACACGCCGCCCGGGCTCTCGGCCTGGGACTTGACCCGGACTCGGCGCCGGGAGGTGAGTAGTGAAATGAATAGTGAGGGGGAAAAAACACACTGGTGGGGAAAAGAGGAAAGTGGAAAGTGGACACGGCCGAAAAGGAGTTATTGTAGCACTTTTGTTTGGTCGGCGCTCCACGCCAGGCTCCCAGGACGAGGCTCGTGAGGTCCAGATGGTGCTGACGAGCGTCCTGCTCGTGGTCGGCGTCGTGCTGTCTGCCATCACGGCCTGGTGGTTCGCGCCTCGGAGAAAACGGACCCGTAAGTAGAGCGGCATGACAGTGCGGGGCGGGGCGGGGCGGGGCGGGGGCAGAGGGGGTGAGGATGGGTCTGCGGCCGGAGGGTCAGTTTCTACTACACCTCGGTCACCAGATCGGTGACCTCTGGCCAGCTATTCTGTCTCGCGTAGTCGAGAATCCTAGACCCAAGACCCAGGTCTCTAATTTCCGGAGTGGTCAGAGCGCAGAGTAGACGCGAGCGTATTTCTACGACCACTACCCCCAGAGCAAACCGGCAGAGGATGCGATATCGTTTCTATTCTTGCCATGTCTGCCGGATACGTTCCTGACGCTCTGCTTGTCGTGCTCTCAGGCTCAATCGCTGACGACGCGCTGACGGAGGACTCGGCATCCGTTTACCAGAACTACGAGAACTCCCTGCGCGACTCGGACTGCTCCAGCTCCAGCTCCAGCCTGGGCTCCAGCACCGTCGGCACGGTCAACAGCAGCATCCTCAGCTCGCTGTCGCGCCACCACTGGGCGGCCGCCGCCCTCAGCCTCGACCTCGACCGCGACCTCGAGAAGAAGGGCCCGCCCGCGGCCGACGTCGACGCGAAGCCTGCCGCGTCCCTCGACGTCCCCGGGGGGGAGGACGAGTTCGGCGAGGTGCCGCCGGCGCGCTCGCGCCCGCGGCGTCCCGGACACCTCGAGGCGGCCCCGCCCCCGCCGTCCAGCCTCGTGTTCACCATTCGACTCCCGGACGCGTCCGGAGCGGTCCCCGTGCTGCCGCGCCTCACGGCCCCCGTCGTCGTCCCGAGCGATAACAAGTCGGCCGCGGCCGCGCTCGGCGGGGACGACTCGTCGGCCTGCTCCTCGTCCGTCGTGTCCCTCGGGCTGGGGGGACCCGGGCCCGAGAGCCTCTCCTCTCAGTCCGACGCATGAGCGAGCACCTGCTCCATGGGGGAAACAAGTCTGAATTTTAGTGAAGAAATTTTGTGTATTGAATTTCTTCTTGAATTTCACCCATTTTTCTGCACTGTTTGGAGAAATTTTGTGCATTTTGGTGAATTTTCCTGAATTTTTCCGAATTACGAGGAGTATCAAAATTTCAGAATTGTTTCTCCCTCGACCTGCTCGGACTCTCGTGAAAACGACCAACAAAAATGAGTATGGAGCAGTAGGATGACTAAAAAAACTGTTTGTGATAAGTTAGTTTGAGCGGCTGGCTGGGGCGCAATGCTTGTGATAATAGTTCCCGATGGGGTCGAGGCATATTCTAACGGCTTGACGGCAGTGTGAACCAACAGCAGTCATGTAAACTGGCCTGGCTGGTAGAGAAGCAGAGAAATCGTTACTTGACAGATTGTATACCTGTGTGTGCCTAAAATACTGCCATTATTTTTGCTCTCTGTAAATTTATTTTGAAATAGGGACCCTCTTGTTTTTAGTAATTTAATAAAGGATAGTGTGGAAGTAAGGCAGGGCCACTGGAAACCAGTATCTTCTCCATTATCTTTGGACTTGGGAGTATTTTGGAGAAAGACAACTCTTGAATCAGTTTAAGTAAAAGGGTAAAGGGTTTTTTTCTTTTTTTTTTGTTGAAGAGGATGAGCTATTGCCTTCAAGCAGGCTCATATAAAGTTTTTTGTTTTTTCTAATGCGTAGTTTGAAACAATTACGTATCTTTGTTATTATTTTATCCACTGATAACGGAGAATTTACATATAATTCTGTGATATCCTGCACATGCATATCTTATAGGGTAAGTAAAACAAAATACAAGATGGAGTACCTAATTTTTTATTTAAATAAAAAAGAACCCATAAAATAATAGAAGAGATAAAAAAAACATTAAACTTGAAGTTATCTTTAAAATATATTAGTACAAAAAATCAACACTAACACAAACCAAAAATAACTAGAAGGTTGTCACTCAGAATCAGAATCAAACATAGCCTTCAGTCGATTATAAGTTTTCTTTGTTTCGGATGGTGGCTCATTTTCATTACGTTTGTTGCTTTGGCGCAGTGCTCTGCCATCTAAAAGATTTGAAAGAGTTTCTTTGTTAAGTGCTTCTGGCAAAAACTACTCTCTCTTCTATTTCAAACAAATCATTTTGGTTGAAAAAGTTTAGACAAACTTTAGCAACTTTTAAAAGAAATACCTACGTGCATTTATAATAACATTTTCTTGTAACATTGCCAATTCCGCAGCTTCCCGCTGATCTTCTCTATATTTCACACACTTTTGCAGTGATGGGTAACCTATACAAACAACAAAACAACAGTAAAAGCCAGTCACATTTGCTTTAAAAAAATTGTAGACAACATAAAAAAGCTGATTCCGACCTTCAATTCCCAACTCTGAAAAAAATTGCTTAAGTCTCTTAATACGATGAGTGTCATTTTTACATCCTTCCCAGAATATTGAATAGTTGGATATCCTTCTACCAGCAGCTATAACACATTTCTTCAATTTAATAATGGTAGGGTTTTTATGAGGATCCTGAAAATAATTAGCAGAGAATTAAGCAAGTACATTTTTTTCTTTAAATTCAAATTAATAAAAACAAGGAAGACTTACTGTATACTCTTTCTTCTTTTCTTTAGAGTTATTGACATTTTTCTTTTGGTTTGCCTCAGTGTTACCAGTCTTCTTTGTCTCAGTAAGCTTTTTAAAATTTTTAGATGTCTGATCCTCTGCATCAGAGTCAGGATCAGGCCCAGAATCAGAGGTAGAATCATCTTCCTTAGCTGTCTTTTTCCCATTTGATTTGCTGATATTCTTAGACATCTTTTCTTCTGCATCAGAGTCAGGATCAGGCCCAGAATCAGAGGTAGAATCATCTTCCTTAGCTGTCTTTTTCCCATTTGATTTGCTGATATTCTTAGACATCTTTTCTTCTGCATCAGAGTCAGGATCAGGCCCAGAATCAGAGGTAGAATCATCTTCCTTAGCTGTCTTTTTCCCATTTGATTTGCTGATATTCTTAGACATCTTTTCTTCTGCATCAGAGTCAGGATCAGGCCCAGAATCAGAGGTAGAATCATCTTCCTTAGCTGTCTTTTTCCCATTTGATTTGCTGATATTCTTAGACATCTTTTCTTCTGCATCAGAGTCAGGATCAGGCCCAGAATCAGAGGTAGAATCATCTTCCTTAGCTGTCTTTTTCCCATTTGATTTGCTGATATTCTTAGACATCTTTTCTTCTGCATCAGAGTCAGGATCAGGCCCAGAATCAGAGGTAGAATCATCTTCCTTAGCTGTCTTTTTCCCATTTGATTTGCTGATATTCTTAGACATCTTTTCTTCTGCACCTGAATCAGGATCAGGCCCAGAATCCGAGCTAGAGTCATTTTCCTTAGTTGTCCTGGATATCTTTTCCTCTGAATCGGAGTCAGAGTCAGGCCCAGAATCTGAGGTAGACTCATTTCTACTAGTCTTCTTCTTTATCAGAGTTTGCTTGACACTTTTCTTAGATCTTTTTTCCTCTTCATTTGAATCGGAATCAAATGAGGATTTGTTTTCCCTTTTCTTTTTGCACAAATTACGTTTTTCCTTAATAGTTCCATTTGCATCGGAATCAGTTTTAAGCCCTGAATCAGAAGAGGGTTGGAAGTCAGAGCCCTTTACTTGATCAGATAACTTGTTGAATTTCTTTAGTGTTTTTTGCTCCCCATCAGAATCTGGCTCAGATTCAGAATTGGAGGAAGAATCGCCACTATCCATCCTCTTTTTCAGAGGCACTTTCCTAGCTTTCTTTGATGCATTGGTTTTGGAATCTGCATCAGAATCAGATGACAGATCCTTATCATTTGACTTCTTTTTAGAAGTCAATGCAGCTGAATCAGGATTTAATCTAGACTTTTTACCATTGCTTATCTTCACAAGAGGGACATCTGAGTCTGATGATCTATCCTCTTCGATTTGATCCACAGATTTCTCAGTCTTTGCTTTAGAAATATGGGCAGCAGAACCACTATCCATCCTCTTTTTCAGAGGCACTTTTTTAGCTTTCTTTGATGAATTGGTTTCGGAATCTGCATCAGCATCAGAAGACGAATCCTCATCATTTGACTTCTTTTTAGAAGTCAATGCAGCTGAATCAGGATTTAATCTAGACTTTTTACCATTGCTTATCTTTACAAGAGGGACATCTGAGTCTGATGATCTATCCTCTTCGATTTGATCCACAGATTTCTCAGTCTTTGCTTTAGAAATATGGGCAGCAGAACCACTATCCATCCTCTTTTTCAGAGGTACTTTTTTAGCTTTCTTCGATGAATTGGTTTCGGAATCTGCATCAGCATCAGAAGACGAATCCTCATCATTTGACTTCTTTTTAGAAGTCAATGCAGCTGAATCAGGATTTAATCTAGACTTTTTACCATTGCTTATCTTTACAAGAGGGACATCTGAGTCTGATGATCTATCCTCTTCGATTTGATCCACAGATTTCTCAGTCTTTGCTTTAGAAATATGGGCAGCAGAACCACTATCCATCCTCTTTTTCAGAGGTACTTTTTTAGCTTTCTTCGATGAATTGGTTTCGGAATCTGCATCAGCATCAGATGACGAATCCTCATCATTTGACTTCTTTTTAGAAGTCAATGCAGCTGAATCAGGATTTAATCTAGGCTTTTTACCATTGCTTATCTTCACAGGAGGGACATCTGAGTCTGATGATCTTTCTGTATCCTCTTCGATTTCATCAACAGATTTCTCAGTCTTTGCTTTAGAAATGGTTGCAGCAGAACCAGAAGACGCATTATCATCACTGTTTCGGTCTTTCTCAAATGAATTCTGGGATGTTTCGTCACTGACATTCATTATTAGATGCATATCATCACTGCTGGAATCCAAGAGCTGACTCAAGTCTTTCCTAACCTTTTCTCCATTATTGCATTGCTTCTTGGCTACATGACTCAAATCGTTTGACTCTTCATCGCTGAGGGATCGCTGTCTCTTTTCCTTGTTGGGCACACTTTCATCAACTTGACCCGACGACATACTGCTGTCGACTTCCGTCCACAATGGTGCGAGCTTTGGAAGCCAGTCTGAAGCACAACATTATTTTTTTCTACATTTGCAATTTCAATAAAAGATAAAGATATGACACAAAGATAAATGATATGACATACCAAAGTGAACTTCAGGAAGGCTTCATCACATCCATAACCACAGTTGGTCTAGCAAATCTAGCACGAAACACCAAGAAAAAGATGCTCTGAAATTTCTTATTCCTGTTTCTTTTTGCCTCTTCGAAGTCACGAAACACCAACGATTACCCACACCTTCTTCAGCCGCAACGAACGAAACATGAAACGTCAAGACTAGTTTAAGGTAGTAGACAATACGACGATAACATCTTCGTTTGAGCGCGAAAACCGAAAACGAAGGGCGTTGTGGGTTGGCAGAGTTGCCAGACGATGTCAGACGTTTTTCCCTCGCAGGGCAGCGAAATTTCTCTTTTCACCCCTTTTTTCCCCTTTAGGGTCACTTTTCTGAAAAATTCCTAACAAACTGAGAACTTTAAAGCGTCGGAAATTCCCTTTTGATCAATTTTTTACCCCTTTGACCCCGAAAATTCCCATTGAAAGGGAAAATTTCTCATGATCTGGCAACATTGCGTTGGCAGAGTGGGAAGACGGGAGGGGAGCTACGGTGGCGCCCTCTGGCAGTGTACCGACGTAACAGCAGTTCTAGTTGAAGTGAGCATGGGTTTAAGAAGTCAGGTCCATGAACTTTCAAATTGTTTTATTGGAGAAAATGACTCTGTGGAGAAGAGTTATTAGTGATCCACTTACATAAAATATATTTTTATTTTATTTATAATATTTGCATACATATATATACATATATATAAACAATATATATGTATAAATATATATACCTTTATAAATCTCTCTAATAGTAATGAGCTCTTTTGGAGACAAGCTATTTAATAACAATCAGTGTCTATCTTTTTATCCTTTTTAGTTGAATCCAGTGATGTAAAACCAGACTTAGCTTTGGGTTGGCTTCATCACTGGAGCAATATACCATGACTCTCAACAGAAACCTGGATTAATTCATTCTTTCATAGTAAAAAGCAGATTAACATGATGGGTATAGTACGAGCTCTGCTTTCCATCCAATACTTGATGACATTCATTCGCAAATAGGAAGCTACACATTTATATATATATATTATTTATATATGTATTTATAAATTTTATATAAATTTTTTATATATATATATATAAAAGATCTAGCCATAAAATAATAACTGTTCTTCCACATAAATAATTTAATACCTCTTCAACCATAATAATGTAAATAAAGTGATTATGAACAAAATTCATTGACTCGATCAGGTCGTGACGGGCTAAACTTGCTCCGTCTTGCGGCACTGGCTCTAGCCACGCGAGGTAACTCTCATTCTCAATTGTGTGAGCCTAGCATCACTGTGGTTGAGGCAGGCCAGCAAGTACATAAACCAATTATCAATCCATACAAATAAACTTCCATTGTTTCTAAATATTTTAAGTATGGAATAGAAACTACATTATGGCAAAAAAAAGGGAGGGGGAGGTCTAAACAAAAGAGGAAATCACATTCCTGTTTCCTTAATTCTAGATTTTCAATGAGAGCACTATTTGGTGTAATGTGGAATGCACCAAAAATGCAGACACAAACAACAATCTTTGACTTCTTAATATCAACACTTACAACAATCCCAATCATAACTAAATCACAATTCTTGCAATATAATTTTGGTTGATTCAGGATATCTGACTCATCCCAATTATAAATTTGAAGAAATAACAGCTGGGCAATTGCCTTTAAACTCAGGTTTTAAACAAAACAATGCATGTTCGAATTTTAGAAGCATGCTGAAATAAGGCAGGTTATGCAAATCCTACATCAACAAACCAGTTCTTGGCATTTCAGTGAATTTAAAGAGATGCATTGGATGAGGATTATGGTAGGGAGGCCTTGGGCCTATATGTTTAGAGTAAAATTAATCTCAGACAGCAAATCCATTCGCAACAGTCACAAACAGAATCCATTAGCAAAGAAAATATAGTTTCTTCAGTTGTAAATCTGAACTTTATATTAGCACCAAAAAAGAAAGGATAAGGAGATAAAAAGATAAAGAAAATATACTAGCACTACATACTTTCCCCAAACAGGATTAGAAAACAAAAAAGAAGGCTGGAACACAGCATCACTTGGTCAATTTACTAACTAAGAGAGGAAACAATGTAACTGTACATACAAGGCAAACAAGAGAGTAAGGGACATGCAATATTGGTCCCCTAATAACAAGAAATTATAATATATCATATAAACTCCACAAAATCCCCTTTTATATAACACAAAAATCAACAATCCCTGTGCAATTAATACTGGGGAATATAAACCTCTTAGTAATTTACAACAGCAAGTATTATGACAGAAGGAAACAATGTAACTGATAAGCCGTGCTTTCTCTCTTCATTTCCTCACTCAACTAGTAGAGGATTTAAGTAACATAAAACAGAAAATTTGGATCAAGTTCGGTTTTAGCAAAAAAAGGTAACTAAAACAGCGTACATAAATACATGAATATATGGAAATAACATGTCTATAGATTGAAGGAAAACACTCAAGTATGTTAATTAAAACAATGCACACCAACAGGGAAGCCAGAACATCCTGCAAGCACAAGGCTAAAAGTGCAAAACACAAAACTGAAAGGACAGTGAACAAAAAATGCAATAAAAGCAAACAAAGAAATAGCTAAAATTAACGACAAGATTGGAAAAAGGTAACTGTGGAAGACCAGCTAAATTCATCAATATCCTTGTGCATTACATAGAAGTCCATGGAATGAATCAAAGTATCATAACCATTCATGGAAATGCACTAAAAATGCAATCTTAAAACTGCCAAAAGGGGCACGCAAATTAATCTCATGATAATTGATCAACACATAACAATAAAAACCATGATATAAACCACCAAACTCTGTTCATTCAAACGAGCTCATATAAACAGTTCCTTCCATGCAGAAAGATATTAAAATGAAAATAAAGTAAACTCATGGAATTTTTAACTGACACTCAGCCAAGTACTTAGGTCTAGTTCATTGACACAATTTAAACAAATATGAGTGTACTATGTAACAGTAAACCCATTAATCAGCAGAAGAGTCAAATACATGGCAAATCTATGTTTACAATTTTTATAGCATCATAATTGAGAGACAAAAGTAGTAATATCAAATGTCACAATAACTAGAAGAATTCGGGAAGAATATACTTTTGAATTGATTAATAGGCAAATTTTAGAATATAAAAAAGACAATAAGAGTTTAATTGACAGCCGAATGGCTTCGAACACTTTACAATCCGTTGCTACTGGTCAAAACTAATCATGCATTCTCATACCATAAGTATAATGGAGGAAATCAGTTCCAACACACATTTAAAAACAATAATAAAAAATAAACACATATAGTGAACTGTTTCATAAAAGATACTTCATCACTTACAATTAATTTGTAAAACAGATAGATAAAGTGAAGAGACAAGGGGATTGCTTTGCAGAGGTCAAACTGAACTCATGCAAAATAGAGGGGAGGAAAGAAGAGGAGGAGAGGAGAGAAAGAAAGAGAGAGAGAGAGAGAGAGAGAGAGAGAGACAGATAGACAGAGAGAGCGGCATAGGCACAGGCTCTCTGGGCATTTCAGTCTTTTTAACTGTTTGAACAGCTATACTCATCTGCACCATACACCTTACTCAAAAAGAAATGCTCCACAATTCTGTTTAACCAAAGACCCCTCCAAGTAAATAAAATAAAAATGTCTTAATTAATAAATAATAGTAGCAGTTGAAAAATATAAGAACTAACTGGAAGATTGGAACAATCAGAAATGGAAGAGGTAGGACGGTACATGGAAAAATGAATAACAAGTAAAATGAAGGGTGGAAAGGCAGAGGGATGTGCTAGCCATCTGTTGCTGACTGGTGGCCAATACACTAAAGCCAGGATACTCAACCAAGGACTCTATGAAAAATCACAGCGAGGACCACAGCAAAGACACCAAACATACTGAGAATTATTGCTGCCTTTTGCTTGTCTGTCATTGGTGTATGTTGGTTGGTCTGAAAAGAAAGTTAGTTTAGTGAGCTTTGAATAACAATGCTGTATCACAAAGACTTTCCAGAACTACAAATAAAAAGTCACAGGAGGAAAAGAATTATATCAACATAAGAGCAAAATCTCATACCTGTTGTGGAACAGCACGGACAACAGGCTCAGGCACGTCTACAGCTGGTAATGAGAATGAAGATGCAGGTGATGAAGCGCCGCACAGATCTCCATTGGATGTACATCTAATGGGTGTAACTCTTATGTCGTACTCTGCACCAGGTTCCAGGTCTTCCAAAGTAGTTTTGGTTTCAGAGCCTCTATACACCTACAAAGATTTTTCACTCATGAAGATATGTGGTACAATGTCTTTAACACATACAGTTACCATGTAGTACACTGCACTATTGATAACAAAATGAAAGCAGACTTACCACTTTGTAGTCTTGGTCTCGTAAACGACTGAGTTGTAATTGATACACGACAGGGTCATTGGGGAGAGGTCTGCAAGGGAGCCATTCAATGACACAGCTTCTCTGCTGAATTTCAACAGCTTTAGGTGCTGTCGTGGACAAAGAAAATATTATGAGTAGTGTAATTCCAAATTGGACTTTACAAATGTAAATCAGAATAAAGAGGAAGGAAAAACCACAATCATATACCTTTGACAGAGGGTGGAGGTGCTATACAAGTACAAAACTCATATATTTCAGAGAAATCCCCCTGCCCCGCATCACTAGAGGCAGCAATTCGGAATCTATAAACTGTCAATTCTTGAAGACGATTAACCTTATACGTATGGTTTGTACCTTGATAAACAATTTGGAATCTGGAAAGAAGCATAAAAACATTAATAAAAAAATGGCATGTGACAATCAAAATAAAAACATCGACTCAGCAAAGATTATCAGAATAAGAAACTTACTGGTCCACATTACTTCGGGGATTTTCCATTTCCAAAATGTACTGAGTAAAGTCAGGATTACGACCATCTCCCCATTTCAGCTTCAAATGATTGTGACCAACCGTGACACACTCTATACTAGGGGGAGATGGTGGAAGTGGTTTTGTAGTACATTTATATGACTGAGAATAGGGACCTGTTCCCACTGCATTCACTGCCCTAACACGTATTCTAGAAAGAGAAAAGGAAAACAAACTTAAATAACAAAATTTTATAAATACAGAAGAACAGAAGCAAGACCTGATTGAATGATAGTGTACCTATATTGTGATTGAGGCTTAAGCTGATCAATTACTATTTGAGTTTCAGGTCCATCAGTAGCAATATTTCTATCCGGAAGATCAATCTGATAGCTCAAAATTGGCGAGCCATTACAGATAGGAGCTGACCAGGTAAGAGTAACAGAGTAAGGAGTTGTTGCACCACGCACAGATGTAGGTGCTGCAGGTGGGCCAGGTGGTGTTGTCAGGACAGAGTCGGCTGACCAGCCACTCCAGCCAGCACTATTCCCAGCCTATTTAAACAATGATAATCAACAGATAAATAAATAAATGTAAACATGATAAAATAAAATATAAAATCACTTTTTGAACTGCCATGACTTACTTGCACTCGGAAGTGGTAGGTTGTAGCTGGGAGCAGGTTCTTTACCTCTGTACTGGTAGATGAGCCAACATAAGCATTTCTTCGCTCAATAGGAGATACAGAGTCCAAAATTTCTACAGCATCTAAAGGTGCCTGCAAGGCAGGCCGGGGCGGGCGAACTGGGCTTGCAGGAATATTGGGAGTAGTGGTGCTGTTAGAGCTCACTGAACTGGCTGGGCTAACAGGTCGAGTAGACGGACTTGTGGAACGAACTGGACTGGGACTGGTGGGGCGGAGGCTTCCAACTTGGAGCTGATATTCTGTGATAGGAGAGCCATTACTAGCAGGTTCTGTCCACGCCACAAACACTGATATGTTAGATCCCACATTCGATGGTGGAGAACGGGGAGAAACATTAACTTGAGGTGGCAAGGGAATTTCAGGTGGAGCAGATCCACTTTGAACTTTCAATGGCTCCGACCAGGGGCCCGGCTGAAAATGGGGAAAGGGGGAAGTATTAGATTATGCTGAAGCAATAAAAGTTCATGATAAATTATAAGAATGGTGAAGGACACATATCAAGAAAAATTCAGATGCTTACCCCAACTCTATTACAGGCACGCACATGGAAGACATAGCATTTGCCAGGCTGCAAATCTTGAACTGTGCATTCCGTATCACGACCAACATAAGCTTGACGTCTTTCTTTTTCTTTCTCAGCATTTGCAACTTCAATTTCAAACTGGTTTAATGGGGCTCCACCATCAGTGTTTGGATAACCTAAATAACCAATAATAAGTTATTGACTTTCGATTTCAAATAAGCAAAAGGAAAAGGGTCTTATGACAGCATTTAGAGTCATACCCCATTTCAATGATAGAGAGGTGGCTCTTGGTTTTCCGTGAAGGCGGAAAGACTGACACTGGCCAGGGCAAACTGCATCTGTTGTGACAGTGGTCACATCAGAAAAGTCACTTCTTCCGCCAGCAGTAGCACAACACACGCGTAGCAAGTACTGGGTTCCAGGTGTAAGCCGTTCACACAAATGCTCTGAGTGAAGTCCTTGGTAAATTTGATGAAAGTTGCCTAAAAATAAATTAAGAGTTTTATTTATAAAATTATTAAAATGTTTAAATTTTACTTGTCCAGAGTTTTTAATTAGATAGCTCCAAAAATTCACCTTTCTCTGTGCCAAGTTCTAGAGTATAACTGGAGATGTCAGCTCCACCTTTCTCATGGGGAGGATCCCATTTCACCTTAAAGAAGTGAGCATGAATTTTTCCTTTCACAACAGGTCTTGATGGAGGACATGGGCGGTCAGGTAAAGTCCGATAACACACTTCCTCAGACCAGCGAGAAGAACCGTCTTCATTATTTGCCTTCAACTGCAGGGAAAGGTTAAGACCATAAGTAAATCAACAAATGTGGTAAAGTTGATGTTTTGCATTAAATCAATAACGCGATTACCGAAAACTGAACAATAATATATAAATAAACATATTCAATAACTTACCCTAAATCTGTATTCAGAGTGCCTACGAAGTCCATCACATAAGTGATGAGTATCTCGCCCTGTGTAAACAGGCATGAAGCCATAGTTTGAATGACGGTCATCCATCTGAAGAACAAACTCCTCATCACCCTGCCGGCGTGTCCACGCCAGATGCAACCCAGTTACAGAAGCAGACCTTAAAATAGGTGGGTTGGGAGGAGAAGGAACATTCCCTGCTGTCACATATGTGACTATGTCAGAGTAATTACTACATGCAAAGAAAAACAAACACAAATATTAGAATAGAGAACAATTACATTTGGCTAAAATCGCATTCTTGAAGGAGCCATTACCTTCTTCCACATTCATTCACGGCAGCCAGTCTGAATCTGTAAGCTGTCCCTGGTTGAAGTCTTGATAAATTATGTTGCTTCGCCCTAGTCCGAAAAGCTTCGCTAAACACACCAGTACCATTATCACATTCCAGGATATATTGTTGGATATGAGCACCATTGTCAACGGCAGCTTGCCAGCGTAGCTGCAGTCCATAGCGGTTCTTTTGATTTAATCGTGGAGGTTGAGGTGCTTCAGGGCGACATGGTGGCGTGGTAAATGTGGTGGGCTCTGATGCTTGCCCTCGAAGTTCATCCAAATGAACAAGAAGACACACAGAATATTCTTTTCCAGGCTGCAGGTCTTGGATTCTGCAAACAATTGAATGATTTTAACATTCTTCTGTAATACACTTATGCTAATACTAAAACTTATTATCAATTAAATATATACCTGCAAGAATGGGAGAGTCCATTGTAGATGGATTTGTAACGACCCTCTTTGCCTTTATCACTAAGTAGAACTTCATATCTAAGGTCTGTTTCAAGTATTTCATCACTTCCCAGTTCCATTAACCCTTCTGGGGATGACCAGAGAAGCAAAGCACTGGTAGAATCCAATTCAGATACCTACAATATAAAACAAATGTTACTTACAGCAAATAAAACAGAAACTAAAACAAGAGAAATTGTCAGATGGCACATGATATGTATTTATAATTGCCCGTACTTGTGGTGGTTGGACGGATGACAGCATTTCAGTAATAAGTTCCACATCATCTTCCTCATCTTGAAGACTTGAGCTTTCTTCACCGTCTTCTGACGTACCAACACTACTCATTCCGCGCTCTTTACCCGTGATCACTTTTGAACGGAGACCATTGGCAAGATCTGGAAAGGAAGAAAATGCAGAGTTAAAACTAAGGCTCTTAACTTAGAAAATTTCTATAGCAACACCACCATGCAAAAGCCAGCGTGCACGTATTTCAAACTAACTCGCAAGGACAGGAAAAGTTGATTAAGATAAATGTTAAAACCCAAACAAATAAGGCCATAAAGAAGGCAGCTTTTGAAAAACATTTTTGGCAGTGCAAGGAAAACCATATAAGTTACTACCCAAACAAATAAGGCCATAAAGAAGGCAGCTTTTGAAAAACATTTTTGGCAGTGCACGGAAAACCATATAAGTCACTATCAGAAATCTGTGTACAGCACCATTGGAAATCTTCCACAAGGTTGCTTGTCCTCTTTGTTCAGACTTACCTTTCCTAGGGGATGTTGACGGGGTGCCATGGGCTACGCTACTACCCAGACCAGGCTGAGCCATAGTGTCTCCCTTCATTGTCTGCTTTTGTTCCAATTTGCGTTTCAGTCTGATGTGCTGACGTTGAGTTCTCTCGTCCTTATGGAAGCCCAAGCCTGCCCAAAAACCACATTAAGCATAAAACTGATGTTCAGATACAGGCTTCGTTTGGCAGATCTACACAGAATTAGACATCCTTGTGCACAGTGTGAGAAAAATTGTAAAAGAGGTTATTTTCATCAACTCAAATTTCAAGCCACAGACTTTTAAACCATTCACAACAAGGTTAAGGAAACTGAAAGATATTAAAAAGCTCACAGAACACAATATGGTAGCTTTGGCAATATTTAATTAACAATATTTACAGCGACAATCTGAGACACAGTTCAGGAAAAGATTGCTGTTGAGATTTCTCTCAAACTTTAGCTCTAGCCGAACCAGAGGAAAATTTGTTTGGGGAAGATGACAATTATTAGTCACAATATGAAAAATCACTAGAAGAAAAATGGCGAAAAAAATGGAAACATAGAGAAACGATGAGAAATCGCATGTGCGGATGTGGCGAGGGGAAAACAACTATGAAATTTTTGTACATCTCGCAAAACAGATAATTTAAAAGAAATGCAGAAAAAATCAGAAAGATGAAGAAAAATGAAGAATACTCTGAAAAATTCAGAAAAAAATGGAAAAATTTAGAAAAATTCCGGCAAAAAATTCCAAACAGTTCAACAAAAATTAAGAAAAATTCAAAAAATCTGTTCACCAAAACTCAGAGTTGTTTCTCCCTTGGGATGTTGGGGGAGGGTGTCTTACCGGACTGGTTCGGCGGCGGCGGCCCGTGGCTCAGCACGCCAGGGACTCCGGTGGGCACTCCAGGCTGCAGGGGAGGAGTCACCGGGCTGTAGTGCTGCGCATGCTGCGGCGGCCCCTGGTGGTAGCCCGGCGGCAGCCACTGCTGCTGCTGGGCGTTGGAACCCGGGCCCGGACCCTGCGACACAGCCGAAACACCGCCGTCAGAATCCATCATCTCGTACTTCATCCTTTGGGGGAGGAGGGGAGGGGGTGGGGCAGGGGAACGTGACAACAGGGAATACCTTCTAGTCCCCAGCATATAGGCTCCGCTCGTGCGGACAGTCCTCGTCGAAGAGACAGAGGCTACCAGTGCGGACGAGGACCAGAGAAGTGAGGGCATATTTTTCCCTCGACCTTGACCTTACGCGCAAAAAATAATATGAGGTGCGAATCACTTCACTTGAGCGGATAAGCGACCGGGGAGAGAGCGAGAAGCCCTACCGGCACGTCTGTCAGAGTTTAGCGTATTATCACAAGCCTGCTATGGAACGGAATATTTTGCGTACTGGAGTGGCGTTCCCTTTAACGCCACTTCCCACCATTCCCGCCACAGTAAGCTAGCATTGAACAGGCCCGTCGTACCGCAGATATTTTGATGACGACGTACTCCTCGTCGATCAAGTCGTCAATGGCCACGTCGACAGCCTCCCCGTCACCGGCTGCGCGCGCGGCAACGTCCCTCGTCCCGGACCTGGGCCTGGGCTCCACTTCGGAGAGGATCTCGACAACCTGGGCGTCCTCCAGGTGTTCCCCCATCGTGTCCACACCCTCCGGCACACCACGGACGGGGGTTGAAGTCGGGTCCACCCCGCCAACGTTCCCCTCTTGCGGCTCCAGCCCCGGCCCTGGCCGCTCCGCGTCAGTTGGTCTATCGGCCATCACTTCTCGTCCTTCGACGGCGAGAACCCCTTCCGGCCCGTCTTCCTGGTCGTCGGCTACCGCGCCCTCTGCTAGAACACCGACAGCTGTCACCACCGCACTGGCGCCCGCTCCCGGGCCTGCACTGCGCGCGTCCACCTCCGCCTGCCAGCCGTGAGCGGGAACAGTAGCGCCCTCAACGTCACCGGCGGCGGAGAGGGCGGGGGCGGCGGCGGGGGCGGGGCCCGCGTCAGCAATCCTTTCGGCACCGGACGGCTTCGTGCTCTTATCGCGACCCTCCTCGATAGGACTGGTATTCGGGCACGGCTCGTCCTCGGCCTCGGCCCGCAGGCGGGGAAGGTACTCGCCGACCTGAGGGGCGGTGGAGGCCTGGAGATCGGGCTCCAGGACGGCTTCCAGTGCTGCGGCCGCGCCAGGGAGGTCGGGGCCTGCAAGGGCGGGCACGTCAGCGAGAGCCTCGGCCTGGCTGTCAACCTCAGTTTGAGGGGGCTCTATCACAGGCTCAGTGACAGGTTCAGCTGTTAAATTACTGCCAACGGTTTTTGGGTTGTCTGTCAGAGGCACTTCAGACACAGGTTCAGCCATAAAGTTGTTGCCGATGGTATTTGGGACTTCTTTAACATTCACTTTAGTGACAGGTTCATCCATCAAGTTGTTACCGACCGATTTTGGGGTGTCTGTCAGGGGCACTTTAGTGACAGGTTCAGCCATTAAGTTGTTGCCGACAGTTAAAGGGGCGTCTATCACAGGCATTTCAGTAACAGGTTCAGACATCAAGTTGTTGCCGATGGTATTTGGGACTTCTTTAACATTCACTTTAGTGACACGTTCAGCCATCAAGTTGTTACCGACGGTTTTTGGGGTATCTATCAGAGGCATTTCAGTAACAGTTTCAGCCATCATGTTGTTGCCGATGGTATTTGGGGTGTCTATCGCAGACACTTCAGAGACAGGTTCAGCCATCAAGTTGTTGCCGACGGTTTTGGGGGTATCTATCAGAGGCATTTCAGTAACAGGTTCAGCCATCAAGTTGTTGCCGATGGTATTTGGGACTTCTTTAACATTCACTTTAGTGACAGGTTCATCCATCAAGTTGTTACCGACCGATTTTGGGGTGTCTGTCAGGGGCACTTTAGTGACAGGTTCAGCCATTAAGTTGTTGCCGACAGTTAAAGGGGCGTCTATCACAGGCATTTCAGTAACAGGTTCAGACATCAAGTTGTTGCCGATGGTATTTGGGACTTCTTTAACATTCACTTTAGTGACACGTTCAGCCATCAAGTTGTTACCGACGGCTTGGGGGGTGTCTGCTGTTGGTTCTTCAGTGACAGGTGCAGCCATCAAGATGTTGCTGCCCGATTTTGGGGTGTCTATCACAGGTTTTCCAGTGACAGGTTCAGCCATCAAGTTGTTGCCGACGGTTTTCGGTGTGTCTATCACAGAGTTTTTGGTGACAGGTGCAGCAAACAAGTTGGTACTGACGTATTTTTGGGTGTAAATCACAGGGACTTCAGTGACAGGTTCAGCCTTCGAGTTATCGCCGACGGTTTGTCGCCTGTCTTCTACAGGCGTAGGATTATCCACTCGACATGCGTTTTCGGTACCTAGCTCGACTGCCACCTGCGCTCCGGCAGGCATTTCATCAATTTTTTTCACATCGGCGGGGGCGGAGTCCCTCTGGGAGGATTCGTCGGTCTCAGGCAGGCCGGTGGAGGCAATGCTCTCCAGGTGAGCATCAGTGACGTAGCGGCGCAAGTCGTTGGTTGAGCGAGCAGGGGCAGCCTCCCGCGGCGCGCTCCGCTGCACGCCAGCTCCGTTATTAGAGAGGGTATCGATCAGGTGCACGTCGTCGTCGGTCGGCAGGGCGTCTGTGTGGGGGGCGACGTCGGCGACCTGCTCAGTCGCGGGGGCGTCGTCGGCGACCTGCTCAGTCGCGGGGGCGTCGTCGGCGACCTGTTTAGTCGCGGGGGCGTCGTCGGCGACCTGCTTAGTCGCGGGGGCGTCGTTGGCGACCTGCTTAGTCGCGGGGGCGTCGTTGGCGACCTGCTCAGCTGCTTGGGCGGCGTCGGCAACCTGCTCAGTCGCAGGCGCGCGGCGGGGAGTGCCGGCCTCCCCAGGACCGTCATCGGGCTGCTCGCACGCGACCAGGGCGAGGGTCAGCGCCGCGCTCAGCGGCCGACACGCCTTATTCTTCCGCGCCTTGTTCTTCTGCCGCCGTCGGATGAGCGACTTCCTCTTGGCGGGGTGCTTCTCGTCCGGCGGGAGCGTGACCCCGTAGGCCAGCTCCCGCTGTCGCCAGTCGCGTCCAGCACCATGCTCCTCGAGGTCGACCGGGCGGCCGGGCAGGCCGTCCTCGTACGAGCAGCACTGCCCCGTGGTGGCGGCAGGGGGCCGCGGGCGCCGGTCCTGGGGGAACCGGTCACACGCACACACGCACACACGGACGCACACGCACACACACTCACACAAACACACACACACACACGCACACACAGACAGACGGACGCGCGGGCCGGGCTGGGCCGGTCAGGACGGGCGGGCGGGCACCTGTCGCGAGATGGTGTTAGCAACTGACGGGCCGGGGCCGCCGCCGTGGCGTTACGCCGCGCGCGGTGAGTTGTAGTTGAGCTCTGCCGGGCGGGCCGGGGCTGCTCTAGGCCCGTCCCGGCCCGGCCCCGCGGCACCAGCACCAGAACACTCGGGCTGCCACGTTAGCACGCCGATAGGACGGTACGGCACCGCGGCAGCCGCGGCGCAAGGCACGGGGCCAGGCTCAACAGACCGCAGCCGCGGCGCAGTGCAGCAGCGGACGGCTGCACCGCGGCCCCGCCCCGCCCCGCCCCGCCCCGCCCCGCCCCGCCCCGCCCCGCCCCGCCCCGCCCCGCCCCGCCCCGCCCCGTGCCCGCGGCCCTCGCCGCGCCCCGCAAGGGCCTGATCATCTTCATATCACGGCCCTGCAGCTCCGGCACGGCGGACGGACTGACAGGGGGCGTTGCCGGGGACCTCCCCTCGCCGCCGCCACGCGAATCCGTTTCGCCACGTGTCGCGTCCACACGGCGACACGGCCAGGGCCAGCGTGGCGTGGAGGGGGAGGGGCCGGGCGGGGGCCGACACCGACGTGGCACCATGGTGGCACCCGAGATAAAACAGCAGCGTGCCAGGCCGGGCCGGGCGGGGCGGGGCGAGGCGGGGCGGGGCGGGGTGGGGTGGGGCGGAGCGGTGCGGGGTGGGCGGCGCCGTCCGCAGAGCGTGGGTGCTCGATGGGCTGCCTACCACGCGGGCGCGCGCCCGCCGTTCAGATAGCTGAGGCTGAACCGAACCGAGAGGAAAACAACTCTGAAAGTTTTGTACTCCTCGTAATCTAGAAAAATTCATGAAATTTCAGGAAAAGTCAGGAAAATTTACAAAAAAAATAGTGACATTCAATTGAAAATTCACAAAAAAATCGATAAAATTTCACAGAAATTACCGAATATTCACATAAATTTATGAAAATTCATAAAATGTGTACACCAAAATTCAGAGCTGAGCGCCCTCCTTGCGGATGGTCTTGCAATGTCTTCTCCACATCACGTAGTCTTTTTTGGGGGGACCTCCTTGAGTTTCTCTCCTTATCACATCACCCTTTCGTCTCCGCCACCATCCACGCTCAGCGTGTAGGGGTAGGTTCAGTTAACGCAGAACACGAGCGAGAGCGCCGGCGGCGGTGGGGTTTAGGGGTCCAAGAGACCATCGGGGAGGAGGGGGGGGGGGGAGAGATGCCGGGGGCGAGGAACAAGCAAAAGCAATCCGACAGGGCGCCACAGACATTTCGGAGAGGGCCGGCGGACCCGCCAGACCAACCAGACATACACGACTCGAGAAGTCAACGGGGTTTGGGGAGGGGGGGGGGAGGGGGCGAGGAGGGGGAGGTGGAGGACAGTGGTTGTGCGAGCAGAACAGAGCCAGCGGCCACCGCGGTGGGGGCGGGCGGGGCGGGGTGGAGAGAGAGAGAGAGAGAGAGAGAGAGAGAGAGAGAGAGAGAGAGAGAGAGAGAGAGAGAGAGAGAGAGAGAGAGGCACTGAGACGTAGACATGGCTTCCACTACCACCCCCTGCGGCCGGTGTGGGGTGCGGGGCGGTGCGGGGCGGTGCGGGGCGGTGCGGGGCGGTGCGGGGCGGGGCGGGGCGGGGCGGGGTCGGCAGGGCAGGACTTCCCCGCACACCCTCGACACCCAGGGAGCGGGGCGGGGCCGGTTGCGCTGGGCGACCAGGGTCCTAGCCGGCAGGACAAGTTACGGTGCTGCGGGGCGAACAGCAGCAGCGCATTCTGCCGGCCTGTCACATGCAGACTAAAGGGAAGAGGGGCGAGCATCCCTTCGGGAGGAGGCGCGGCGGAGGCGGAGGGGGCCGCAGCCAGCCGCAGGGCAGGAGCTGCGGTGGGGTAGGTCAGTCGGCGAGGTGCGGTGCGGTGCGTCCGCCGGAGGCATTCGCTTCCGTTCTGGTTAGGAGCTCCCCGCCCCGCCCCGCCCCGCCCCGCCGCGGGCGCGCCCCACTGGGCGGGCGGGCCGGGCAGCCCAGCCCAGAAGGCGTACTCCTTCTCCGTCAGGAGGAGCAGCGGAATTCCATGCGATTGTTGGCAGCGCTCCGCCGGTCCGCTCCGCTCCGCCCCTCTTCCCCGTGCAGCTCGCGCGGGCCGGGCCGGGCCGGGCCGGGCAGGGCCGCGCCTCGAGCTAACAGTACCGCGACCTCGCTACGCCCGGGACGAGCCGAGCAGAGACGAGCCGAGCCGAGCCGACCGGAGTGGAGGAGTATATAGGCGGCCCGGCCCGAGCCGAGCCGAGCCGAGCCACATCGCGATGGCGGAGCTTGAGGAATGCCATGCGGGGCGGCGAGCCGAGCCGAGCGATTCAGACTTGGAGAAGCGAGGCGAGGGCGAGGGCGAGGCAAGGTGGAGCAGCCCAGCCGGGCCGGGCCTGCCTGAGCCCCGGGCCCCATGGCAGCCGGCACCGGCACAGCCGGGCACAGCCCCCCATGGCCGCACCCAGAGAGCAGCGGGCCCGACCCGACCCGACCCGCCGACCCGACCGCCGTCATGAGCTGTCAAGGTAGCCGAGCCGAGCTGTCCTGCCAAGCAGGAGTATCTCATGGAAAGTTCAGCGGAGCGACCGACATGTTGTTGGGAAACACGGGGGGCATGTCGTCTACCTGCGCCTCCACAAGGACGCGGGCGGGTGCGGGAGGGATGATGATGATGATGATGATGGTCATGATGTTGATGAGGTTACTGGATCAGATCAGACCAGAGCGACCAGGGCAGCCTGCCCGGGGCGCCCGGCCCGGTCACTATCTCTCAAGCTTGATGCAGCGCATGGGCTGAGCTGGGCGGCAATCGTGTCCGAACGCACTTAGCTACATTCCACGCTTGCGGGGCGCGGGGAGCTCGAGTTGCCATGACAACATGCCCCTTCCCCCCTCTCTCTTTCTGGCTGTGCTTGCCACCACCACACCACCACCACCAGCACGCGGAGGCGACTGAGGGGGTCCCCCTGCAGCCATGGCAACGGGGGGAGCCGGGAGTGCCGGGCCGGGCCGGGCCGGGAGACTCCACGCAGCGTTGTGCGTGCGGAGAGCTGGGCCCCAGGCCCCAGGCGCCCGGCCCGGTCGTGTCGACCCATCCCGCCTGCTCACTTCCCTCTCGCTCACTCCTATAACCCCGCTCGATCGTTTACCTCTCACTCGCACTCCCACCCCGCCCGCTCTTCTCTAGCTCACTCCCACTCCCACCCCGCTAGCACCTCGCTCTCCTCTCGCTCACTCCCACCCCGCCCGCTCTTCTCTAGCTCACTCCCACTCCCACCCCGCTAGCACCTCGCTCTCCTCTCGCTCACTCCCACCCCGCCCGCTCTTCTCTAGCTCACTCCCACTCCCACCCCGCTAGCACCTCGCTCTCCTCTCGCTCACTCCCACCCCGCCCGCTCTTCTCTAGCTCACTCCCACTCCCACCCCGCTAGCACCTCGCTCTCCTCTCGCTCACTCCCACCCCGCCCGCTCTTCTCTAGCTCACTCCCACTCCCACCCCGCTAGCACCTCGCTCTCCTCTCGCTCACTCCCACCCCGCCCGCTCTTCTCTAGCTCACTCCCACTCCCACCCCGCTAGCACCTCGCTCTCCTCTCGCTCACTCCCACCCCGCCCGCTCTTCTCTAGCTCACTCCCACTCCCACCCCGCTAGCACCTCGCTCTCCTCTCGCTCACTCCCACCCCGCCCGCTCTTCTCTAGCTCACTCCCACTCCCACCCCGCTAGCACCTCGCTCTCCTCTCGCTCACTCCCACCCCGCCCGCTCTTCTCTAGCTCACTCCCACTCCCACCCCGCTAGCACCTCGCTCTCCTCTCGCTCACTCCCACCCCGCCCGCTCTTCTCTAGCTCACTCCCACTCCCACCCCGCTAGCACCTCGCTCTCCTCTCGCTCACTCCCACCCCGCCCGCTCTTCTCTAGCTCACTCCCACTCCCACCCTGCTAGCACCTCGCTCTACTCTCGCTCACTCCCATCCCCTTTCGCCCGCGTTCATGCCCAGCTAAAAAGCAGAAGATGCTGCTCGCTGAAGGTAATAAAAGCAGCTTTAAGCCGATTCCCGGAGCAATAACGGCAAGATCCTCTGCGAAACAAGGAAGAAACCGAGATGCTGTGAGGTCCCCAGGGCCCCAGGGGACGCTGTCCCCGTCCCTGTCGTGCACACAGAGTCCACACCTCGCGTCCTCACCTCACCGACCTCGACCTGGCGCACACCATCGTCGTCCTCTCTGTCATCACCTCAATCTCCTAACAGCATGGGACAGAGAAGCCTCATTCACCTCTTCGCTCCCTCCCTCTCTCTCACTCTCTCTCTCTCGTCCCGTGCTACGCCGCTGGTACCGGCGGAGCGTTGCGATACTCACAATCTCCCTCGCCATCTCGTGGCTCCGTGTCTAATTACCAGCCCCTTCCTCCCGCAACGAGGAGCAGACGACAATTCAAGGTGCTTCCGTGAGCTTTCTCGCCCGCCTCCAATTTGTACTGCCGCAGCGGTAACAGCAGCAGCCATAGCATCACATTGACAGTTATTTTGAACCACGACCGACGAAAAAAAATAAAAAAAAATCGCGAGACTATTTTTTCCTCCTCTGATGCACCGCGCGGCAACTCACGCGCTTCCAAGAAGGGGCGAGAGTGTACCCCGGGGCCTCCGCACTTACGCCAGAAGAGCTGATTCACTCGCGCTTGTACACTGACTGTTACAGACTCTCCAGAAGCATTTCCCTATTGACTTGTATGTGCCAGTATGAATTTAGACTATTTTTCTTTCTGCATATTAAGTTTTTCTTTCATTACTAAGACCTTTTCTAAAAATACCGATTAGGTTATTCAGAAAATTGTACGTATGTGTAGACGAATAAGTCCATATTACACTAGTGCATATAAATTAGTAATACATTAACAAAATGTCAATAACGGTCTGAGGGTGTATTGCGGGTCTGCCTACATAAGCCCAGCAAGAGGCCACTGGAGGAGGGGGGGGAGGGGGGGGAGGCAAGCGCGCGTACTGTTACGTGTTCTCTGAAACGGAAGGTACAGTGCCTCCACCGCACCGCAAACTCACTCAGGCGCCGGCGCCACCGCCGTAGCGCCTGTCAGCTCGGGTGGGTAGGCAACCCGGCCACACCGGCGCACTGCGGGACAGTATCGCCGCGCGCGCGCGGGCGCCCGGCGCGCAGGTATAAAGCACAAGCCTGCGCAATAATGGACCATAATGAAATCGACGATTGCTTAAAAATCGAAAGGGGAATTGCTTCGATTATTTGTAATCGAAGAAAAAATTGCAAATTAACAGATATTAAGAAAAAAAATCGAAAAAATCGGAAAGGGCACTTTTAATGTATACGAACCAGAGAACGGAAAGCGGTGAGAATCTGATGTAGGAAAAAAATTACCGTTATAAATATTTAAAGAAACTGCTATTTTAATTCACAATTTTCGACCACTATGATCAAAATTAAGTTTTAAAAAAAGGGAAAAAAGAACAGGATAATCGAAATTTGTTAAAACAAAAATCAAAATTTACCAAATCGAAAAAAAAATCGAACTAATTTTTGGATTAATTTAAAAATGACACGAACACATTTCGATACTCACGTAGTGCATGTGCGTCTGGTTGACGCCGTGGTGGTGCATGTGCGGCGAGAGGATGACGTGCCTCAGGTTGCCGCTCTCGTCCAGCACCTGCTGCAGCACGTGCGGCGGCACCCCGACGGGGCCCACGGGCCCCACTGGCCCCACGGGCAGCAGGGGCGGCGACGAGCTGGGCCCCGCGTGCCCCGCGTGCCCGTGACCCCCGTGCCCGTGCGCCACCATAGGCACGGTCACCGGACCTGCGCCAGGACAAAACAGAACACTGTCAATGGAGGTACAGCACAGCACGTGGTCCTGTTCTTCAAGTCCGAGCTGCTCATGTCGGCTGGCTCAGGCGTAAAACACAGAAGGAAAGTTTTTACTCCTAATAACTTTTAGAGGTAAAATTCCAACTCCGTGTGTTTTACTCCTACTAGCAGAGGTAAATCTCGTAAAGGTGTTTCTGCAGCACTACTTTTAGAGCAGGTATATTGCCCTAGATGTAAATTGACATCTAATCAAATTTGAAGGTGTTTCTAGTAGTGGTAGTAGGTACGACCCGTTGCCGTGCCGTAGTGCTTGAATAAGCTTATCGCTGGGCCGAATCGGATCAGGACCCCCCCCCCCCCTTCCCCCTCCCTCCCGCCGGCACTTGTGGCGCCCCGGGCCCGAGCCGGGCCGGGCATTGGTCCCCGACCTGCTGAATAGAAAACCAGCCCGCTGGGCCTCTGCAGGTGGGCCTGGGGGGCCACCCCACAGTCCCGCCCCGCCCCGCCCCGCCCCGCCCCGCCCCGCCCCGCCCCGCCCCGCCCCGCTCAGCCCTGAGGTGAGCTTCTTGGGGATGGGATTGAGCCGAGGGGGAAACAACTCTGAACTTAGGTTTTAGGTTTACAAAAAGTATCGTGAATTTTACTTATTTCCTTTTTTCATTTCAGAGGTCCGCAACTGAACTGGGCATAACTTTGTTTGGCGTCATAGTTATTTATCATAACGATTCAAAATTTTACACGAAAGTTAAAATTGTGGGCTTTCAAAAATCAACCCGGTGAATGTCCACCCTCCGGCATCGTAGGGCCAAAACTTTACGTTAAGTCTGTCGCCCGTACGTCACAAGGTACAACTTTAACGGGTTAAGCAGGTTAAGGAACGTTGTGAAGCACTTTGAAGACAAGTACAAACCCCTGATTTTATGCAACTTAGCCTTGGAATTTTCTTAAAATCCTCTGCCATTTACTAAATTTTCTGGATTTCTCTGAGCTTTTCTGATTTTTTAAAGAGGCTCCGCGTTATTTCCTGCATTTATCTAACCAGTCCTGTTCTCTCAAGAGATATTTCTGATTTTTATTATGACTTGGTTTACAAAAATCTGAGAAATGTTTGTTTCCTTACAGACAGGGGAGCGGAGCAGAGGAAAGACAGAGAGAGAAACACAGGGGAGGGGGAGTCAAGGCCGAGGAAAAGAGTTGGCCGGCATGACGGGCGGAGCGGGCGCCCGGTGGGGGGGGGGCGTGGAGGACCATGCCCGTGCCAGCCGCACTCTCCACCACGCCGAGGCGAGGCAAGCGAGGTCGGTGACCCCACTGCGCCTACACACACTCGGCAACACATAGGGGCACCATTTTTTTAAATTTTTTTTTAAAAATCTATATCCAAGAAAATGTGCGAGTGTTTGTGTGCGATCTGATGGAGTCAAACAGGAACGTTCAATGCATTAACGCCGCGGATGAAAAATAAATATTTCCCGCGCGGTTGTTTTGGTGGTGGTCTGTAATATGATTCCGAAAGGAGGTTTCCTCTCTCTGTCCTTATTGCCCTCATGGGGTGATTCCATAAGGGGCGAGAGAGAGAGAGAGAGAGAGAGAGAGAGAGAGAGAGAGAGAGAGAGAGAGAGAGAGAGAGAGAGAGAGAGAGAGAGAGAGGAGAGAGAGAGAGAGAGAGAGAGAGAGAGAGAGAGAGAGAGAGAGAGAGAGAGAGAGAGAGAGAGAGAGAGAGAGAGAGAGAGAGAGAGGAAAATACACCGAAAAAAAAATCACTCAGATGAAGTCATATGAAAGCAATTAGCACTAAAATCTGTAAACTGCGGCTAAAAACCGTAAACAGCGGAAACATAAATAGCAGGGTATCTGGAAAATAAGCAGGTTGGCTTGAAAATTAGCTGCACTTACACAGCTAAAAAAAGGTACACCTGCTTGTTTTTTGGCTGAGACGTGAATTATTTATTTATTTATTTTTGCATATGCGCTTTCCCCGCGCGCCAGCTTAGTCCAGCACGCGCAAAAATCGCATGCAAAATCCAGGCGGGTCCTGACTGACTGGGCTGGGCAGCTCCGCTCGCCTCGCTGGCGCTGCTGGTCCGGCTGGTCCATTGTGGTGGACGGCGCGAGCCGAGCGCGCGAGTGAGAGAGAGAGAGAGAGAGAGAGAGAGAGAGAGAGAGAGAGAGAGAGAGAGAGAGAGAGAGAGAGAGAGAGAGAGAGAGAGAGAGCAGCCTCTCACTGGCGCTGCTGCCGAGTGACCTTCAGAGTTCATCCACTGGATCCAATGAATAATCAGGCGGGAGAGGCAGAGAGAATGAGAGACAGTGAGAGAGAACGAGGGAGGGAGACAGAAATAGAGAGAGAGGGAGAGAAAGAGAGGGAACGAGAGGAGGAGGGAAAGGGGTCGTGGTGGGTCGGTACTACGGATATTGGCCTCATTGTTGGCGGCGTGCCGCGAGCGGCGCGAACAAACCCACAGACAGACAGACAGACAGACAGACAGACAGACAGACAGACAGACAGACAGACAGACAGACAGACAGACAGACAGACAGACAGACAGACAGACAGACAGACAGACAGACAGACAGACAGACAGACAGACAGACAGACAGACAGACAGACAGACAGACAGACAGACAGACAGACAGACAGACAGACAGACAGACAGACAGACAGACAGACAGACAGACAGACAGACAGACAGACAGACAGACAGACTAGCGGACGCACTATGCTGGCGGTGCGACAGGCCATCCGGCCTAGCCCTGGAAGGCCTCGGCGCGGGCGGGCACCATGCCGCGGCTGGGCAAGGGACACTTATGTTTGGAGACCAAAACCACGAGGCGGTGCTCGCCCCGCCCCGCCCAGCCCCGCCCTGCCACACTCTGGAAAGACCAGTAACAAATGCGTCACTGGAAGCTCTTTAATCGTGACCCGTTCATACCGAGACCGTCGCGACGGCTTTACTTTACCCCGCACCGCCCCGCCCCGCCCCGCCCCGCCCCGCCCCGCCCCGCCCCGCGCCACTTCGGTCTTGACGGCTCCGTCCGTCCGAACGCCCGGCCAATGTTCGCGGCCGACAAAAGCGTACACTGTATTTCGGCTTCGGCGCGCGGGCAGGCAGGCGTGCCGGGGTCCCATTGGTCAGCCTCGCGGACCAATCAGAGCAGCAGCCGGGCCGATCCGGCTGGGTCCCGCGAGCTGTCATCGCCAGGACTGGCACGGCGCGGCCAGGCTGACATCGAACCGTGAGCAAAAAGACTTGTGGAGCGGAATGGGGAATATAACCCTGAAGGAAGGGAGGTGAGAGAGAGGGAAAAGGAGAGAGAGGGAAAAGGAGAGGGAGGGAACGAGAGAGAGAGAGAGAGGGAGAGGGAGAGAGAGAGAGAGGGAGAGAGAGAGAGAGAGAGAGAGAGAGAGAGAGAGAGAGAGAGGGGGGGGGGAGAGAGAGGGAGAGAAAGACAGAGAAGTAGAGAGAGAGGAGAAAGGGAGAAGACGAAGAAAGACGGCGAGAGAGATGGTAAGAAAGGAGACCGCCTCAAGAAATGAGAACGGCTAATTGGCTAGTTGACGCGTAGCAGCAGCCGAGACCCGAGGTGGCGGACGAAAGAGCATGGGGAGAGGGTGGCAGACCAGCGGGGTGAGAGAGAGGCTCAGCTGAGTATGTGTGACAGGAGAGGCGTCGCGGCAGCCAGCATGTTGCGCACCCCAATCAGCTGAAATGATAAGTACGCTATTCTGATGCGGGCCGCGGGCGTCGCTCCGGGGCGGGGTGGGGCGGGGTGGGGCGGCAGGGCGGGGCGGGGTGAGCAGGCGCCCTAGAGGCGGGTATGGGACACGACGACGCGACGCGGGCGGGGCGGGCGGAGGGACGATGGGTAGGAGGCAGCAGGGCATACGGGACTCACACGAGACAGGTACTTGCAGCCCAGTCCAGCCCAGCATATGCCACCCCACCCCCCACCCCGCCCCCGCCCCGCCTCACCCGCGCGACAATCCTCGGTGACACGGCCGACTCCCCCTTATCGGGCAAGTCTGAGACACGTCCGCCATGTCCGCGCTCCCCGAGCATGCATCCGCCCCGCCCCGCCCCGCCCCGCCGGAAGGTGAGAACACCCCAAATGCGTCACCCAGTTTCCCGCGCGCGGCGGGGAAGCACGACTCTTCTGACGTCAAGCGCACGCGCGCGTAAAAGACGCAAAAGGGTGTACTATTTATTTTAGCTATGTACAGGCGTAGCTAATTTTTAAGCTACCGTGCTTCTTTTCTAGCAGCCCTGCCACTTATTTTTCCGCCGTATTGAATTTTTAGCTGTAGTGCTTTTTTTTGCAACTAAATCCAGCTGAGCGATTTTTTTCCACGTGAATCAAATGAGAGCGAAATAGTTCTACGCTGCGCTGTGCAGCACAGGCCCCCCACGGATAAAAACGTCCCCGATAATTTGGGAACTGTATATTGACTATATACAGATCGTATATGGACTGTATATGGTATTGTATATAGGGTTGTATATGGTCCCATATATGGTTATATACGGCCTTATATATGATTATATATGGCCTTGTATATAATTATATATGGCCTTGTATATGGCTTAATATATGGCTATACAAGACCATATCTGGTAATATATGCCCCTAAGCGCAGCTGTGCTACCTACCGTTTAACAATAGTATCCGGATGCCGTATTTATGTTTAAAAGTGTATCGTGTACTGATAGCGAATCTTTTTATTTTCGTGCCGGGGGGTGCTCTGCTGGGCACAGGGCGGCACAGGGTGAGGCACAACTTGGGTACGGGCGGGTACGCGCCGTGCGGGCGGGGTGCCCATCCGAGGGGTCCTACACTAGAAATTCAAGCGCGCACCAATTTTTATGATTTTCCTGTTTGTTTTTTTCTTTCTTTCTTTTTTTTTCTTCCTGCTTTTTTTTCTTGATTTTTGTACTAATTTTTTTCTTTTTTTCTGAGTGATGGATTCCGCGTGCCCATCACGTCCCCGACTCACTCTCCGCGCCAGCGTACCACTGTGAGAAATTCTTGTACCGGGTACGGGAAAATTTTCCATGAGAAGTCTTAAACAATTACACTGGTGAAACAAATGTTTAGTTTCTATACATCATGGTGTATAGTTGGCAATTCTATACATGACATGATGTATAGCAGGAACTAAACATCACTGTGAAAAATACTCGTAAGGGTTACGGGAAGATTTTCCATGACAAAAGTCGTAAAATTACAATTTGAAATTGTAAATTTACAAGCACCGCCTATCGACTTGGAATTAACCGACGAGCAAGAATTGGCTGTCGTCAATTTACGACATATTTTGTAAATCAAAATTACGAAAAATGTCGTAAATGTACGAGGATATTTTTCACAGTGATGATAATATTTAACAACTAAACACTTCTTAAATGTTTAGAGGTTAATCATTTTGTGATGCATAGAAGTAAACACTTGGGCGAGGCTTCACATGGAGGAGCATAGGGATACCGCGCTGCGCCAAAAGTATAGTCAACTGAACACATGCAAAGTGTTTAAAAAATAAGCATCTGCTGGTCTATAGTTTGAACTAACATGATAAATACTAAACATTAGCAGTTAAACATAAACATCTGGCGTGATGTTTAGAATTAAACATTTGTTTTACCAGTGAACAATTCATATTGTAATTTTTTTTTTACTATACGTATCAACTCAGAATAGATTGGTGAGCAACAAAGTCGAAAAGCGCAAAGTCGTACATGTACGAGATATGTTGTACATAGTGAGTTACAAAATATATTGTACATCTACGGAAATATTTTCCACAGTGACCAGCGTGCTTTCCCCTGCATACATACAGCCAACGGCCTGTGGTGGGCTGCCGCTTAAGCAGCCTACTACTATTAACCGTGCGTCATGAAAAACTCTTGCACGCCATGGATCGCATGCACACACAGCCTCCCGTGACTCCATCCTCGTCGCACCTATGGCGGTACCCTATGTTGGGGATGGCGCGGGCCCTGGCCCACACCCAGAAAATAATATTCTTGGCTTTGTTTTTTCAAATCCGATTTTCTTAATTCAATTTTTACTCGTTCTTTACCTTTTCCACATCTCACTTAACATAGAGGTGAAAGAACGAGTATTGTGCTCAGTGCGGTGTAAGTTAGACCCCATTTTCAGCGAAGAAATGGTAATACTTACACACTAAACTGTTATGTACAATTTTATGCATAACTAGAACATGCATCACTTGTGTAAAATAAATATTACGTACTTATGCACAAGTTTTCCATAATTATGTAAAAATTCGTACATAGTGCCGTAATAAATTTTACGTAAGCTATGCATGTGCATAGATCTACGTAAGCTATGTACAAAAAAGTACATAATATTTCTATGTGTACGGTTATGTCTGTGTAAGCAAATTGTAGCTTTTTACCCAGTAATAAGTCAATAATAGAGGTTTTTTTCGAGTTACTCAGTAAAATTTTAAGAAATTAAGAATCTAAATTTCGAACAGAGACGTTCGACTGCTCGCTGCGGGACCACTTTTATCCCGTACGCATTACGCCTTAATTACGGACGAACATACAACCAAATTACACTATTTGCCACATAAAGTTATCACAAAACGTATCAACAATTTTCAACATTCTGCAGTTTCTAATTAAAAAGTAAACATTACATTCATTTCTGTTTATCAACATTGAGAGTATCAATATCAACACCACCGATATGGGTTTTGCGCATGCGCGAGTAGAGCAACGCCATCTATTGAGATATTCTGTAATCATTTAAAGTTTGTCTCAAAGAGAAAACAAATGCCGCGAAAGGTTTGAAAGTGGAAAGCCATGACTGACAACAATGTGTCGTGTGTTATAGACTCACTATCCTGCCGTTGACTTCCAATTTCTAGTTGAAAGCTAACATTATTAACGTTAAGGGTAAAGAGGTAAAGAACGAGGTTTTTCTTTTTGTATCAAACGTGTTTGATGCGCTTACAATCTACTTGTTCTTCCTGAATTCGAAAGAAACGTTTTCCTTGATTAATAAAATTGACTTCAAAACACCAAGAATAACGAAAAAAAGGCTAAATTTTGGCTTCAATCAAGAATTTATTTTTCTGGGTGCATGTGTGCGACAAGGACGGAGGTGCGAAAGAGTGATGTTCGAAATCAGTTGGCTAGAGTGCTGCAGATGCTTCAGGGCGTCCGTCTCAGCCGACCCGCAGCGACTTTGTCAAGCTCTGTAGCCTATACTGTATGTTACATCGGATCGTGAAGAGCTTATTCTGCATGGTAGTTTACGAAAGGGGAAAGGTTCAAAGTTTGTTGGCCAATAGTATGGCTCCCATCAACGAACGAAAATGTTACGGACTTTTTCATGTTTGCCCGGCTCGGAGGGAGCGACATTTCGTTCATCCTTGAACCTCCACCTTTGAAAAAATACGAGTTAGAGCTTTGAAAGATATAAGCGGCACTGGGCAGATGTTAGAAAAGTCGCTGAGTTGGGGAGCAGGGAGGGGGGGGGGGGGGGAGAGAGAGCTAAGTGTGGAATCTTTATGCTTTACCCTGTTGGTTTCTGAGGAGACAAATAATCAATGGTGCACAGACCCCCAGGATAAAGCTCATACATTCAACTCTTTGATTTGTTTTTCCCATTGATATGCTTTTTCTTTATATTAAACAACACCCAGCCCGGTTCAAAGCTCGGCGATGCGATAACCTTTAATTGATTCGGCAGCGGCTCGTAGGGGGAACGACCTCTCTGCAGACGATAGCGCGGCCCAGGCCGGCCAATAACAACAAATACGATATTGATACGTGTCGATAGCCAAAGTGGGTCAAACGGTCAAAGCCTTACGTAACCGGGAGCGTACGCGTTATCGCTCGCGGGTCGGACTCCAACCGGACGAGGCGAGGACGGGGGTGGAGGGCGGGGTGAGTATACTAGTAGTAGTCTTTTCCAGCCCCCCGAAAAGGAGAATAACACTCTGAGGTGACCTTGACGAAACAATCAAAAATTAATCGCTGTGCACGCATTGTTTTCGTGTGCGGTGGGCGGGGAGGGCGCGAGCGTGACAGGCGTGCTCGCGGGGCGGGGCGGGGCGGGGCGGGGCGGGGCGGGGCGGGGCGGGGCGGGGCGGGGCGGGGCGGGAGGCGAGGAGTTCGCGCACGCCCGCTCCCAGCGGCGCCTACATGACATGTCTCTGGCAGATTAGCCACATTGTGTCCGGTCCGAGACACGCCGTGCGGTTCAATAGGCACCCCGCTCCGCCTTGCCCCGCCCCGCCCCGCCCCGCCCCGCCCCGCCCGGCCTCACCACGCGGTTAGCACTACTCAATAACCCCATGATTGGCGCCGTCCTGAATACGGGATGAGGGCCGTGCCGTGCCTGGGTGAGAGCCCGCCCCGCCCGCCCCGCCAGGCCTGGAGTGTTTCCTTGTCTCCCACGTCTCGTTTTACTCTCAGCGCCCCCTCCCCCCCCACCCCACCTCCACCCGGGGCCACTGCTCCCACCTAGCGAGACGCAAGAGATCTCTTTGTGCTCCAGATAGTGCGGCTCAGGACGCGAGGGAACGCGTGCCAGCCGGACACGCTGCCGTACTCCCGAAATCCGCGACCGGATGACTGGGTTAACGAATATGAGAACGATTCGCGATGATCAATCACAGGACGGAATCTGTCCTAAGAGGATGGCTTCCTTTAATGTTTCAACTCGATAAATTGGATTTTAGTTTTAGAATTTTACTCAAAAATAGCAATGCACCTAAAGTGGAACGTAAACGGGGCAGCGGCAAATGTGTGAATTTTTCAAAGATTTATTCCCACACTTAGAACAGAGCAAATTGAAATGCAATTGAAAATATTCGACGCACCTACACGCGTGTGTGACATTCACACACTTGGTGAACTAAACTAAGGGCGAGGGGGCAACAACTCGACTGCATTTTAGTGCACATATATTTTTTGAATTTTCTTGAAATTTTGTTAGTTTTTATTGAATTTTTGTGCATTTTTGCGAGTGTTTGCTTGAAATTACCGTATTTTTGTCAGACTAATTAAATTACGATGTGCACAAAAATTTCAGAGTTGTTTCCCCTTTGTGGCTGTTAGACTCACCGTACTCGCTGTGGTGGGTGTAGAGCTGGGCGTGCGCCGGGCAGAGGTCGGGCCCGGGGCCGGGGCCGGGGCCGGCGGGCTGAGGCGCCTGCTGACCTCCGCCGGCCGCGGCCGGCCCGCCCGCCTGGGGCTGCGGCTGGGGCGAGGCCTGCGGCTGAGGCTGCTGCGGGGACTGGGCCGGCCCGGGCTGGGGCGGCCCCAGCGGCTGCCCCAGGGGCTGCGGCCCCAGGTGGTGGGGGTGGGGGTGGGGGTAGTACTCCGTGTAGTACTCGGCATACTGCGAGCAATACATGTCATTATCCTGGTTTGGTTTGGCCGACTGCCCGGCTACCATCGCCTTCAACATGCGCGGAGAGGCATCCAGCTCGTGGCTGGGCAGCGCGCCTGCAACAGAGGGAGAGGAAAAACGTGGCGTTAGTCAGAGAAGCAGCACATTAACAATATTAAAAACAAAAACAAAACAAAAAAAAACAAAAAAAAAAACAATCTGTTTCAAAACATCAACACGAACGTTGTCGAGTTTGGAAGAAGAACGCGTCGTTCCCTAATTAACATGTTTCCATCCAAAAATATTTGTAAAAAAAAAACGACTTTCCTACCAAAAAAACAATAGTTTTTTGTTTGCTCCTTCACGAAAAAAAAAACAAAGCTGTATGGTTTGGAATTATATATGTTGCTTAAATATAACAATTTTTTTCGTAGCGCTACAACAAGGTTATAAGAAGTAGTTTCTATTTTGGACCAATGTCGGTAGAATAGAACGACTTTTGTCAGATAGTAAATGAAAACAGGTACTTTCGTTTTCCAAAAAAAAAAAAAAAAAAAAAAAAAAAAAAAACAGAGTCATCATGGAGAGTGTCACAAGACCAGATAACATTTGTTTAACAGTGCTTGCTGATTCCCGCCGCTCCGGTACCAGCCGTTTGGTATTAATTTATCTCCCTCTCGCTCCCGAATGACCATGCTCCATGCGTGCGACAAGGATGGAGAGAGAAAAGCTCGGTGCGGAAACACCCTATGACTGCAGCTGGGTGGGTCAGGTCAGGCAGGTCAGCCCCGCCCAGCACTCCGCCCGCCTGCGGCCTGCGGGTAGGCAAGCCCGCGGGACCCGGCAGTGCACAGGCTGCCTACCTCGCAGGGGCTTTGCTCGAGCGGCCGCACCGGGGAGAGGTAACCGGGCCTGACTGACAGTGCCACCTTCCTTCCTCTCTTATCTCAGCACCTTCTCCCCCCTCTCTCTCTCTCTCTCTCTCTCTCTCTCTCTCTCTCTCTCTCTCTCTCTCTCTCTCTCTCTCTCTCTCTCTCTCTCTCTCTCTCTCGCCCTGCGTCACAACCTACCCAATCTGCCACCGTGTCGGACAAATTGGCAAAGCCGTCGCCGCGCGCGAGATGCTGTTCGTGGAGATGCTGCGCAGGGTGCCTACCCCCCCCCCCCTACCCCTCCCCTTGCTCCTTCCCCTCCGATGTGGAAGAGAAGCAAGCAGGGGGAAGGGGAGGGGGCACTGCCCCTGCCACCCCTGCTAGCAGGGGGGGGGGACTGGTAGTGGGGGGGAAAGGTACATCGCGGGTGGATCGATCGTCTGAACTACGGCAGCGACCTCCCCCTCCGTGCTGCACAGGAGTGCACCACCCGCCGCGCTCCGAGTGTCACACGCAGCCCAACCCGTATGTGTGTCACGTGACGGGAGTAGGGCGCGCGCCTCGCCACGCCACGCCGCGACACCGAAACCAAACGAGTGAAAGAGACAAAACAAAGAGGGTAGTAAAGGTTTAAATGTGCATGTGCACGTCGTTGTTTTTTTTTTCTTATTTTTTTTTCCCGTGAATATAAATGTTAAGCGTCGTGTGTCATCGTGTGTGACGGAGCAGCCGACATGCATCACACACGTCACGTCCCCTACGTCACGGCGGCGTGATTTTCGCGTCACGCTGTGTCAGTGTGCGCCGCACATGGCGGGGTGGTGGTGAGCCCCAGCCTCGGCCCAGCTGCGGTACACTCCGACACCTGTGACGGTGAGCCCGGCCCGCCCGGCACCTGCTGCGCTGCTCTGCACCTGTGCGAGCTCAGCAGGTACACACACACACACACTCTCACAGACACACACACACTCAGACACACACACACTCACACACACACACACACACGTACGGCCGCCCGGTTATTCCCCAAAACAGGAGCGGCTGTGCTGCCGCTATGCTGCTGCCAGGCTTCATGCCTGTGTGACGTCACGCACCTGGTTCCCAGAACGCCGCCCAGGTACCAGCCTGCAAACTGTTGTTTGTTGCGATCGTTCTCGTAGCCCAGGAGGGAAAAGGGAGGGGGGGGGGGGGCAGGCTTGCTGCTGTCAAGCGCTGCTGTGCGGGAGGTAGCACGTGCCCGCCACCTATCCTTCGTATCTCTAGAGCAACCCGTCAGAAAAATATAGGCACACTCAGTGGCGGATCCAGAGCCAGCCTTTGGAGCAAAGTAGTTCTTTTTGCCTACTTACAGGGGGAAAGTATTACTTTTTGCCTACCTTTCAGGCGGCTACCGAGGAGCCATGAGGCAAAAGGCCTGTCTGGGTCCGCGCATGGGCACACTGGGCTACAAAAAAAAATAATAAAAAAAAAATAACTTGGAATGTAGACAACCTACATAATCCCCCCTCCTGATTCAGGCAAAATATAATCTGTCCACGAGGGAAGGGGGGGGGGAGGCACTTCGAAAAATCATTGTACGGACACCGAAAAATACAATTAAGAAGAAAGTATACAGTAAAATCCGAAAAATCAAGATCTAATTAACAAAAAAATCTTATAAAATGAAAAAAGAGAAAAAACAGGGGGGGGGGAGATCAAAATTTGTCAAATAGGGCCGAAAGTTTCCTTGAAAAATAAAAGGGGGAAAAAAGGTCAAAAGAATCATCGGACAGATTTCGTACGAGTGATCCCCCCACACTTATAACCTTGCGAAGCAACGTTGCGAAGAACTTGGAAGCTTCGCGAAGCAACGTTGCGAAGAACTTGGAAGCTTCGCGAAGCAACGTTGCGAAGAACTTGGAAGCTTCGCGAAGCAACGTTGCGAAGAACTTGGAAGCTTCGCGAAGCAACGTTGCGAAGAACTTGGAAGCTTCGCGATTGCGAAGCAGTGTTTGCATTGCAAACAAAATAGTTCGCAACGGTTCTCAAGCTTACAAACTTTTGCCGGCTTACAAAGCAAATGCTTCGTAATTGCGAACGAAATGCTTTGCAATTGCAAAGCTGCCAAACGCTTTGAACGTTACAAACTATTTAGTTTGTGATACAAACGGCTGCTACTACTTCAAACCTTAGGCGAGGTGCGGAGCTGATTCGAGAACACGGTAGGCGACGGCAGAACTGCAAGGCCGTGATAACAAAGCAAAAACGATATTAAGAAAATAATAAAAAGAGTGCGTCGACCTAGCCACGACCTGCCTGACCGGCACCCTCATCGGAGCGCCCCGGCGCGGGCGGGGCGGCCTCGAATCCGTATTCATGACGACATGCCATGGGGGAAGTCCCGTCCCATGAGGCTGGCTGCGTTGTCTCGATGCAGGAGGCGCTGCCATAGAGAGCCGCCCCGCCCCGCCCCGCCCCGCCCCGCCCCGCCCCGCCCCGCCTCGCGCACGGCCTCATTGAACCCTATTCCATCCCGGACCAGCTTTCTCGCCTCACTATAGCGGAATGAATACTGCCGGGCCGGCTGCGCACTATTGTGCGCCGTGCGGCCACGAGCAGGGCGTGGCGGGGCGAGGCGGGAGGGAAAGAGGCGGATCCGACACACACCACACACACGCACGGGAAACACGGAGCAACGAATTCAGAACTGACAAAATCATAGCTGTAGGAGAAGAATTTGAACTAATTTGGGTAGCTCGTAGCTCCGACCACTCTCACTCGGGCGGCGGGTAGGCTGTACCGCACACCCTGAATGCCGGCGGGTTGCCTATCGCCAGCGCCCAAGGCGTTCTGATGACTGACGATTTTTGTTGTTGTTTAAAGTTGAATTTAAAGGCACATACAGTATAGCGCTGAGCCGAAGAATAGCCTAGCAGCAGCCCAGTGAGTTTTAGACTTTTCCTTTTTCTTTTTGTCCGCTTCTTCATCTCTCTTCCTCGGAATGACGCATGCGTCCCGGCTTCAGGACAGCGCGCGCGGCGACAGGTAAGTGGGGAGGGCGGGCGGAGCACGAGAGAGAGAGAGAGAGAGAGAGAGAGAGAGAGAGAGAGAGAGAGAGAGAGAGAGAGAGAGAGAGAGAGAGAGAGAGAGAGAGAGAGAGAGAGAGAGAGAGAGAGAGAGAGAGAGAGAGAGAGAGAACGTATCCGTGATGTACGCAACTCCAGTGCTGGGATTCCCATGCCGGCGCCGGGTCCGGCGGCCGGGCCCGCCAGGACCGGCGGGGCGGGGGGCGGGGCGGGGCGACGGCGTTCCCCGGGCAGGACGACTTGTGGGGTGAGGTAGGGCTGGGTAGGGCGGTGGGGCGGGGCGGGGCGGGGCGGGGCCACTTAAGACCAGTCCAAACGGCTTTTGCGTCACCACTTCGCCCCGCCACCATCCTCTACCCTTTCAAATCCGTAAGACCGAAGGCTCGCCGGCCCCCAGGTCCCAGCCCAGCAGGCACCGCCGCACAAGTTTCATTTCTGCGAATCCGCTTTTGCGGGGCCGAGCGCGGCCCTGGGGCCCTGGGCTGGGCGCCTACGACGAGGCCTCCAACACCTCGCCCACCCCGCCCCGCCCTGACCTAGCTCAGCGTATTCACCACTACTGGCTTGGACTGTGCGCTGCGCGTACCATTATTCCTGTTTTGTGTCGTGCTCGCGATAACCTCCGCAGCGGGCTGCAGTATTTCGCCCGCCGCGACGGCTGCCACCCCGCCCCGCCCCGCCCCGCCGCGCCCCGCCCCGCCTCACACTTGAGCCCTGCGCCGCGCCGTCCGTCCGTCCTGTCCGGCCACTGCGCCACTCAGGCGGCCAGCCCGTGTTCTCGGAGGCCCCCTTGAGTGAGAGAGGCCGGCGGCCGGCCCGCCCCGCCCCGCCCCGCCCCGCCCCGCCCCGCCCCGCCCCGCCCCGCCACGGCGTACGCGAATCAAGGGTCTCGTCAACTCAATTGGTTGATGGATGCAGCGAGGCACAGCAAGGTCACAGCCAGAGAGCAGCCCGCCGGCCGGCCGCGCCGCCGGTCAGACAGACAGACAGACAGACAGACAGACAGTCAGACAGACAGACAGACAGACAGACAGACAGACAGGCAGACAGACAGACAGACAGACAGACAGACAGACAGACAGACAGACAGACAGACAGACAGACAGACAGACAGACAGACAGGCAGACAGACAGACAGACAGACAGACAGACAGACAGACAGACAGACAGACAGACAGACAGACAGACAGACAGACAGACAGACAGACAGAGAGTACAGCGATTCAGACGGTTCACGCCGCGTGACACGTCGCTGTGTGCGATGTGCGATGCGCATCACCCGTCCACGTCCAGCAGACTGATTCAGAAAAGCGCTTTCCTCGCTCCGTCTCTCCATGGTCTCTCTCGCACCGATACTGCGCACCCAATGAGCGCGAGAGAGACATAGCGAGGAAGGCGCTCTTCAGAATCAGTCGGCAGGTGGCGCTGCGCTCGTCCGGCTCGGCTCGGCTTGCGACTCCAGCTGTGGAAAGGGGTGGGCCGTGGGCCGGGCGGTGCCGGGCAGCGGTCCGTAGGGGAAGGGGGGGGGGGCAGTAGCGGTGGCAGGGTGAGGCGGGGTGGGGTGGGGCGGGGCGGGGCGTGGCGGGGTTGGGTGCGGCGGAGTGGGCGGGGAAGGGGTGGCAGCGAAAAGAAGCAGCGCTCCTCCAAAGTTTCTCGAGACGTCGGCTTTGATGTTCGGCCTTCCATTTGCGTATCGCGGCAAGGCGCAGCGGGACTCCCCCGCCCCCCTGCTCCCCCCTCCCCCAGTTCGCCTCTCTCTCTCTCTCTCTCTCTCTCTCTCTCTCTCTCTCTCTCTTTCTCTCTCTCTCTGCACTGAGCCCACTCCCGCTCCCACTGCTGCTTGGCGAATTCTCGGAAGCGAGAGGCTGCTCGGTCGCATGCCGTAGCGTGGTGGGGAAGGGGGTGAGAGAGAGAGAATGAGGAAAGGGGCGGGCAAGAGAGAGAAAGAGAGAGAAGGATGGGAAATGCAGCGGTACGATCAGGCCAACCGGCCCCGGCGCCCCGCCGGCTGCTCAGGGCTGGCGCCTCTGTCGACCGCAGTATGAACTGGCGGTCTCACCGCTCTAGCCCACCCCTCTCTCTCTCTCTCTCTCCCTCTCTCTCTCTCTCTCTCACCCTCTCTTGCCCCCCCCCCCCTCTCTCTTGCGTCTTCACCCTCTCTTGCTCTCCGCTCTTCCCCTCCGTTTTCCCATCCCTCCGTACCTCCCTGCCCCTCCCCCTGTCTCTCTCTCTATCCGCCTGTCTCATCCTCTCTTGCATCTACCGCCTCCTCTATCTTCTTGGCCGTTTGATTAGAATGGATGGCCGCAGATAAGAAAAGCCGGTCGGAAATCGAGTCGAATGAACGGAACGAAATGGGGAAAAGGTCATTAGGCACACAGCGGGCCAAACGCAGAGAGATAAGGACGGAAAACACTAGTCAGTGCCGAGGAGAGGGAGGGGGTGTCTCGGCACTATTTACTATGCACAAGACACGCCAACATTCATTTTTCATCGTGCAAAATTTAAAACGAGGGAGGCGATATTCTTTGAGAGACAACGAATACAAAAGAAGATAAACCTGTCAAAAACGAGCTGACGCCATCAGCACGCGGCAATTCCGCGTTCACTTAATTTTAAGAAAATTATAAAACTTAAAAATAATAATTTAAAAAATAAAAACAGCACGAATTTTGTGACCGAAAACTTGTGCGAAGACAGAGGGGAATGAAGGCAGTGAAACGACACTCATCGCGCTCTTGCCGTCTCTCTCGCTCTCACGGCAGTGCCACGCTCCCCTGGACGCGGCCAAAAGCGTCCAAAACACCGGCCGCCACCGCTTGCCATAAAAGAGCCCATAAAGGACTCATATCGCAAGGCGAGCCGCACCCCGGCCAGAGCCCTCCGCCGAGGTTTACTCTGGGAAAAAGAGCAGGCCGCTCGCTATACAGGGAAAAAAAAACTACGACGCATTTTCCAAGGCCGTATATGAATCATTTTCCTTTCGCTTTTCAATCAGCGAATATCGACAGGCGTCAATTATACCGCGCCATTAAACGGTGTACTTCTCTTGAAGTACACTCAATACGTACAAAAGCATTTAGAAGAGATGAATATCTTTTTTATTTATTTTTTATCTCTTACTCTACCTTCTATCCCCCCCCCCCCTCCCTCCCACCTTTCCTCTCGACTCGGACCGTCGAGCCATTCAGCGCCTTGACGGCCTCGCATAGCGAATACACCTAGCGCAGTATGATGTGTTCTGGACGAACAAAAGACGCCCCCCCCCTCCCCCCACCGCACCCTACTTCGCCCGTCCGCAGCAAGTCGCGTAGCACACTTTCGGATTCACATCGCAGGAATTACAGCCCCACACACTGTCATTTCGTCTGAGCGATGAATTTCACTGTATAAGCTACAGACAACCCTACAGCCATGTCGCTTACAAATAATTTTTACCACATTGTGTATCTGACACCTTTTAAAAGCCAGTTCTTGGCCTGTGCAAAGGACATTTGCTCAGAAGCAAGCAATTTTACTGGGTTCGATGCAAATATGAGGTTGAGTTAAGCGGAGGCTTCACAATACTGGAGCTTATTTCAGTGGTGTTCACCGTTAGGTTTTAAAAGAGTGGTGCGCCCTGAAAAACTTGTGCCCGCCCCACCCCACCTTACCTCGCACGCAAAAAAAAAATAATTCGCATAGGCCTAATCTGCGAGCAAAAAAATTGTGCAGGTGTACTAATTTTTTTGCTGTACTTGCGCAGATAATTTTTTAGCTACCATCTAGCTATTCTGCTATTTATTTTTCCGCTGTGTGAAGTTTTTAGCCGTAGTGCCAATTTTCCACATCAAATTACAGCAGAGTGATCTATTTTTTCTTGTGAGCCCCGCGTGAGGCCGGGTGCTGGGGGACCAGTCGATACCGCGGATGTTGGCACTTCACCTCCCTATCGGGCCGCCGCCCGCCGCGCGGCGAGGAAAGAAAATCATTTACACTCTCGAGAGTAAACGTACGAAACAAGCAGGGCACTGAAGCATGTGGCACAGCGCGGCAAACACTTGAAAGGTATTTGTCAGTAGCTCACTTGAAGTGACGTGCACACATACACACATGCGCGCGGGGGGCTGTAGGGGCGGGAGTGTACACTGAGAGAAATGTTTCATTGCAGCAATAAAAAATTGTTCGATCGATTCCGTTTGGTCATGGGCATCAAATTTTTAGTCACAGCAACTCATATTTTGTTTAGAGCAACCAAAATTTCGGTTGCAGCAACTAAAATTTTGATGCCTATTACTAAGCGGGACCGACCGAACAAAATTTGATTATGGGTATCAAAATTTTGATTGCTGCAACGAAACATTTCTCTCAGTGTAGGGGCGGGAGCAGCAGCCTGAGCTGCAGGCGGGGCGGGGCGGGGTGGGGTGGGGCGGGGCGGGGTGGGGCGGGGCGAGCGGCACATCGCATACCAAGGTGTTCCGCCCCACCCCGCCCCACCCGATGTGTCATCCAGTTTGACTCACTCTGCCCATGTCTTTACTTGGCCCATGGCCCGTGGCGGCCACCGCTGCCGGACAGTCCCATGGCGGTCTGCAAGCGCAAGCTCCCCCCCCCCCCCCCCTCCACTCCTCCCACAAGCTATACCACTTCATGGTCGCCAAGTGCAGCGCGAGTGATTCATCTCTCACGATACAACATTTCAGATCTGAAAGCAGGACGGTAGCATCCGAGGGGGAATTCACTCCAGATTATTGCGTGTACTCAGTATCACGCACTGAAACTGGGGGAGTGAGCAATCTCGCTTTCAGGAGAGCGGTATTGGTGCACCCAATTTACTCGCTAGTGATATTACTCAAATAACTCCTTTTGAGTCGTTTCATTGGTATGAACCATAACAGAGATGACTCAAAACGGGCGATATCAAGCCCCCTCGCTCTATTTGAGTGCTGTCCGTGCCAAATGCTTATCACTCTAAATGAACGATACAGACTTCCCTCAGTGATTTTGAAAGACGTAAAGTATGTCGCTCAATTTCAGTCAAAAACGTGACTTCACTGTTATTCAATTACTGTGACGTCACGTTCGTTTTTATGTGAAAAGTGTCACATTGTTTAAAATGTGATGTCACATTCTTTTCAATGTGAATCGACCAGGATATGCGGGGTAAATTTTATTGTCACATTGTGGGAGGGAGAGGACAAATCCCCAGCCATGGAATTTTTAATCCCTCGGGCCAGGTGGGAATACTGAATCCCCAGCCAGGGGAATTTTACTCCCTCGGGCCGGGTGGAGTACATCTTCCCCAGCCAGGGAAGAAGTGAGAGAGAGTGAGTGAGTGAGAGAGAGAGAGAGAGAGAGAGAGAGAGAGAGAGAGAGAGAGAGAGAGAGAGAGAGAGAGAGAGAGAGAGAGAGAGTAATAAAAGCAGAACAGTGGAACGGCGGTGGAGCCCGAGGAGTGCTCGCCCGCTACTGACACACTGATTATTGACTTCTCAAGAACAGAGTCGACCCGCGGGCCGGCCGGCCTCCGCGCCCTAGATAGAGGAGCGAGAAAAGGGCGAAGGGGAGGTGGTGGGTGAGTAAGCACGGGAGGGAGGGAGGGAGCGAGGGAGGAGGGGGAGGTATACATTTCCCTCGGGCGACTGTCATTGCCATTGGAGCGCTCCGAGCTGAAAGTGCAGAGTAGTCAAAGCATATAGGATTCCATGAAGTGGGGGGGGGGGGGGGATAAAAAAAAATCCCTGCTGCAGCGGGTCGGGTCACATTTTAACGTGGCCTGAGCGGCCGGCCTGCGCCTCTCTTCCGGAAGCGAGTCTACACGCTAAGCTCGCGCTAGGCCACGCCGCCGCGCTGCAGTTAGTCGTAGTTTGACTCCATTTATCGCTGTGGGAGGCACCAGCTCTCGTGTAGCTCAGCCCGGCCCGGCCCGGCCGGCCAGGCCCGGGGCCCGGGGACCGGCGGGGTGCACGGCGGAGATACACAAGTTATCAGCCGGAAGTCCTTGTGGGTGGGTGTGCTTGCTCGGGCACCACGTCTATCTGCCCTGCCCTGCGCTGCCCCTCCCCACCCCTCCTGCTAGCACCCTCACTCGCTCCCTCCCCTACTTTTCTCTATGCCTTCTCTCTTCGACCCAAGGAGGACACAACTCTATATTTTTGGTGTACATTTTGGTTTTTAATTTTCCTGTATTTAAATAATTTTGCTGATTTTTTAAATTTATTTTTTTATTTTTCTAAGGTTGAGTATTTTACTCACTTTTTGAATTTTAGGACAATAATTCCAGTGCTGCTTTCCCTTCGCCCCTCTCTCTCTCTCTCTCTCTCTCTCTCTCTCTCTCTCTCTCTCTCTCTCTCTCTTTCTCACAGTGGCGCTCCGCACGACACCCGCCACCCCATCAGCACCCTTCCCTTAGGCTGTGTCAGCAGCACCCGGCTAGAGGTCAGCCCTTTCTCATGCAGAGCGAGCTTTGGGGGGGGGGGGGGGGCTGTGCGCACCGTCACGTGGTGGTTATTGGGAAGAAGTGGGGGGGGGGGGGAGGGAGGGTTAGAGGTCTCGCGGAATACCGTGTGGCGCAGAGAAATAAATTTCTGCTGATGACACGCCTCGACCGCGCGCCCCGCCCGCCGCCCGCCTGCACCCCGCCCCGCCTTCATCCGCGACCACGGTGTGCGGGAGACCACCCCTCATAGAGGTGGGGGGGGGGGGAGGGGCGGGGCGGGGCGTGTACCGAGCGCACACAACAGCAATCCCACTACTCCCCACCCCACCCCACCCCACCCCACCCCGCCCCGCCCCGCCCCGTCCCGTCCCTTCAGCTCGACCGCAGGCGCCACTCGGGAAAGTTATCACTAAACGTAAACGCGTCCAAATGCAACAGTTTGTCATCCGTCATCAGATAGGCCGTTGCCACGCCCCGCTCCCCGCCCCCCTGTGAGCGACCTGTTGCACCGCGCGCTCCGCTGCAAGCCTGTGGGCCTCTGCGCCGTGCCTACGCGCGGTCGAGAGAGAGAGAGAGAGAGAGAGAGAGAGAGAGAGAGAGAGAGAGAGAGAGAGAGAGAGAGAGAGAGAGAGAGAGAGAGAGAGCGGGGGAGTGGGAAAGGTGATTGAGGCATGCGCCCTACACCCGCAGCTATCTCGCAGTTCATAAGAAGTCTCCGACTTTCTTGCCTGACTATTTCTTTCTCTCTCACTCTCGGTCCCGATCGCGACGCTGCCAGCAAAACAGCTTGCGCTTCTGACGACTGCGGCCGCAAGCAGGTACACTCGGGCGGTGTGTTCGCGGGTCGGAGTGCACAGAACACACAGACTACAAGAAGTACAAGAAAGACTACACGGAGTGCACGGTGTACAAAGGGCATGATAAAATAGTGCTGCGAAAAGAGCTATCCTAAAAATTATCACGACAAAGAGAGAGAAAAAAAAGAGAACTATGGTTTTTGTCCGAAACCGCATCTGCCGCCGACCCCAGCAAAGTGTCGTCTTGATTTAATGCAGTGAGAGGCTTTTAACGCTGCGCTGTTCCGGGGATGACTCATCGAGATTAACCCGAGCTTCCTGAGGCAGCACCGTGCGCAGCTCGGCTCAGCACAGCTCAGCACAGCTCAGCACGGCTCAGCACGGCGCAGCACTCAGCACGCCGCGCAGGGCCGCAGGGCGCGCAGCCGACTCAACTCAGCCTGCTGCCAATCGCCAACCAGTCGAATGCTCTGCGTGGCATTTAGCGCGCAGGCAACCAAGCCTGGCGTAGGGAAGGGACTGCGCGTAATGTACATGCATCGTAACGTGTTTTTCTTGTCGAGAGGGAAAAAAATTGTATCAAATTGAATATCCTTGGAGTCATTTTCGGATAGGTTTGCGAATTCAAAAGGACCTTGTTCACCTTTCAGCTTTATAGTTAAGCAACTACGACAGCATTGACTCTAACCAGCTGTAACGTCAAATTTCACTGTAAACTACATTAAATTGTAGGTGAAACCTGTAGCACCGTGGCTTGCGATGAAAATTCACCGTAAGCTACAGTTTTTGCACACTACGCCGTTTGCCGATTCTCGGGTTTTCGAGGGGGAAACAACTCTGAAATTTTTGTACAACTCGTAATTCAGAAAAAAAACCGGCCTACCGGCGGGTAGGAAGGCAGTCGGCTGATTTTGAATATGATTATGAACGGTAATTGTCATGGGAACGAGATGCGTAGAAACAGCATGGACACTTTGATTCCAGTTTTAACGTGGCTGATTTTCTGATTTTTCTTCTTACGGGCTTGAATTTTAACTGCGTTATAGTGGATTATATTTGAACTGGCTTTTAAATTATCTGAACCGCATTCATTTTATTTGAAATTTAAATCCTGGAAGTAGGGGACCAATTGTAACTTTGTCACTTCTTTAGTGCGACAAACTGTTGGAAATTTTTGCGTAATTTAACGACAAATTAGTCGCTAAGTTTTACAGCGACTGCAGTCATTTTGGAGCCAGGGGGTGAGGAACTGCTGGAAACAATTAGGTGCGCCGGTATAAACAATACGAAACAATATCAAAACAATACGACACAATATAAACTACAAAGTGACAATTTCGGACAGAATTAGAGTTGTTTTAAACTGAATCGTATTGTATTATATTTTAACTGGCTTTTAAATTATTTGAACCATATTCATTATTCATTTCAAACATAAGTATTGGAACTTCGGGACCAATCGTAGCTTTGTCACTTCTTTAATGTGATACGAGCGAACGTGGTTCCCAGCCGCCGGCCCCAGCCCGCACACACGCTCTTTTTATTTTAACTGGGCTTCATACCAAACTTAAAAGTCAGACTAATCGACTGCCTAACAAGATTCCAGTTTTACCGTGGCTGATTTCTGATTTTTATTCTTAGGGGCTTGAATTTTAACTGGGTCAAACTGGATTATATTTTAACTGGCTGTTAAAATTATCTGCACCGTACTCGATTCATTTCGAACTCAAATATTGGAACTTCGGGACCAATCGTAGCTTTGTCACTTCTTTACTGCGATATGAGCGAACGCTGTCAAGAGGTGTAACGTGATGAGGGTTCAGCAGCGCGCTTGTATACAAAGGGTCCATAGATGGCTGGCACGCGGGGGCGGGGCGGGGCGAGAGGAGCGGGGGCGGCTGGGAGGGCGGTCGGGCGCGAGGCGCGAGCTGGTGAGGCACAGCTGCATGCTGCGCGCTGCGCGGGGAGCGGCGGGCCACCTCCTCCAGCTATGCTCGCCTGGTACAGTGTTGGCGCTCTTGGCGCCAGCCCGCCCGCCGCCAGCCCGCCCGCCCACGAGCCGCACACACGCTCCTCTCCTATATACAGTCTGGGAGGGGTGGGGGGCTGGGGGAGTGAGCGCTGCCTGCTGCCTTCTGGCTGCTCGCTGTCTGGGCGGACTATTTTAACTGGCTGGCTTTTACTGGATACTGGATCAATACGGGGCTTTTATTTTAACTGGCTGGCTTTTACTGGATACTGGCTTACATTTTAACTGGGCTTCATACCTATCGTAAAAGTCAGTCTAATCGACTGCCTAAAAATCAGGAAAATTCAGAGATATTCAGAAAAATTTAGGAAAATGCAGAAAAGTTTACAACAGTTTAGGTAAAATTCAGGCAGAAAAATGAAAATTCGCAAAATTTCACAAACTTTGTTCACCGAAATTCAGAGTTGTTTCCTAGAGGATCCTTGGAAAATCTCTAAGTTCCGGGTGTGCAGTGCAGTTGCGCTGTATGATAAATGATATATATGATCTGTAGGCGCGCGGGAGTTTTGTTGCATCGTAAGAACAAAATGACGCTCACTGCTGGAGGCCAGCGCTGCCGCCCCGCCCCCGCCCCGCAAGTCCCACGGGGCCCGGCTCGACCCGGCTCGGCCCGGCTCGGCCCGGCTCGGCTCGGCTCGGCTCGGCTCGGCTCGGCTCGGATCGACTCACAGCGAGCCCAGCCAGCTTGTGCCAGGGCTGCAATACCCGGATGCCTTGCCTGCGGCGTGGCGTGGCGCGGCGCGGCGCGGCGCTCGGCGACCCAAATTCCTCTCGCCTCTCCCCTCTTTCTTCAATTACGGGCCTCACAATACGGTCAACAACCCTGCGGCGGTGCAGGCAGCAGTGGCTCAGCCCGGCACTGAGCGAGCGAGCGAGGAGCGAGCAAGCTGGAGGAGCGAGCAGGCTGGAGGAGCGAGCAAGCTGAAGGAGCGAGCAAGTCGAGAGGAGATCCGCACGAACACTCGAGATAGGTACAGAGCGAGTAGAGTGAGCCGTCAAGGAAGCGGCGCGATATGGCTCGGATGGCGAGCAACTTCAGCCGAGTCCAGCAGGCTGACTCTGACTGCACGAGGAGCGAACAAACTGACTGAGCGAGGAGCGAGCAGGCTGACTGCACCGAGGGGGGGAGTCACTTCAAAAAATCATTGTAAGGCCCCAAAGAAATCATTAAAAAAATAATTTAAAAAAAATAAAAGTCACGAAGAGATACACAGAAAAATCCGAAAAATCGAGAACAAAAGAACAAAGCACTGAAAAGGCAATATGCAAAATGTCAGAAATAGAGGAAAAGGGTCAAGTTTTTTCAAAAAGTGCCTGACAGTTTTCTTGAAAAATAAAATGAAAATCAAAACTAAAGCTGTTAAAGAGCAAAGAAATAAAAAAGGAAAAAAAAGGAAAAAAATCATTGTACACATTTTGTATGAGTGATTCCCACCTCGGACTGCACAAGGAGCGATCAAGCTGAACTGCAGGTGCGACGCCAACAAAGCGAGCGAGCAAGCGCGCCTCCGCAGCTACGCCACCGGGAGAGGGGGGGTGGGGGGGGGGGGATAACCATGTTTGCCTTCCGCTGGCGGTGTCCCATGTTGGGGATGGCAGGGCCCCATCAGTGCGACAAGGACGCGGAGGCGCGAGAGAGATCTTCGGAATCAGTCGGCTGGAGCGCTGCTGGAGCGCTGCTGGAGCGCTGCTGGAGCGCTGCTGGAGCGCTGCTGGAGCGCTGCTGGAGCGCTGCTGGAGCGCTGCTGGAGCGCTGCTGGAGCGCTGCTGGAGCGCTGCTGGAGCGCTGCTGGAGCGCTGCTGGAGCGCTGCTGGAGCGCTGCTGGAGCGCTGCTGGAGCGCTGCTGGAGCGCTGCTGGAGCGCTGCTGGAGCGCTGCTGGAGCGCTGCTGGAGCGCTGCTGGAGCGCTGCTGGAGCGCTGCTGGAGCGCTGCTGGAGCGCTGCTGGAGCGCTGCTGGAGCGCTGCTGGAGCGCTGCTGGAGCGCTGCTGGAGCGCTGCTGGAGCGCTGCTGGAGCGCTGCTGGAGCGCTGCTGGAGCGCTGCTGGAGCGCTGCTGGAGCGCTGCTGGAGCGCTGCTGGAGCGCTGCTGGAGCGCTGCTGGAGCGCTGCTGGAGCGCTGCTGGAGCGAGACAGGCGCCGCCAAGGCGCGACATGAAAGGAGGAAGAGGTGTATAAGGATTTTTACGTCGAAATAATGCCCCTCCCTCGGCTCGGGCCGCTGAATATGTTACGCACAAATGGCTGGGAACTGTTGTTCTTTTCCCTTTTCTCCTCTTCGCACTGCTGCTGCTGCTGCCGCTGGAGCTCCGGTATGGATGTGGCCGATCACCGGAAGCCATCCCTCGGGTGCGCGGATAGAACAATGGGCTCTTATACGGCCAAACCGACTTGTGCGCGTAAGTAGTGGGGGGGGGGGGGCGCTTGTAAGTACGCTTGTAAGGGGCGAGGCCGCGCGCGCGAGGGGGTAGACAATGGCGCCCGTACGTACCGGACTGGGGCGCCTGAAGGGAAGGGGCCGAGCCGCCGGAGCGCGGCTATTTCAGCCAGCGAGATTTTCGTTTTCTTTTGCGTGTCGATACGGGCGAGAATCACGACTCATTTGAAGGCAATTTCATGAATTCTCAAGAGGGAATGAGAATTTTTTTTTCCCTCTCCTGTTCTACTTCACGGATAATTTTGTAACCTCCGCCCGGATCAAGAGAGAATTCTCGCTTGAAGTGAGGTTCGAAATTTCTGACAATCTTCAGCAAAGTTGCTAAAAACTTCTTCCCCTAAAAGAGCGATGCTGAAAAGATAAACAGGCACCACAAATTTAGGAAGTTGCACACTAATTGGTGTGCTTTTCAGCTGTGGAAATTTTTCACAATTTCCAGTGTCGATCATAAATTGACTTCAAGAAATGTGTTACCTATGCACACTACGAAAATAACATCTTAGCCGCTGCCCACTTATTGGTGCACATGTGCAACTTTCGACACTTAGTGCACCGTTTCTTATATTTTTACAATTTACCTTGCGAACCGTTGAGATCTTTTTTGATTGTAATGCAAACAAAGACTTTGCGATTGTGAAGCTTCCCCCATTTTTTTATCCGGTTTTAAGAGTAAGGCGAGCTTTACGTTGAAACAAATGTGACCAAACAGGTCACAAAGTCTTTAATGCGCGATGTCAAAGTTTTTTACATTAGAGTCTAAAAACGTCCCAAAAATACACAGACGGCGCGGATACAGTCACTTCAGGGCAGAGGTGCTTACAGGTGCAGATTTTGCGCACAACAAGCGTAACGGACCATGCAATGTCGCCTTTCTTTTCGCAACGGGTGTATAAATTTTAACCGTCTCGCAGAAAATTGGAATTTGTGATTGGTTTGCAGCAAGGTGACGGCATGATTGGTTATTTCTCCTGTCTATCACAGTTTTACGGCCCGGCGCCAGGCGGCGCCTCGAGGCATCGTCAAGAGGTGCACGCCCTCAACAAGGCAGACACGGGGGGAGGTAGGGGGGGGGGGAGAGACCAAGTAGGAAAAAGAGATAGTTAGCGAGACAGCGGTGAGAGACAGAGACAAGAGACATCGAGTGTGAATATAAGCCCCTCACACACACAGACGCGTCCCACCACCGCCCGAGGCGCCACCTCCGCAAGGCCTATCGGGCATGGCGTCTGCCCTTTTGAAGGAAAAGTGGACACGTCGGTCGATAAGGGTACCGATAGCGTCCGATTCTATCCCTCTTTCTCTCTCTTTCTCTCCAACACACGCGCTCTTTCTCACCTATACTCTCTTGCACGGAGCGCGAGCGGGTACTCTCTCTCTCTCTCTCTCTCTGCCTGTCTCTGACTTTCCCTCCCTCTCTCTCTCTCTCTCTCTCTCTCTCTCTCTCTCTCTCTCTCTCTCTCTCTCTCTCTCTCTCTCTCTCTCTCTCTCTCTCTCTTCCCCCCTCTTTCTGTCTCTGTCTGTCTGTCTGTCTGTCTGTCTGTCTCTCTCTCTCTCTCTCACTCACTCACTCACTCACTCACTCACTCACTCACTCACTCACTCACTCACTCACTCACACAGCACACACACCCACCACTACAAATTGCAATAAAGTATAGAACGCGCGCCTCACATCAGATACGATGCTGTCCCAGCCCTCGCTCTCAGTTACCTGCTTTCTTTGCGTTGCTCACCAACCGCATAACGCTCTACCGCTGCTGTGGGCCGGCAGCTCGCGCATACCTGCAAACAGACCACGTCTACGTCAGGGAGGCGCGGGGGGCGGCGCGTGGGAGGTGCGGGGGAGATCATGCAGGGGAGGCGCGACCGAAGGTGGGTGTAAGCTAGAGAGCAGCAACCCCCTTACTCTTTCTCTTACTCTCTCTCCCTCTCTCTCTCTCTCTCTCTCTCTCTCTCTCTCTCTCTCTAATATTCTCTCTCTCTCGCACGCCTCTCGACGGATCGCTCGCACTTGCGCGCTGTCGCTACCCCCGCACGCCGTCGTCCTCGTCCCCGCTCGCTCTCGCCAGAGCGTCAAGTGTTGTGAGTTAAAATACCGTGAGGCGCGAGTGCATTCCTTCTCCACTCAGAGAGAGAGAGAGGGAGAGAGAGAGAGAGGCGCGTAGGAGGAGGCTCAGAGGGACGGGAGGTTGAGCCCACGGCGTGGGCAGGATGGGCCTTAGATAAGAACATGGCACCCAGAAATGGGACGACGAGAGCTGGAGGGGGCGGAGGGGGGCGCGGGGGCGGGGACCGGGAGCGCGCGGGGGGCGGCGCGATAAACTAGGCGTGTGCGTGCTGTTCGCCTACCCACACCCAGAGCGCAACACCCGGGCCACCATAGGGTTATTCGTTTGCGGAAGGAAGCAAACCAACGGAAAGATCACGGCCGACTCCGAGCGGGGACAACACTACTGAAATTTGGTGTACAAATTTTGTAAATGTTTGCGAATTTTTAGGGAGTTTGCAGTGAATTTTTGCTTGAGTTTTTCTAGACATCTGTGAATTTTATTGAATTCTTGTGAAATTTCCTGATATTTAATCCTAAGTTTTCTGAATTTTTCTATAAACTTCTGAAGTCCTCTGAATTACGAGGTATGTTTCCCCCTTTGGCGCACTTTGAGGCTCGCCCACGCCTTGCACCGCCCTCGGCCGGCCCGAGCCCCCTGAGGGTAGGCAGGCCCGCCGCACATGCGCGTCGTGCGGGGTGGCCTACCCCGCTCGCGTAGGGCGCCCGGCCCGGCCCGGCCCGGCCCGCGCAGCGCCGGCAAGCACAAGCACAGCACCACGGCCGACAAAACACAAAGATACACTGGTAAAACAAATGTTTAGTTTCTAAACATCATGGTGTTTAGTTGACAATTCTATACATGACATGGTGTATAGCAGGAACTAAACATTACAAGATGTCTAACAACTAAACACTTCGTAAATGTTTAGAGGTTAAACATTTTGTGATGCATAGAAGTAAACACTTGGGCGAGGCTTCACATGGAAAAGCATAGGGATAGCAGGCTGCGCCAAGTGTTTAGCCAACTGCACACTTGCAAAGTGTTTAAAAATTAAACATCTGCTGGTGTATAGTTTGAACTAAACATGATATAGTGTTTAAATATTAAACATTAGCAGTTAAACATCATTTGATGTTTAGAACTAAACATTTTTTTTTACCAGTGTATAGCCGCAGGAGGAGTATGTAAAAGCAAGTCAATATTCTGCCACGCAGCCAGGTGTAAACCTCGGCTCATTCAGTCACTCGGGGCAAAAGCTCAACTGCGCGGACTGCGGGAGGAAACTTGGTGCTAGGCCTCTGCGATTGAAATAAGTTAATATCACTATCGACGATTTTGAAAATAGTCAAAAAACAGATAATTCAGTTATTCGTAAAAATAAAAAAAAAAATCGGAAAAAATCAAACTGAGAAAATTGAAAAGAAATAAGAAGTTACAAAAAAAAAAAAATGAAAATTAAAATTAAGGAAATTAAAATAGCCTTCTACGCCAGATGGAAACGAAAAGCTTTGATCTTGCTTGATCAACTGGATTGCGGTTACAGTAATCGAACTCAACTTGTTAAAGAAATGGTCGATTACCAAACGAATCGAGTTTTCGATTAATTGAAAAAGCGCGGTGGCCTACTCCGATAGGGCCTGAGCGTTACCTGTGCCGGTGGACAGGACGTTACGGCCCTGTCTGGCGCAGTGCTGCTGAGAGCTTACGCGGGGCGGGGCGGGGCGGGGCGGGGGGTGGGGTGGGGTGGGACGCTACCAGAAGGACGTCACGCTTGTGACGTCAATGGCGGCTAACCCGACCCGTCGCGCCGCGGCCGCCGGGGTAGAGTGAGAGAGACAACAGAGATGGGGTAGTGGTGGTGGTGGTGGGGGGGGTCAACTGGAGGGATCGTCAAGTAGGGTGCAGACACAGCCGAGGAGACCAGTTCCCCCTCCCCCGTGGCCGCGCCGCCTGAGGGATACGGGATGATCCCGACGGTGGGGGAGCAGCGCGGGGTGGGGCGGGGCGCGGCTCTGCAGCCCAGCGGCAAGGGCCTAGCCCAGCTGTTGCGGAGGGTCAGTGTACCCGCCCCGCCCCGCCCAGCCTCCACGCCCACACCCAGCACTGCGCAGCAATCTCCCCCCTCCCCCCCTCATGCGCATCTGCCGTCGTTGCCGGGGATCGATATTCGCGCTGCTCCCTGCAATATGGTGGCCCTGCCCGCTTCGGTCCCCACCCGCCGGCCTGTGACTCCTGGCGGCTGCGGAGCATCACCAAGAAGGGGTCCTTTACTGTGAATTCAACCGTACACCGATGTTACGGAGATTTCTAGTTTTTCGTGATTTTTCCTTGATTTTTTTTCTGATTTTTACTGATTTTGATTAAGTATGCACACTTTTATTTTATGAAGGACCAAGGATCAAGGACCCCTCGGGCCTCGCCCCACAGGCCCCGGGCCACCCGGCCGGTCAGGAGCGTGTAACACCAGCACCACCCTTCTGCTGGGGGTCACCTTGTGCTGCCGGACCCACCCCACCCCACCCAGCCCCGCCCTACCCCGCCCCGCCCCTCCCCGCCCCACCCCACCCCTCCCCACCCCACCCCACCCCACCCAGCCCCGCCCCGCCCCGCCACGCGGCCTCACTCTGCCCGGGGTGGGGCAGGTTAGGGCCGTATGGAACGGCAAGCCTCACACGCCAGGCAGCCATACCACCGGGAGGGTTATTCGGTTTCATGTCGGTGGAGCTTGCGCTTTGCAGGCTAAGTAAGGAAGACACTCTTTGCCTGGTTACGTTGAAAAGCGCCGAAGGGAGTGTTTTCTTTCCAACCCCCAAAACACCACACTGGTAAAAGGAAAACACAAAGATTTTTTATTTTTTTTAAAGTAACTAGGACAAATGAAGGCGGGCGCGGGCGGGCGCAGACAGGCGCGGCGGCGGCGCAGGTGTGCGAGGTTCCGGCGCTGGATGCGGGCGCTGCGGCCCCTCTAGCCAGGCTCCAACCCCGCCCCGCCGGGCCTAAACCCCGCCCCGCCCCGCCCCGCCCCGCCCAGGCGGGCCCCAGCCCCACCCCACCCACCCCACCCCGCCCCACCTACCCGAGCCCGCCCCCGCGACGCCACCCCCGCGCCAGCACCGCGGCCCACGCAACCCCTCCGTCGCGCGCGTCCGCCCACGCGACCCCCCACGCCCGGCCCGCCTCCGGCCTGCCTCCGGTTCACCCCCCGCCCCCGCCCCCGCCCCCGCCCCCACCCCCGCCCCCGCTCCCGCCCCCGCCCCCGCTCCCGCCCCCGCCCCCGCCCCCGCCCCCGCCCCCGGGCCGCCCGCGCCGGCGTCGCCAAGTGGGGGGTGCACCTCTAACCTTTAAGGGACCCCGGCCGGCCCGGCCAGGCCCGCCCCAGGTCCGGCACGACCGGTCCCGTTGCGAGCGCCAGGCCACCCCTGCTGCCCTGAGCGTCCGGCCGATCTATATACCATTAACAATTTTTTACTCGTTCTTTACCACCACCTCTCTCCTGAGTGGTGAAAAGAACGAGTATTGTTCTCAGTCGGGTGTAACCCTTAACTGTCCACACTTTCATCTCAGATCTCACAATACCTACAAGCATAATAGTTATACCATTCGAAACTGGAAATGCTGGTCTTTATTCCAACAATGAACTATTTTTCAAGTTTAATAGTATTATTTTGAGAACACTTAACAAATTTTGAATGTTTTCATTCTAAGTCCATAACCCAACTTATAAGTGGAGTTCCCAATCTCAGCAAGCACAATACCCACAGACATGAAACTTGCGCTGATCTCAGCTAGAAGCCTTCCTCTGCATTGCAGCAATGAACCTTTTTAACGTTTAATAGTATTATTTTGAGAACTCTTAACAAATTTTGTGCGAGTTTTCATTCTAAGTCCCCGAGTCTAGTCGTAGCCCGAGTCGGCTCGCGCCAGCTCGCGCTCCTTTATGCGCCCTAACAATCGGACCCGAGCGGGAGGGCCGAAGAAGGCCCGAGCACCCAAGCCGAGCAAGGGCGAGTGTCCCGGGAAAAACTTCCCCTGCACACACGAACTGTGATGAAATCTGAGATGAAAATGTCTTCACTCGACTCACATCATGTTTTACACTCCTACCTCTGTAGCACATAATTATGTAAAGAACGAGTTCCATACTTATCACAAAATTCATTTTGTGTTCTATTTGGCCCTTGTTTTTTTATAAAAGGTATCCGCGCCTCCTCCGCTCTAAATCCTCTGCAAGGAATTTTTTCGTTTAATACAAAGAATTTTGTGCAACCTTAATTTAGGAAATTTCCTTGTATTACAAAAACACTTTCCTTATTGCAAAAGATTTTTCTTTGTATTTCAAAGAAAACTTGGCTTTGCACTACGGTTGCACAGAATTCTTTGTAATACAATAATTTTCTTAGTAGGTATTTAAGAGTGGGAATCGTCCGAGGAAAAACAAAGGTGCTAACTCGTACCTTTAAAGGGTGCTAAAGGATTAGAGCCTCAACAGGCCTCAACGAAAGGCAATACAACTGCTAAGGGCACTAATTTTTAGCACCTCTAAGGCCTCTTTAGTGCCTTTTACAAGGCACAAAACTTAAATTTCAGCAGCACGCACCTGCAAAGGTGCCAGTTAACACCTTTGTTTTTCCAGAGTCGTTTCGCAAGGGTTTAAGAGGTCTTCACCGTTATCTGAATAGTACACGTTTGCAAGTGCTGAAAACAGAGCTGAACAGCTTTACATGCCAGTTAAGTACAGTTCGTACCGTCACCGACACCGACCGACACGCGGTCTGACCGTTTTCGAAAAATTTGGTGTACGGGCATCGGGAACCTGTACTTTTCTTTGCCGATATTTTTCGCAATGCAGGCGCCGCTAGCGCCGCAGCCCGGGGCCCGGGTTCGCGTCTCTGAGCTTCACGCCACCACCTCGCGGCGGGAGCGGCCCCGGGGCCGGGCATGGCCAGGCCGGCCAGAGTTGGCGGCCGCGGCTTACCTTGAACTTGCGGGCCACGCTTCGCGCCCACAGAACCGCCCCGCCCCGCCCCGCCCCGCCCCGCCCCGCCCCGCCCCACCCCACCCCGTCCGGCAGGAGGGGACATGAGGCTTTTCCCTCGCTGCTGGCTCGCCAAAAGTCAACGACCTTTACTCTTCCGGACGTCGTACCGAGCGCGCCTCCGATTTTTGGCAAAAATCAACATTTCAAAAATCTACAGAGTAAACTCTACTGCGGGCGTTTAGCTTATTCGAAACCTTCCATGGACTGTACTGTATTTTACCACGAATCGACAGGGCAGGAGAGGGATGGGGGGAGAGGGGGAGAGAGAGAGAGAGAGAGAGAGAGAGAGAGAGAAAGAAAGAGAGAGAGGGAGTGGGAGAGAGAGAGACTGTACGTTGGAGTCACGGTTTAGCGTTATTTTTGCGGTAACCGTGCTGACAGGAAGCGTTCTGCAGGCCGCTCACTGCTGTCCGCTCGGCGCGGCTGGCAAAAATGCTGGCGGAACAAATCCGGCTTACAGGGGAGTGGCCTGCCTACAGGCCTACAGGTTTGCTGCCTGCAGCCTCGTCTACAAAGTAGCGCACGCGCCAAAAAAAATAAAATAAAAAGAAACGACAGATAGAGTTCGATAACACTGATCCTGATGCATTTTTTTTTTTTGTCGGATTAGGAAATCCCTACGTGCTTCGTGGTCCGCATGGGGTGTGGTGGGTGGGTGCCCGCCCCCTCTGCCCGGCCCGGTCCAAAGTCGGGTCCGCCGGGGCAGTAGACCGCGCGAGAGGTGAGGCGGGGCGGGGCGGGGCGGGGCGGAGTGGGGTGCGGCACAAAGGGCGCGGGTTTAGAAGGAATGTCACGTCCCGAGGCTCGTCTGCCTCGCCCCGCCACGCCCCGCCACGCCCCGCCCCACCCCCGTCGCACCTTGTAAGACACCGTTGATCCGACTCATAGCATTCAATGACCGTCTTGTGCCGCGAGAGAACAAGATGAATCAACTGCCCCTCTTTGTGATCTCATTCTGCTTGCGCCTCGTCCGTCGCACGCACACACGCGCAGGGCCGTGCTCAAGAGTGTTCGTACGCCCTACAGCGGATGCAACGTCGAGGGAGAGGGAGAAGAAGAATAAAAACAACGACAGTGAAATGGCGAATGGATATGCGCCAATAAGCGAACACCGACGTGGCGTGAAATGTATACTTGTAGACCCCCCGCCCCGCCCCGCCCTCCTGTCGCTAGTCCATCCATCCATCCGACTCTCTGACGCACATAGGACCGTTCAGTATGACCATAGGAAAAAAAAAAGGTTGGTTGAAAAAAGAGGGACGCTTTATGGTATCTCCACAGCGGCAGGCGCAGCGAGGCGGAGCGAGCGGGAGGCTCAATTTGATAACGAGATAACGCAAGTACAAAATGAAAATGATTTAAAACGATATACAGAAATTTAAAAAATCATATGTATGTAGAGGAAGAAAAACACATTAAACTTGATATAGTTATTTTGATATGCTGGGCGAGGCGGTCGTATGCACGACACGAGAGTCCATCCCATGGCATGCAGCCCATGCCATCCCATGGCGCGGCCCGGTCCGGCCCATGTGGGCCGCGACTGCGCTGATATACAATAAAGTGCCGCGGCCGCGCTAATGTCGCCTTGATGCTAAAAGCGTGGGGCGGGGTGGGGAGGGGTGGGGAGGGGTGGGGCGGGGTGGGGCAGGGTGGGGTGGGGTGCGGTGGGGCTGGGAGGAGCCTTAGCGGCCTAACAAACTCGCTCTGCTCCGAGCGCCGCGTGCGTTAAATGGCACACATCGCACAGCACTATCAATTGGCATATGGCCGGCCTGCAAGAGCAAAAGCGAGAGAGTGAGAAATGAGCGCTGTCTTGTTTCCCCCCCCCCCCCATCTCTCTCTCTCTCTCTCTCTTACTCTCAAAGCCACTGCGTGCCGACAGGCTCATTGGCCGCGTGATCTCGTGATCTGGGCCGAGCGGGGCGCGACTCTCATCAGCGGGTCCAGATTGGAAGAAATGCAAGACTCTTCAATATGGGGACAAACGCCTGCCGTTCACACTTTACCAACACCTTTTTCTTGCCTCTACAGCACCAACACATTACGTTTCATCATGGGGGGAAAAAAGTAGGTCTGTGCGTGAAAGGGTATCGGTGCAACTGATGTAGCCGTACGGGCGACTGCGCTTGCCACGAAGCGTCCCCTATAGGCTGGACAACAACTGTCCCACCTCCTTCCCCCTCCCCCGCACCGCCACGCGCGCGACTATTCAACCAGCATGGTGTTGATTTGAGGGAGGACCGGGAGAGAGGGGGGAGGAGGAGGAGGAGGGGAAGAGAGGGGGGATCCTTCAATTGGTCCAGCGCGGCTCCAGCCCCGCAGCATCCGGTCCGGTGCTCTCTCTCTCTCTCTCTCTCTCTCTCTCTCTCTCTCTCTCTCTCTCTCTCTCTCCCTCTCTCTCTCTCCAGGCCAGGCAGGACCCCGTGGAGAGATGAACTGGACGGACGCTGCGGTGCCCAGCAGACTGATTCAGAAGAGCGCTCTCCTCGCCCTGTCTGTCTATCGCACTCTTTCTCTTCTGAATTCTACATCACAACACTTCTCGGCATGTCATGCAGCACTACTGTAGTAGCGCCTTTGTCGCAGGGCAGTGCTGTCAGTGCTCGCCACTCTCTAGCAGCGCTCTCCTCGCTCTGTCTCTCTCGCACCTATACGGCACACCCAATGAGTGTGAGAGAGCAGAGATGGAGGAGAGAGAGAGGGAGAGGGGTGCCGAGTGCATGGCGGAAAAAGTGCTTGCTCTCCCGCGGCAACGCGCATATGAGTGGCTCGACACTATATGCAACAAGTGTTTAGCCGCCTCAGCAAAACGATTTGCTGCCGATGCAGAGCAGTTTTGCTATAACACCAATTACTTTGTTATTGTAAAAAGAAAAATTGTGATGTGCTACATTGGCAACGACTTTGCAGTAATTATTTTTTTTTATATCCAAGCGGGGACGAATAACCACGCTCAGAGTATCATGCACAGGGGGGCTGCACCTGAGCCCTGTGGCCCCGCCCCCCGCCCCGTCCTGTACACTGGCGTATCTTATACAGGATGCAGGCGTACAAACAGCAGCGGCTGGGCTCGGGGTGCGTCCGGGCGGGGCGCGGGGGACGCCGGGTGCAGTGCTGGGTGCAGCGCTGGGTGCAGGAGGCCAAGTCGGGGTGCCATCGGAGGTGCCATGTCGTGCAGTGGGTGCGTGCATGTACCGTATGTAACCATGGTTACGTGCATTAAATCACTCGACGTACCTCGGCACATCACGGAAGCATATTGTGACACTCATTCAAAAAAAAAAAAAAAAGAAAAAAAAATAATTAAAAATGCACTGCTAACTCAAGTGTGTATATGCCTCGCGCCCATTTGAGGGCGTATGCATGCATAAGAAAACAGTGCGACATGATGTCTGTTTAAGATGGAAAGAACAGATTGCAATAATTCCTAGTTTCACGGATGCACTTGTGAAAAACTGCAGTCAAACTGTAGTTTGTTTATGGTTTGTGAGTGTACGATAAGAAACTGCAGTTTGATCTTATGGTGAACTGTAGATCCTTCCATCCGGGGCTGATTACCCCTATGCCCTACATCGTCCGTTCCAGAGCCCTATCAAAACTTTTCGAACACAGGAATGCTTGAAATCGTCACTATACGCACTGATTCACAGAGCGCCCACAGACTCGTCTCGCCCAGCACGGCAGGTGGCAGGCATACTGTCCCGCGCGCATGCGCGCAGGGGTGCGGGCTGGTTGCCTACGCACGCGGCGCGCCGCGCACTTGAGGGGGAACCAACCGTGAAAATTTTGTACATCTCGTAGTTCGGAAAAATACAGAGAATTCAAATAAAAATTAAGGAAAATCCAAGAAAATGCGTATAGGGAAATTCAATTTCTATTTTAAAAGAAAAAGAAATAATTCAAGCAAAATTTCAATAAATATTCTCAAAAATCACAAACTTTGAACACCAAAATTCAGAGTTGTTTCCCCAGGCACGCACGCTCGACCCTCTCCCTCTCTCTCCCTCTCGCGACTAGCCGCGTGCTGCACTGCTTTCTGTTTCCGGAGGTTGCTCACGCGCGTCCGTCCTTGTGGCACTCAAGGAGCTTTGCCCCCCCCCCTTTTTTCTCCATAGGTGCGACAAGGATAGTAGAGTCAAGGGGTAACCAACTCGGGATTTTCGTGTACTGTGAATATATTCACCAAGTGAATACTTTGAATACAACTGAATATATGAATATTTAATATTCAATTGAATATGGGTGAATATTTTTGAATATGGGTGAATATTTTTGAATATTGGCGAATATGGGTGAATATTTTTGAATATGAGTTAATATTTTTGAATATGGGTGAATACTCGTGAATATTTGTAAATATTCGTGTTTTTTTTTTTTAATTCATTTGGGTAAACAAATGGAAAGGGGGTGACCTCAGAAAATACACGCACATCTGATCCAAATTATTCTCTCAATTACATGATTAAATAGGATTTTTAGTAAATTTTAGTGAATGATTTATATTTATTCCAAATTTTTGGAAATTAACTTGCAACTGCGCAAAATAATCACAAGTATTTTAATTAATTTTTTAAAACATTCAGAAGCAAATTTTGCTCTGCAATTGAAAGGGTGGCGTGAAAACATAGAAAATTTTTGCGGCCGTAAACCTCCCGAAGGAGGTTGCGGTTCCCGCCAGGCACAGGGCTTTTACCCCCTGTGGCAGCCAACTGCTTCGGTGTTCCATGGGAACCGGCGCTTTGCTGACTGCGATCCTATCGCGCAATTCGACAGATTTGATCCCCGTACCACCATTGGCCTACCCCTAGAGGTACGAGCGGTGTCAAGGGCGTTAGACTTCCTGATCCCAGTTTCAGAGGCCTTACCTCAGAGGGGTACGCGGGATTCGAACCCACAACCCCGAGTGCCGACACGTAGCCAGAACAGGAAGCGACCCAACGCCCAGAGCCACCGAGCCAACGGCGGTGAGACGTGTTTAACTTCTATTTGACCTGCCATCCAGCTGCGGCCAAAGGGAATGTCAAGCGCGAAAAATACTTTCCCGAGTGGGAGTCGAACTTCGGACCTCTCGGTTCGGTGTTGCGCGCTCTACCAACTGAACCACGACGCCACGATGTCTGTACAGTGCGACGGGTTCGAGTTGTATTTGCCCTGTCCTCCTGGCTGGAGGCTGCAGGATACGCGGCAAATACGGCTCGAACTCGTCGCACTGTACAGTCATCGTGGCGTCGTGGCTCAGTTGGTAGAGCGCGCAACACCCAACCGAGAGGTCCGAAGTTCGACTCCCACTCGGGAAAGTGTTTTTCGCGCTTGACATTCCCTTTGGCCGCAGCTGGATGGCAGGTCAAATAGAAGTTAAACACGTCTCACCGCCGTTGGCTCGGTGGCTCTGGGCGTTGGGTCGCTTCCTGTTCTGGCTACGTGTCGGCACTCGGGGTTGTGGGTTCGAATCCCGCGTACCCCTCTGAGGTAAGGCCTCTGAAACTGGGATCAGGAAGTCTAACGCCCTTGACACCGCTCGTACCTCTAGGGGTAGGCCAATGGTGGTACGGGGATCAAATCTGTCGAATTGCGCGATAGGATCGCAGTCAGCAAAGCGCCGGTTCCCATGGAACACCGAAGCAGTTGGCTGCCACAGGGGGTAAAAGCCCTGTGCCTGGCGGGAACCGCAACCTCCTTCGGGAGGTTTACTGCCGCAAAAATTTTCCATGTTTTCACGCCACCCTTTCAATTGCAGAGCAAAATTTGTTTCTGAAAAGTTTTAAAAAATAATTGAAATAATTGTGATTATTTTGCATTATTGCAAGTTAATTTCCAATAATTTGGAATCAACAGAAATCATTCACAAACATTTACTAAAAATCCTATTTAATCATGTAATTGAGAGAATAATTTGGATCAGATGTGCGTGTATTTTCTGGGGCTTCCCCATGGAAAGTTGGATTTTATACCTATTTATCACATCCAACAATTACAATAAAGACATAGTTTTTAGGTCAACGCATAAGGTGCCATCAGATCGCAAGGGATTGCTACCAGTTTTGTAGTATTTTTGGAGGAGATAAAATCCTTTCGCTTCATTACTCTTTGTCAGCTCTTCTAACTCACCAAGCTCATACCAATCACACAAGACTTCAACACTTTGTGCGCTGGTGTGTGCGGATTGCTCCTTGCACGCCTGACGTTTAACCAGAGTATTCAAACGTAGCCATTGCCATTAGCTGGGAATCAATCGCACGACAACCAACGTAACAGTAAAACAAGAGCAAGAGTAAACACAAAATGAATTTAGTGACAAGTAGGTGACTCGGTCTTAAATAAATTATCAATATTTGGAGAAATGTCTCATTAAATGGAAAAATGGGAAGTTGTGCCATTTTCATCTCAGATTTTGCTTTTGTGTGTGGGGAGGTCGACATGTAGAGTGCGTGCACCGACTGCATGCATCTATGTTGAATATGGCTGAATAGGTGTAAATATGGCTGAATACAGATAAATATTGATGAATACTAATGAATATCCATAAATATTGATGAATATCCATGAAATAGTTGGAAATATTGTTAAATATGAGTGAATATTGCGAATACTAGTGAATACCACGAATATTCTTGAATGTTTTGAATACTCTTTGAATAGTTGCAAATATTGTCTGAATATCAAGTATTAATAAGTTCGTGAACCGTGAATAGTCGAGTTAGTTACCCCTTGAGTAGAGTCACGAGAGTGCGATCTCTTGAATCAGCCGGTTGCGAGCGTTGAGCAGGACAGCACCTTTCACTGGGTTTCAGTGTCAGTCTCGGCCTCCGTTCAGATGTCCGCGCCGGCCCGGACCATCCCGGAGGAGGCCGTCATGCAAGTCACATTGAGCGCCGACGATCCACTCACCTGCGGACAGAAAACAACAGCACACACGAGTGGGTCAGAGTACAGTCGGGCACAAAATAGTTGGAGTGGTGTGGTGGGGCCGTCGTAGTGGTGGTACAGTCCACGCGGCAAGCTGCAAGGGACAAGGAGGGGTGGGGGGGAGGGCGAAGAAGGCGCGTAGACAACAATGCGTCCTGGCACGGAGCCAGGGAGAGAGGGAGAGGGAGGGAGGGAGAGAGAGAGAGAGAGAGAGAGAGAGAGAGAGAGAGAGAGAGAGAGAGAGAGAGAGAGAGGGAGAGAGAGAGGCGGGCGGGCGGGTGATTGAAGCCCCGTCTCCACTCCATACGAATGAGAGAGCCGCCGGCCCAACCTCATCTCTTCTCCAAGTCCCTCGCCTCTGCTTTCTCTTTATTTCTGGCGTTTATACACCTTGTCTGCGTAGCCGCTCCTTCAGTGGCGTCCTTCTAATAATTCAATCGCGATTCACCCCCCTGTCCCGCAGATGATGTAGAAGGCCCTGGTCCTGCACGGGACGGGGCATAATGGGGGCGGACGCCGAGCGGGGTGGCGGAGCGTGGCGTGGGAACCCAGGGCCCGTGCCGTGACCGGTGCACTCAGGTAGGTCAAGGATGGGCTGGGACTGCACCGCCCCCGCCCCGTCCGTCTTAAGGTTGCACCCGGCCAGGGCGACCCGAAGGGGGCGACTCGAACGACTGCGACGGCCAGGAGGCGGCGAAGAGCACCCAGAGAGGGCTTCTCACGGAGCACCCTGGGAGTGTGTAAAGTGTGTGTGTGTGAGAGAGAGAGAGAGAGAGAGAGAGAGAGAGAGAGAGAGGGGGGGGAGAGGGAGACCCAGACGACTAGAAATAGAATCCGCCACTGGCCCGCGGCTCTCGGCCCAGCCTAACACAGTTCGCCGTATGTCGCCCCGCCCCGCCCCGCCCCGTCCCGCCCCTTGAGGTGCCACTTTATTAATCGCGCATTTCCCCGCACGCGGGGCGTTGCTGCGGTGCTGTCTGCTGTCCGGCCGGCGAGCTTGCTCCACACCTTCTTCACCCCAACCACCATACCGCCATCGCATCCCACCGGGTGTGTCAGGGAACACGCACGACTGTGTTGGGAAGGGATTTGCCCACCCCCTCTCGCTCCAGGCAACACTTCTACGCGATCTCTCCAATACCCGGTACAGTACTCCCTCTCTCTCTCTCTCTCTCTCTCTCTCTCTCTCTCTCTCTCTCTCTCTCTCTCTCTCTCTCTCTCTCTCTCTCTCTCTCTCTCCCTCTTCCACTCACTCCTTTCCCGCACGGCTACGCCGATGTCATTATGGGTGGGTCGTTGTCCTCCTCGTGCGGCGCGGGGGGCATGGCGGGCGGGGCGTGTGCCGTTTGGGGAACACCTCGCCCCGCCCCGCCCCGCCCCGCCCCGCCCGCGGCCGAATTAAGTGTGTAGCCGCGCGAGGCAGCATGGGGAGAGGGTGGTAGGGGAAGAGAAAATAAGAGAGCGGAAAGGAAGAAAAGGACAGGGGGCATGTTCAGAAGGAGATTACCGCTGCCGTCACACTCGGCGACGCGCGCACGCACACAGAGCGAGAGAGAGAGAGAGAGAGAGAGAGAGAGAGAGAGAGAGAGAGAGGCGCGCGCGCGCACGGCGGCGCTCACACACGAGGCAGTAAAGCGCTGGGCCTGTGGCTCACCTGTTGCACGCCAGGGGCGGGACCAGGAGGAGGGGGAGGGGTTGGTGGAATAGTACAACAGCAGGAGCTGGGAGTCTTCAATCCTTAGCGGTCAACAATGAATGAACGAATGATATATAAATAATAAAATGATAAAAGATGACGAACGAAGAAAAGATGATAATGAACAAAAAACTAATTGGATAAAAAAATTGTTTTCATAAAATAATTCAGGAATAAAAAATTCAATGAATGAAAAATGAAATGAATAAAAATTCAATGAATACAAATTTTATTTAATAAAAAGTACTGTATAATGAAATAAAATTTAAATGAATAGAAAATTCAATAAATGAAAAGTTCAATGAATGAAAAATTGAATGAGTAGAAATTTCAATGAATGAAAAATCCAATAAATAGAAATTTCAATAAATAGAAAATTTAATGAATGTAAAATGGAATAAATGAAAATTCAATGAATGTCAAATTTAAAAAATGAAAGACTTGATGAATGAATGAACGAATGAATAAATGGATGGATGAATGAATGAATGAATGAATGAATGAATGAATGAACGAACAAACAAACAAACAAACAAACAAACAAACAAACAAACAAACAAACAAACAAACAAACAAACAAACGAACGAACGAACGAACGAACAAACAAACAAACGAACGTGCGAACGAATGAATGAATGAAGACGCTCGCTCGCGAGTGGGGACTGCAGCTTGCAGCCGCGCGGACTCCTAACGGTCCCGCGGCAGGGCGGGGCGGGGCGGGGCGGGGCGGGGCGGGGCGGGGCGGGGCGGGGCGGGGCGGGGCGGAGCGGCATGCGCAGGTGACAGCACCGCAAAGCTAGCGCCGCACACCGTCAGGACTTCTGAGTTGAGCTAGCCTACACTTCAAAAAATTGTACTGTACTTTGCCAACAAAAACTGACAATCTACACAACACTTTTAACTTTGGGCTGTTAATTGATTGCATCATCAGTTTGCTCTAAAATGATTGCACCGAAGCAACAGTGCAACTGTCGAGGCAAATGTCGTATTCCATGTTTTTCAAGTAAATTTAAATCATTATCTCAAAATTTTGAGGCACTCGTCGGGGCTTCTTGTTACGTTTGCAGCTTGAGATGAAAATTAACCGCTGCACCATAAGCAAAAACTTTGGAGCCAGTCCGTTCACAAAATAAGAATAATAAAAGTTGAAAAAAATATGCAAGTAATTTTTCCAGCGTAGCGCACCGAACGGAGCCCAGGGTGCTTGGCCCCTGCTCCGCCCCTCCCTGCGCCGCCGTGCCGCGACCAATCGGCTAGAGGCCCCAAAGAGGCGAAAAAAAAATATAATCATGGAGATGGAGGGGAAAGGGGTGGGGGAGGGGGGAGGGGCTCCGGCCGCCCTGTTGCATTCCGCTGCAGTGCAGCAGGCAAAACCTGAAGGTGCACGCCACACTATGCACCTCTCGGGCCGGCGGAGGGGGAAAAAACGGCAAAAGTAATACTTTTGCAAAGAGATGCCGCGGTGACTGGACACCTCCTCTGGTAAAACAAATGTAAACATCAAATGATGTTTAAGTGCTAATGTTTAATACTTAAACACTATATCATGTTTAGTTCAAACTATACATCAGCAGATGTTTATTTTCTAAACACTTTGCAAGTGTTCAGTTGGCTACTCTAGGAATCCAAGTGTTCGAATGTCACACACTTGTAGGTGTGCGAGGACTCATTCGTACACCTGGACACTCAAACGTGCGAATATCCTATGAAAATTCACACGTTTAAGCGCCCAAGTGTACGAATGAATCCCCGCACACCTACAAGTGTGCGACATTCACACGCACTTGGGTTTCCAGTGTATACACTTGGCGCAGCGTGGTATCCCTATGCTTTTCCATGTGAAGCCTCGTCTTCTATTCATCACAAAATGTTTACCCTCTATACATTTACGAAGTGTATAGGTGTTCAACGCATCTTGTCATGTTTAGTTCCTGCTATACATCATGTCATGTATAGAATTGCCAACTATACACCATGATGTATAGAAACTAAACATTTGTTTTACCAGTTCCGGGGTGGTCTCAGAATATCACCAAGTAGGGTAGACGTTTACAACACCTCGAAAATGCGAATGCGAAAAATGTTTCTCCGCGGTGTTCACACTTTGCACGAACCACTCACGCCGCCCCTCCTGATCCCCGCTCCCTCCAACGCCCCCCCCCCCCCAACCACTCCCTACCCCGCAGCCCTCAACGCGAAAGCCAACAAACGGAAGTGATGACACACCGGAAGGCGCGCAAGGGGCTTATCAGGCGGGGGCGTCCCCTGGCCTACTAGTCGAGGAGGACACCGTGCGGCCAGCGGGGGGCGTGTGAGGAGTTTACGAAGGGGGAGAGCGGGAGAGGGAGAGGGAGAGGGAGAGGGAGAGGGAGAGGGAGAGAGAGAGAGAGAGAGAGAGAGAGAGAGAGAGAGAGAGAGAGAGAGAGAGGGATAGAGAGAAAGGGAGGAAGAAAGGAAGAGTATACTCTCGACCCGGCCGAGGTCGTGGACGGGTCGGCCTCAGAGAGGCGTACCTCACACTCCGTCTCAGGCCGCTGCCAGCTGTAGCTGCTATAAGGGGGGCGGGGAGGGGGGGAGGGGAAATCACTTCGAAAAATCATTGTACGGCATCCAAAATCAATCGAAACAAAATCAAGAATAAAGTTACAGAATAATTCGAAAACTCGAGAACAAATGAACAAATTATTAAAAAGGAATCTGTTTTATAAAAGAAATGTCTACAAAGGCAGAAAAAAAGGGAAAAATCTTAGTTTATCAAAAACGGACACAAATTTTCAATCTAGTCTTGTCAAAAGAAAAATGAAACATAAAAAATCAAGCGCCAAAAACACAACATTGGACACATTTTGTATGAGTGATCCCCCCTCATCTAGCTGTATTTGTCCGTCCATCCTTCCGTCCGTCTGTCTATCTATCTATCTATCTATCTTTCTGTCTGCCACACACTAGACGATCAATCCAGGCCGAAACGAAAGCGGGTAGCGGAGGCGAGCGGTCCCGGCGGCACGGCACGGCGCGCATGCACCCGCAGCGGCAGCCGGAGCCGGACCGCGCGCCGCGCGCGGCCCCGCGCCACCAGCGCCCGCCCGGCCTGCAATTGTTTCCACGCCGCAATTATCAGGAAAAGATAATCAGGTCGATTTGAAAGTCTTTCCCGCCATTTTTCAGCGGCGCGCGCGCCGCCGGCCGCGGCGGTCGAGCCCATTACGCCCGCAGGACGGCGATACGCTTTTTCGCGTTCTGCCCCGGCCGGGCCCGGGCCCGGGCCCGCGGCGCCTAGTTTAGTCCGGCCTCCTGCAGCGGGGCAGCTGCCCTCGCGGCCCGCGCGGCCTGCTGTGGTCAGAGCTGGGGTGTGGGGCGGGGCGGGGCGGGGCGGGGCGGGGCGGGGCGGGGCGGGGCGGGGCGGGGCGGGGCGGGGCGGGGCGGGGCTGCCCAGCCCAGGGGCCGAAGCGCGCGAGGCAGTGTTGCCAGATAAGTAGCAAAATATTCTGCAGAATACACACCTGAGTAAGGCGGACACGAGGGGCAACAACTCTGAATCAGTGTATATATATTGTGATTTATTATTGGGAATTTTCCTGAATTTTTCTCAATTTTTCTGATTTTTTTTTCAGAATTTCTCTATTTTTTTCTGAATTACAACGAGTACAAAAATCTCAGAGTTCTTCCTTCTCGGGTAGACGCGGCTATCTCCGCCTGCTTACTGGGCAATGGGC